>OY288108.1:73377581-73964214 GCA_958431115.1 Syrphus vitripennis | reverse complement strand
TATGGAAATCAAGTGTATGGATACCAATTTCTAGAGGATATGGAAGTTATTCAAAGATACTTTTTCAAAAGAATATTCCGGCTGCCGCGTAGCACGCCTAATTACGCCATATATGTTGAGTCCGGGCTTCCGCAAATATATGTTAGGAATTTAAAGGCCAACGCAGACTATCTTATTAAAGTAATGCATAGACCTGATAGTAATCTGCACAAGCAAATCCTGCTTATATTACTCCATTGTGGATATTCCCCTTTTAGAAATTGGCATGCTCTTGCCACGGCACATAATTTAGCAATGAATCTAAATGCAAATAACAAAGAAGAATGGAGAAATACCTTTTACAACTGCATTTCGGTGGTTGATGAATAAATGTACAAAACTAATCTTGAAAGGGCTAGGGAATCACTTTCTAGAGCAACCTATAGCCGTCTTAATTTGACTTTGGGCGATTATAATTATTTCTGTGAGGACCTTTCTGCTTCTGACATAAGTTTAATATTCAAAATACGGACTGAAACACTTGAGTTCAACTACAGGCCACATAGAACTGACTTAGATGCAATTTGTTCACTCTGCAACTCAAACCAAAACGAAGATGTTTACCATTTTTTAGCAACTTGTCCTATTTTACAAGAAATGCGTAGACTTCATTTTGATAAAAGTCTCTTTTCGTCGGAAGAATGTTTACGTGTTTTGAACGGGGAGTATGGTTGGAAATTGCTGGTACGCTATGTCTCCCATGCAAATAATTACAGAAATTCTTATTTGAGTCTGTTTTGAAGTAAAAAAAAGAAAAAAAAGTTTTGTTTTAGCTAAACTAAAAGCCCCAATATTCCATAACTTGAACCTCTTTGAGTTCGCCTTTTTCCGTTTTAACTAAACTAAAAGTCAATATTCTCCGAAACCTTTCCACTTCTTCGCCATCTTCAGTTTTTATTTAAAAAAAAAAAAATTTGAACAATCATTTAAGGTACCTAATTGTTAATTGTTTTCCTTTTTCATTGTTACACATATATTTTGTTAACTATTCTTTTTCTTCTTTAAATTAATTTGCCTTTTTAACAAAACAACATTTAAAAAGTTGATCACATTTCTGTAATATTATTTATATACATATGTTCTTTATTTTATATTCCATAATTGTATACTCTTTTTTCTCAATATAAATGTCTTAATTATTAAGTTTTTCCGAACACGTAAAAACCGGACACAATTAACAAATATTTATACACCTTATTGTTTTTACACTTTTTGTTTTTACCGCGCCCTCGCATAAATTTTTGATTAACAAGACGATTAAACGAATTAAAACAAAAACAAAACGAATGAACGATTAAAAACACGTACCTGTATGCATTTCGGACTGCATGCAGTCCATCATCAGCATCACGACTGATCAAATCGGTGTCATCTTCTTGGTTTGTTTATAATCAGATGAGAGAAAAGAGGTTCGACGAAATGTTGCCGTTATCAGCATTGATAGCATTGCTATCTCTCTGTATAAAATAGCTTTCATACGCATCCAATTTTCTCTCATCTGTTATGTGTTTTTTAAGACTCACACTGCTTGCACTTAAACTGAAGTGGTTGAGCTTTAAGACGTGGTCTGCGATGGCCGAAAATCAGGCATATATGCAATAAAATGTGGTGACTGTGATGGGGTTTACTATGGTCAAACCAAAAGAACCATAGAGAAAAGATATAAAGAACATAGTTCTTACATAAAACAAAACAAAAATCAGAGTTCGGCCATCGCAGACCACGTCTTAAAGCTCAACCACACTTAAAGTGCAAGCAGTGTGAGTCTTAAAAAACACATAACAGATGAGAGAAAATTGGATGCGTATGAAAGCTATTTTATACAGAGAGATAGCAATGCTATCAATGCTGATAACGGCAACATTTCGTCGAACCTCTTTTCTCTCATCTGATTATAAACAAACCAAGAAGATGACACCGATTTGATCAGTCGTGATGCTGATGATGGACTGCATGCAGTCCGAAATGCATACAGGTACGTGTTTTTAATCGTTCATTCGTTTTGTTTTTGTTTTAATTCGTTTAATCGTCTTGTTAATCAAAAATTTATGCGAGGGCGCGGTAAAAACAAAAAGTGTAAAAACAATAAGGTGTATAAATATTTGTTAATAAATGTCTTGATAATATTCGGCAGACGGCTCCAATGCCATGCTTGTAAGTTTTTTTTTCTATTGTAAATTATTATTATGTATCGTTTTTAATGAATAAAGATTTATCTATCTATCTATCTATCTATCTATCTATCTATCTATCTATATTTATTTTAGAAATACAAATTTATAATAATTAATTTACAGAAAAATAAAATAATGTTAATAATTATTCCTTAAAATTATTTGTTGGTTCAACTTTTCTCTGTGAAGAAAACATTCATTTTTTAAGACTCGTAGCTTAAAATTATTAAAACTCGTAAAAACAATTTTTTTTTTCAAAGCCCCGCAGGTCAAAAACATATATCAAATAAATACTAACGCAATAAAATAAATACCTTTTGTTAAGCCACAAATCATAAAACCATAAAGTATATAAAAAAAAACAATAATCCATAAGCAATTGTCAATCAACCCTATATTACAGGTACATTTTTATGTTAAACCCAATTGCATTTTGCAACAGATTTATTTTTTTGTTATTATAAGAGCACCGAAATTTGTCCCATAAAAACAAAAATTCTGAATTTTATCCTTGCGATGTAAAGTTAATAGGTACGTAAATTTTTTGTTTTTGTGTTCAACCAGAGATGAAATACTTTTTCAGACACCAAGCCAGAAAGAAAAATAATCCCTGATCAGACCATACCTCATTGGAAGAAAGTTAATCGATGGAGTTCATCTCTATTTTACAGTAGTGCTGGAGCAAGAGCTGGCAACACTAAAAATTGTAAGATTTGAAGACTCATAATTTTATGTAATTAAGGTGCTCGACAAGCAGGAAACCGACTGCTGCAGGCTCAACCGTGGTGGATTGATTTACTGTGAATTTTTGGAATTGCTAAAAAAACCGAAAATTCGTCTCAAATGAAACCTCATGAAACCAATTGCATGTGTTAGTTTTACTTTTAAAACGATGAAAAAACTTGTGCTTACACCTGGGGGGTGGTGGAAAGTACCTCTTACAATAAAGGGAAGTAGGGCCCCCCGTTAGCGCATCTTAACCTAATTATTTATTTCTTTTTCTGTAAAAAATGGGCAAAGGGGGGAGAAAAACACTCTTTTAAAAGTTTTTTTTTTAATCTCAAAAACTACATGCATTTTGTTGAATTTGATAAAGCAATTTTAGATTTTATGCAAACATAGACAAAAAAATAAAACTATAGAAAAAAAGGAGGGGTCCCGGGGGTAAAAGTACCCTTTTTACGCATCTCAAAAACGAAATGTGTTTTGAAGACTTTTTTCTTCGGAGCTTTGTTTTTTTTTTTCTCAAATATGTACATACATATATAATTCTACATATATAATATAAAGGAGGGGGCATGGGGGGAATATTTTTTTGATTTTTTTCATATATTATAACGAAATGCATTTTTAGAAACCCGCTGAATTAACGTGCATTCTGTATACAAATTCAAAATCAAACAAATTCAAAACAAAATTCAAAAGATGGATAAGTATATTCACAAACCAATTTATCTACCTACCTAACATATTTTTCCTAGCACAAGATCCTGTCCGTTTTAAACCTGTTTCTAACTATCCATGAAACATTGTTTATTTATTTATTTATTTATTTATTTAATTTAATCCGTTAAGTACTAACGTTAGAAAAACTTAAACTAAACATTATATATGTACATTACAAATTCAATTACAATGATGTATTAAAAAAGTTTTCTTTAAATTTACTACATTTTAAATTGTCATTAATTGAAGAAATTAAAAAATTATACTTATTGAAGACTGAAATCAATTGATTTAAGGGACTGTTCATACCATAGTTTGTTCTGCTGAATGTAGGATAAAGAGACCGTTGATTTCTCAGGCTAGTTTGGCTAAAACTAAAGTTCAAGCGACATAGAGCTGATGGAGATAATATCGAACCATTAACTAATTTTATAATATAACATAGTTGCAAATACTGCCTATGTTTCGAGAGTAAAGGAAGATTTATTAAGATGAGTCTATTGTTATAGGGAGGCAGTGTCGACCCTTGTGACCAAGGAAGAAAACGAAGACAGAATCGTAGGAACCTCCTTTGGATTCCCTCAAGTCTGTTAATATGAACTGAATAGAAAGGCGCCCAGACTACACAGCCATATTCAAGTACTGGTCTGACAAAAGTTATGTAGAGAAGCTTAAGAACGTAAGGATCCTGGAAGTCACGGGAGAATCTTTTTATAAATCCCAAAGTTTTATTAGCTTTTTTAATAATATGGTTAATGTGGTCACCGAATGTTAATTTAGAATCTAGAATAATCCCTAGATCAGAAAAAACAGACACTCTGCATAATGAAAAAGAATCTAACATATAGTTGTAAGTTAATACAGTTTTTTTGCTCGCAAAACACATTGTTTTGCACTTTTCAATATTTAATAGAAGACGATTTGTATGGCACCATTCCCTGAACCTGGAAATATCTTCTTGAAGTTGTTCACAATCGTTGATGGAGGCTATTCTTTTAAAAATTTTGATGTCATCGGCATAAATAAGCACAGATGAATTTCTTATAATTGATGTCAAGTCATTGATATATAAAACAAATAGTAATGGCCCTAAATGACTGCCTTGTGGAACACCTGAGTTGACCAAAAATTGATCAGAACGCACATTACGAAAAGTAACACTATATCTCCTGTTTTCTAAATAAGATAATATCCAGGCTAGAAATCTGGCATTGAATCCTAAGTCATTTAGTTTATTGATAAGAGTTTTATGACAAAGCTTATCAAAAGCTTTGCTAAATCAGTAAATACACAATCTACCTGTTTTCGATCTTCAAAGGAATCGATACAAAAGGAGGCAAAGTCAAACAGATTTGTGACAGTTGACTTCTTTTGGACAAACCCATGTTGGTTATCACAAATAATGGATTTACAGTTAAAAGATAAGACGTTATAGATAATGGACTCAAATAATTTGGGAATTACAGACAATTTAGCAATAGGGCGATAGTTAGTTATATCGTTTTTTGACCCTTTTTTATGGACTGGTGTTATGAAAGCACTTTTCCACATAATAGGAAACTTTGATGAATTTAAAGATTCATTGAATAGAACACATAGGGGATAGGATAAATAAGATACACATTTTTTTAATACACTAGATGGTACGCCACCGGGGACCGGGGCTGAAAGAATCGTCGCCGTCGAGTTTCAAAATATTTTGAACAATAGATTCTTCACAAATAGAGAAGTTAATTGTGTTTAAATGTGAAAAAATCGGGAGAGAAGCACAAAAATCCGAGGGTTCGTGAGAACAAGACTCTGCAAACGTATCTTTAAAAAAATTTGCAAACATATTAGATATTTCTCCAGGTTTATGACTGGTTGTGTTATTGAAAGACATAGAGTTGGGGTAGCCATCTATTTTTCTTTTACTGCTCACGAAGTTCCAAAAGCTTTTAGGGTTCGTTTTTAGATCTTTTTCTATTTCTAAAATGTAATCAGAATATAAAATATTAGAATAGTCAGAAAACATAAACTTCAGTACGGAGTAAGCCATAAAATCTTCATCAGCTCTGGATTTTGAGTATTTCAACCATGCTTTGTTTCTTTTATTTTTTAAGTTTTTAAGCTCAGTATTAAACCATGGTGGATTATTAGATCTACTACAAGATTTACGTAGAGGTGTTGTTTCATAAAAACATTTAAAAAGGATATCATAGAATTTTAAACACATTTAAATTAAAAAAGACTTGATTCCAGTCAACATTACATAACAAATTCAATAATTGATTAAAATTACATTTTTTTAAATTGAAATCTAGATTGTCATTTGATTTTTCAAAGTCATTGCATAGGCTAATGTCTAACGATATATCTAAAGCAGGATGGTGTCGGTCTTCTTTTAATAATATTATATCAGCAGGGGTTACAGATGTATCAGTATTTATGGTATCCGAGAAAAAAATTAAGTCCAAAATTTTATCGAAACGGTTAGCACCCCATTAAAGTCCACACGAAGCCAAACCATCAATTATTGAGAACTCATTAGTTCCAGAAGGGTTCACAGGAAATACGATGTTAGTGTCTGAAGATATTGTCCATTGTAAGTTTGCGAGATTAAAATCGCCTAATATCAAGAGCTCGTCACTTGCGTCCATTTGGTTATGTATGCTTTCAACTCATTTAATACAATTTTCATACAAGTTGTTTATAGAACTTGGAGGTATATAGACAGAGATAATGTAGAGGTAACCAGATACCATTTTAATTTTGATACATATTATTTCTACTTCCGAATCGCCAAAAGTATCAACCAAAGTACATATATTTAGTTCTTTGTTGTATTACCAAATAAGAACAATAGTAATAATTAAAAAAGAAATTAATTTATTTAAACAAAATTAATAATTAAAACAAATTGAACGAGTTGTTCGAGAAGCTAAGTTTTGAATAAACATAAATATTTTCGAAACAATCAAATTAGAAATGAAAACAAAATACATACTACTATATAATTTTCCCAACAAAAAACTACAGTATTAGTACAGCAAGTGTTCCGCCACATAGGCCCCCCAGAAGTTTTCTGCACTTCAAGGGAAACGTTGTGGAAATCTTACACGACGTCCTGAACGCGTGCGGGAAAAACTGAGAATCTGAACGTTGTGGCGGTTGTCCATTTGAAGCGGGAGTATGTATTTGATCATCGATCTGTAGGGTGGGTTCCAAATATGCTGGCTTCAATCTATCTATCGAAGTTTTGATGGTTCGCCCAAGGACATCCAGTGTAAAAAACTTATCATGGCGTTCAATTATTTTAAAAGGCCCTTCATACGGTGGAACTATAGAAGCCTTAACGGAATCATTGCGGATAAATGCGTGTGTTGATGTGCCTAGATCTTTATGCACGAATGGGCGTTGCTCTGAGTGCCATACCGTCTGCTGAGGTCTGCACTTATGCATCATGAGCCGAAGGTCTTTGATGAAATCACTTTGATGTCGATTGTCTCGTGTAGGCACTAGCAAGTCAGCTGGGAGACGAAGTATTGTGCCATATACCATCTCCGCTGGCGTTGCCCCCATGTCTTCTTTAATGGTGGAGCGGAGGCCTAATAAAATGAGAGGAAGGCGCTTTACCCAATTAGTAGAATCGTTACAGTTAATTGCCGCTTTCAGTGTCCGATGGAAACGCTCCACAATTCCATTTGACTGAGGGTGGTAGGAGGTTGTCATAGTGTGGTTCGTTCCCAAGCATTTACACAATTCAGAAAAAATGGATGAAGTGAATTGTCTTCCCTGGTCAGATGTGATTTGCAATGGAGTTCCGAAGCGTGCGATCCAACCAGTAACTAAGGCACTTGCGCAATTAATAGCGGTCATGTCAACCATCGGAAATGCTTCCGGCCATCTAGTAAAACGGTCTATGACAGTGAGCAAGTAACGATAGCCATTTGAAGGAGGAAAAGGTCCAACAATATCGATGTTTATACTTGAAAAACGTTGATCTGGCATTGCGTAGTGTCGAAGTTCGGATTTTGAATGACGATTTACTTTGGTGCGCTGACAAGCTATGCAAGTTTTAGCAAAGTCCGAGCATTGCTGACGAATTTTTGGCCAAACAAAGCGTTCAGCCATAAGGCGCGCTGATGCCCGACGGCCTGGATGTGAAAGGTTGTGAGTAGCATCAAAGAACGACTTGCGCAGATTTTTTGTAATAAAAGGACGAACCCGATTATGTGATGTATCGCAATAAATTGGCTTTTCTATGTTGGGGAAAGAATGGGAGGTCAGTTGAAGTGAATGCGAAGGATTACCTGCAAGCAATTGCTGGAGTTCAGCGTCAGTTTCTTGAGATTTTGCCAGCTTCGTATATAGATCTTCTTTGGAACCCAAGGAATCAATTCGTGATAGCAAATCAGCAGCGTGATTATCTTCACCATTTATATACCGGATGTCCGTAGTCAATTCGCTAATAAATGAAAGATAATTCGTTTGTCGAGCCGATGATTTTTCTGGGCGTTGGTGAAAAGCGAATATGAGCGGCTTATGATCTGTTTGTATGTGAAAAGTTCGTCCCTCAAGCATGTCTCGAAAATGTCTCACAGCCAAAAACATTGCAGTTCTCGGTCATAGACGAGGCTAATGATAGCCTCACTGGAATTCTCGGCAGCGCATTAGAAAAAGGGTGCCCACTGAAACCCTGTGGGAAAAGTAAAAAGAAACCACCTTGGTGGACTAGTGAACTAAGCAATATTAGGAAAGAAACAAGGAGACTTTTCAATGTTGCCAAGCACACTAGAACAGACAGTGATTGGGAAACTTATAAATCCAGTCAAAGAAACTTTAAAATTGAAACACAGAGAGCTAAACGCAGCTCCTGGAGAAATTTCTGCAGTCAAGTTGAATGCACAACTGAATCAGCAAGACTCAGAAAAATACTTGCAAAGGCACCAACTGTTCTAGGCACCCTTAAGGAACCGAATGGACGTTAGACCGAATCGTGCAGTGAAACACTAGAACTTCTAGTAAAAGCTCACTTTCCGGGTTGCACCTCAAATGGTTACAGGAACACACAAGTAACGCTCGCAACAGAAAACACAATACCTACTGATCTGATTGCGGAAGAGAAAATCAAATGGGCTATAAACTCATTTTCACCGTACAAATCACCAGGGGTAGACGGTGTTTTCCCTCTGATGTTACAAAAATATGCAGATCATATAATCCCACACCTAATTAACATATTCCTCAGCAGCCTAAAATGGGGATATGTTCCTAAGGCGTGGAGGGAAGTCAAAGTAGTCTTTATTCCAAAAGCTGGAAAGCCAAGTCATACAGGTGTTAAAGACTTCCGACCTATCAGTCTCACGTCTTTTCTCCTGAAAACTCTGGAAAGACTAATAGACATATTTATACGCAACACACAGAGCCCGGAAGTTCTATCTCCAGCCCAGCATGCATATACAAAAGGAAAAAGTGTGGAGACAGCACTACACAGTGTGGTCAGCACTATTGAGAAAACACTCAAAGATAAAGAATACACCCTGGCCGCTTTTCTGGACATTGAAGGTGCCTTCAATAATGTTCAAAACGAAGCCGTGGAAGAAGCTCTTGTTAATCTTAATGTGAACAACGTCATTATCAGATGGATAATGCACATGTTAAAGAATAGACATATCAATTCAGAGTTAAAAGGAGTTCAGATCAAAGTATCTACTTCAAGGGGTACCCCACAAGGGGGGGTCCTTTCCCCGCTTCTCTGGATACTTGTCATGAATACAGTCCTAATGAGACTAAAGAATAGCGGTGTTAAAGCCATTGCTTATGCAGACGACCTAGCACTACTAGCGACAGGAAAATTCCCCTCTACTATAAGCGAGCAGATTGAAAATGCCCTATCAGTAGTGAGAAACTGGACCAGTAAATGCGGCTTAGCAGTAAACCCGCAGAAGACAGAATTGGTCCTTTTTACAAACAAAAGAAAATTACCACCTTTCAAGATTCCCTGTATTGAAGGGATCCAGCTCAAACTCTCCGATCATGCAAAATATCTTGGTGTGATCTTGGACAAGAAATTGAACTGGGGTCTTAATATAAAGGAAAGGACTAACAAGGCCATGTTTGCATTCTACTCCTGCAACAGGATTTTTGGCAAAACCTGGGGCCTTAACCCAAAAATTATAAATTGGATGTACACGTCCATAGTCAGACCTGTACTAACATATGGTAACGTAGTCTGGTGGAATGCATTAGACAAAACTACCAACCTTAAAATCATGACCAAGGTACAAAGAATGGCATGTACTGGAATCACAGGGGCTATGAGGACCACACCCACAGCGGGTCTGGAAGCTATTATCAATCTAAAACCCCTTGATCTCTTTGTACAAGAATCAGCGGCCAAAAGCGCACTTCGTCTTAGCCAAACTTCGAGTTGGAAATCAAGTGCCATAGGCCACGCACAGATTCTACAGAAATACACGGGCAAAAATGTAGACACTGACTACATAATACCCCGACTAGACTTTGACAAACCATTCACAACCTCCTTTCCTAGTAGGGATGAATGGCTAACCAACGAACCACTAACACACAAACCGACGGTTGCAGTTTACACTGACGGCTCCAAGATGGATACTGGTGTTGGTGCAGGTTTCGCTTCAGAAGCCATTGGACTGGCCAGCTCATTCAGACTACCAAATTACAGCAGTGTCTTCCAAGCTGAGGTCCTGGCAGTGACAAGAGCTGCTGATCAAATATCAATGTTGGCAATACCACGAGCTGATATTACCTTTTTCATTGACAGTCAAGCGGCCATAAAAGCAATTTCTACCTTTTTCTACTCTCCGCTCTTCCAAGTAAAACTCTGCTAGATTTCACTAAAGCCACAAAATGGCTTGAAAATTAAACAACTACAATCCTATGTACATACACCAACCAGCGGTCTATCTAATCCATCCACCAGACGTTGCATGGGGCCATCGCCCCTACGGGCCTGGAGGGGGATAGATCTCCGATGTGTGGATAAACGAGGAAGACACGCCCAAGAAGCTAATCTTGGCATGTTAACCTCTCCTTATCTAGGTGTGACATAGTTAAAATGATAGACAAAACGATACAGATACGCCAACCACCGGTGTATCAAGCCCATCCACTAGTCATCTGCATGAGGCCACTGCCTCTACGGGTCTGATGGAGGGCTGATCTACCCGGTAGGGCTGAGGAGGGAGACACGCCGAGGTAAAACTTCTTGGTGTGTTAACCTCTCTTCACCGAATGTATAACTCAGTGTACCGACAAGACAACACAGTACACCAATACCACTGGTCTACCTCTACCGTCCACCAGACGCTGCATGGGGCCACTGCCCCTACGGGCCTGGGGAAGGTAGTGATATACCATGTGGGGAAAGGACAGAAGAAGCCCACGATCAACATCCTGACGCTTTTGACTCTCCTCAACCAGGTGAGCCTGTAAATCTTTGACTAAACCATACACCAACCACCGGTCTTATTCAACCCATCCACCAGACGATGAATGAGGCCACTGCCTCTACGGGCCTGGGGGAGGGACGATCTAACCTGGAAAGGGTAAGGAAGAGGAACAAACCCAAGTATAATATTGACGTGTAAACCTCTCCTAACCATGGTGATCTAACGACGACAGAAACCTAGATTTAACTGACTTTTCGATCTTTCGAGCTATAGCTCGCTGGAACCAATGAATGTACTCTTTCATATTACTTTGCCGTAGGTTATTCAACTAGGGGTATCACAATGGATCTATATTGATCTAAGTGTGACGGAGATAAGACCATCCGTCAGCCCACCTACCTAACCTAACCTAACCTAAGTTCTCGGTCGTATGTAGAGTAAAGTTTCTGAGTTTTAGAAAACTTTTTAGAAAAAAATCCAAGTGGTTCAGCCACGTTGTCGACAATTTGATGAAGGGCTGCGCCTGCAGCTAGATTTGATGCGTCTGTGACTAAACTTAACTCCGCGTGTGGCACGGGATGCGATAATTGTACTGCTTGAGCTAGGAGATAGCGACAATCATCAAAAGCTTTGATAGTTGATTCAGTCCAATTTAGAGGAGATTTGTCATTTTTCTTGTTACCTGGGATCATTTCCAATAAGGGAATTTGAGTACTTACGGCATGTGGAATGAATTTTCGATAAAAGTTTATAGTGGCGATGAAACCCTTCAGCTGTTTTACGTTTTCTGGGCGCTTTATTCGTTGGATGGCTTCAATTCGAGATGGAAGTGGAGCCACTCCCTGTTGGGAGATGATGTGCCCCAGGAAATCTAACTCTGATTGTCCAAAAACACACTTTGCGACATTTATAGCTAAATTGTGGTTTGAAAGCCTTTTAAAAACTTCCCGTAAGTGTTGCTGGTGTTGTTCGATGTTGATTGAAGCAATACAAATATCATCCATATATGCAAATACATATTCAAGACCACGTAGAACTTCGTGAATTAAGCGTTGAAGCGTTTGGGCTGCATTGCGAAGTCCAAATGTCATGTGCGTAAATTCGTACAACCCAAATAGCGTGATGATAGCGGTCTTAGGAACATCGTCTGGATTAATGGGTACCTGGTGGAATGCTTTCTGTAAATCGATCTTTGAAAAAATTGTCTTACTGTTGGTGAAGTCATGTAAGTACGGCAGTGGATATCGATCTGGTAACGTTAAAGCATTTAAGCCTCTGTAGTCTCCGCTCTGTAGTTTATTTACCTTCAATGTAAGGTGGTTTGAGTTTATTAACATTGTCTTGATTTATAGACTCATCACTCATCACTTTTCTTGATAGGGTCAATATTTAAATATTTAAACACCTCACTTCCTTTGCTATGCTTAAATAGCAATAAATCAATAACAAGTAATAAGCATTAATTAGTTCATAAGCAATTGTACATAGTAAGCATTAATTTTAAATATGTAAATAAAATAAAATAGTTTGAAAACAATAAAGAGTTGAGTTTGGAACTCAGAACAATACGGTCGTTTTACTTAGATATCAAGCTATTAAAATATAACTGGCGCAGTCGAAAAGAACCTAAACATAAAAAATATATACTTTTACCGAAAGTTGATACGAAGTGGTCAAAATAAAATTTAGTGATCGCGAAGAAACGTAAACGTAAAGTAAAGTATTTTGTGTTAGTCACCACGTCCCCACTCTACCGGTAGTCGAAAGAAAACGAATCAAGAGTGTTTTGTAAATTCCAAACCACGTCCACACCCTTTTGACCCTTTTGAAAAAAAAGGTTAAAAAATTTAAGTGTTGGTTGTTAACCGTCCACAACCCCACCACCACCCTAAAAAAAAAATTAAAAAAAAGAAACCTACATACATACATTCTGGACAAGAAATTATCGAAAAGACAGGAACTTTTTGATAAGCGGAGAAGAATGGCGAATCCAACAGAAACGGAAAGATGTTTGGCGCTGTTGACCGAGTTGGTCGGTCGACAGAATGCGCATCCAGAGTCCATAAGAAGGAAAATTCAGAGGGATCTGAAATTCACTCCAACATTTGATGGCACAAGAGGAACATTGCCATCGTTCATCACGGCGATGAACCGGATCTTTGAAGAGTACCCAGCAGCGCAGTCCGCGGAAGTTTTCACTGTTATCTTAAATGAGAAGATAACTGGGGCGGCAAAGAACTTCCTAACGATATCACCACCAACAGCGTGGGACGAAACGAAGACCCGCCTCAAGCTGCACTACCAGGCCTCAAAGACAGAGACGCAAATTGTCCAAGAGATCAATTTATTAAAAGTAAGTTCAGTGTTAGAGTTAAGTGATAAAATAAGAAACATTGTAGATGATATTACAGAATGTGCAATATATAGTTCTAATCCCAATGGTGTAGTGAATAATTTAAGCAGTATCATGATTATAAAAATTAAAGAATTAACGGCAGGAACATTGCTATCAGAAATTTTTAATAACTATTGTTTAGGAGACATAAGAACAATCATAAATAAGTACATAGGTCAAGATCAATTTAATTTGAAATATTTTAGGGCAAATTTGAATTCTAAAAATAATAATCACAACAATTTTAATAACAACTCGAACCAAAACAATAACCAGACTATGCAGTACAACAATTATTATAATAGGCAAAATAATTCATATCAATCTAGACAAGGGTATACCAATTACAATAATAATAACAATAGTTTCAATACTAAGTCAGGTCACAGTTATAACCAAAATAGACAACAAAATAATAAAAGTAGACAGTATAGAAATGATAGTAACACATATGATAGACAAAATAATTTGCAGCAAACTAAACAAAGTTCTGGCCATGTGTCAGTAGATGCTTTAAGCGCTGATGAAATAGATGAAACATTTTTTATCAATTAGCCTCGGAAAAAAATAAAATATATATAACACTTACATTTAATCAAGTACGATATGCAACTCTATTAGATACTGGCTCTACAGTTAGTCTTTTAAATTCAAAAATTGTTTCAAACCAAGTATATGAAAGCATGGGAGGTGAAGCCCATATAAATACAATAGAAGGTAAAGTACAAAAAAAAAATCAATATGTAAAAACAAAATGTCCTGATGAGTTTAAACAGGAAATAAATGCTAGGATAAGATGGGTTCAAATGAATTTAGAAAAGCCGTATGGATTCTTATTAGGAATGGATTGGATAGATAAAAATGTGAGACTTATAGACATACATAATGAAGAAATAGTTTTAAACAATAAAGAACGAATTCCATTTTTAAATAAGAAAATTGTCGATGAGGTAAATATGTTAGAGGAAAGTCATTTTGAAAATATTAAATTAGATCATTTAAACAAAGAAGAAAAACAAGGTGTAACTCAGTTAATGTACAAATTTGTTTTATAAAGATGGTGATAAGCTAACAAATACAACAAGTATAGTCCACGAAATTAAAACAATAACAAATGAGCAGATTAATTCTAAACTGTATATGTATCCACCTCAGCACGAGACAGAAGTAAGAAAACAAATGAGGGATATGGAAGCTCAGGGCATAATAAGAAAAAGTAAAAGTAGATATAGTTCACCTATTATTGTCATACCTAAAAAGGGAGAAAATTCTGGTGTACAAAAATTCAGGATAGTAGTCGATTACGGAAGACTCAACCAAACTACAGTTGATGACAAACAGCCACTTCCCAATATGGACAGCATATTGGACAAGTTAGGAAAAGCTCAGTATTTCACTACAATTGATTTGGCAAAGGGTTACCACCAAATTTTAGTAGCAGAAGAAGATATTGAGAAAACAGCTTTTGTTACACCAGATGGTCTTTATGAGTTTTTAAGGATGCCATTTGGCTTAAAAATTGCTCCCGCAACATTTCAGCGTTTAATCAATGAAATATTGAGGGATTGCATTAATGTAATCTGTGTTGTTTATCTTGACGATATTCTAGTTTATTCAACAACTCTAAGTGAGCACTTTAAATCTTTAGAAAAAAATTTCAAAATTCTATCTACCCATAACTTAAAAATACAAGCCGATAAATGCAGCTTTATGCAGAAAGATACTAAATTTTTAGGTCATATTCTGACCAAAGATGGTATTATGCCTAATCCCAGTAAAATTGAGGACATTCAAGAAATTGTGTTACCAAAAACTGAAAAACAACTAAAGAGTTTTCTTGGAATGACGGGATTCTACAGAAAATTTATAAAAGACTACTCTAAGATAGCATATCCACTTATAAAATACTTGACAAAAGACCTCAAAATTAATACTAAAGATCCTCAGTTTATCGAAGCTTTTGAAAAGCTTAAAATTCTTATATCCTCACATCCAATCTTAAAATTTCCAAATTATGAAAAACAGTTTACGGTCACAACAGATGCTAGTGACTATGCCATTGGAGCGGTTCTCTCACAAGACGGTCATCCGGTTTGCTACGTCTCTAGAACTCTAAATAAACATGAAAAAAAATATAGTGTCACCGATAAAGAATTCTTAGCAATAGTTTATTCGGTTACCTATTTTAGGCCATATTTATATGGTAGAAAGTTCAAAATTGTGACTGATCATGCTCCAATAAAGTACTTAAATTCTAAATATAAAGGAAAAGAATTTTCCCAAAGAAATCAAAGATGGATTCTGAAACTACAAGAGTACAACTTTGATATTGAATATCTAAAAGGGAAAGAGAATACTGTAGCTGATTTCCTAAGTAGGCAAGAAAATAGTCCTAAAATATGTGATGGAAACAGTAGTGAATCTAATATGGACCTATCTGATACCATCCATTCAGTAGCGGAACAGCTTCAAGATCATGTTTTCATAAAAGAAGAAATGACTCCAAGACAGGCTAACAGAATAAATGACACTTTGTCTATGCAAAAATTAGTAGATCGTGTAAACAATAAAAAAATTAAAAAAATTACAAAAATAAATAAAGGTAAGGAAAAGTATGTAGAAAATAGAACTAAAGGTTATATAAAAAATTATAAAAGAGTTAGGCATAAGGACCACCCATATTATAGAAAATTCGCATTACAAAATGTACATTTATTAAATATTAAAAGAAAACCAAAATTTGCAGATACTAATAATCCTATTGATTGAACATCTAAAAATAACTGATGAAAATAGCCATGTATCTATCAATAATCTTAACAAACAAATACAAATAAATGAACATTATTATAAAACTTTTTCTGATTTAAAAAAAAAATATAATAGAAAGCGATAGAACTAAAATATTATGGAAAATGTTAAAAATTTAGAAGAAATAAAAGAACTACACTATCATAAGAAAATAATGTATGGCTCAAATATAAGTCTAGCTTAAGTATTAATATTAAGCATAACTGATGTTGTTACTTTTGTATTATTGAAATCAAAAAATAAGACATTCAAAATTGTAAACAATATGAAGCCGGAGACTTCAGATTTAAAGCAGGAGTAACCTATATTGACCCTATCAAGAAAAGTGATGAGTCTATTAATCAAGACAATGTTAATAAACTCAAACCACTTTCATGGTAAGGTAAATAAACACCTCACTTCCTTTGCTATGCTTAAATAGCAATAAATCAATAACAAGTAATAAGCATTAATTAGTTCATAAGCAATTGTACATAGTAAGCATTAATTTTAAATATGTAAATAAAATAAAATAGTTTGAAAACAATAAAGAGTTGAGTTTGGAACTCAGAACAATACGGTCGTTTTACTTAGATATCAAGCTATTAAAATATAACTCGTGTGACCTCACCATATACCTTAATGGGAGAACCGTTGACGGCGAATAGTTGTAATGAAGTAGGGTTTCTTAAATGATGGAGATGGTGGCAAACATGAAACCTCGGCGCCTGTGTCGATTAGAAAAGGCGTGTTGGTTGTTTGCTCATGTATGCGTAATCGGTTGATCAAAGCTGAAGGTTGCTGACGTGTTATTTCAGTATCTAGTCATTGCTGGTTTGAATGTGAAACAGTTCTTGTATTTTGGCGAAATCTGCATGGTGGGCGACAGTTAACGGCTTTGTTTCCAAAGGTACGGTGAAAATAACAATCGTAAAATTGTTCAATGGAAGCGTCACGCCTGCGCTGGCGTGTTCGGTTTTGAAACGGACGTGATGGAGATTGACGTGGTTTGTTTCGATGATCGAGAAATCTTGAAAATTGTGATATAAGGTTTGCAACTTCAGATGAGGACGAAGCAACGTCCTGACTCTGAAGATCACTATTCACTGTTGAGGGAAGTTGGGGAGCAACGGCATTTAGATGGCGTAGCTCAACGTTTTCCATGACGGTATCAGCGATTTGAGTTTTCTCGGCGGGTGGTCCTTTTACCATTATGGTTGCGGTTTGAACAGATGGAGGAAGGCGTGAAGCCCACAAATCAATGAGTACTTGTTCGCTCAGTGTACCCTTTGCAACCTGGACCATTTCGTAATAAAGTTGTCTAGGCTTTTTGTCACCAAGAGGCATATCATGCAGTACACGGCAAAGTCGTTTTTGTTGGCTATCCGCGAAGTATTTCGTCAAGCCGATTCGTATGTACTCATATTTTTCTTGATTTGGAGCAGCGTCGATGATTGGTCGAAGCTCAGTTATGCGTGTGGGTGGCAATTGCGAGCACACTGTGTCAAATTTTCTACCATCTTGTTCAATTCCTGATGCTCGGAAATAGAAATCCAGTAAGTAGAACCAATTGTCGACATTGGATTCTACAAATGGTGGCAAATGAAGACGGGCATAACAATTAGCTGCTACAACCCTTTGTTGGTTATCCTCCTCAGCAGCGTTGTTACCTAGAATATCTTCGTTGGGCATCGTCGGGGTAACCAATTTAGCTTCTTTGTTGTATTACCAAATAAGAACAATAGTAATAATTAAAAAAGAAATTAATTTATTTAAACAAAATTAATAATTAAAACAAATTGAACGAGTTGTTCGAGAAGCTAAGTTTTGAATAAACATAAATATTTTCGAAACAATCAAATTAGAAATGAAAACAAAATACATACTACTATATAATTTTCCCAACAAAAAACTACAGTATTAGTACAGCAAGTGTTCCGCCACATATACAAGAGTTCTTCACAGCAATTAGGCTTCCGCTGCCAACTGTATCAAGGTCATCTGAGTGATGTCTATCACGCCTAAACACTTGGTACGTTGTGTCGAAAAGCTCAGTATCCAAGAATGAGTTATTCAGCCAAGTTTCTGTCATTGCAATAACATCGTGGGGAAGGTTATTGACATTTTTATAGATCGAATTGATCTTCGTTCTAGGACCATTAAATTAATATTTGTTGAAGCTGCTTCTGTGGTGATTCAGTGTTGTGGGGCGCCAGCGAAAAGGATTATGTTTTGCAGTTTGTTTGATATTTTGTTTGTTTACAAATTCATGAATTATTATACCATTTGGCCAAAGTGATGGTGAGTTTATTATATGAAAAACTGAATCAGGAACTCGAATTTTAAATGATGAATACTTTGAATGGTTACGATGCAATAACTTTTCAACTTTTATCATTGAAGAAGTTTCAAACTTTGATGAAATATGGGTTTTTATATCTAGCGCATTCGTTATGGGATCAAGCTTGGAAATAAATAAAGTTTTATGGCCTTCTACAACTTTTAGGCTAGACACTATTGGCGAATCTGGTAAAAATGAGAAAGGCAAGCTAGACATGGATGATTGAAATGTCGGTTGATGTAGATGAGATGGAAGAGTTGGTGTTGAAAGCTTGTTGATATTTAATGTGGGTTGAATGGATAAAGGTATTGGAAGAGAAGATACATTTGTAGCAGGTTTCTTTGTCGATGGACTTTGTGTTGAAGTATCTATATCAAGTTCACCACTTTTTCGTTTTGAAGGTATAGTAGTATATTGCACTGTTGAATTATTTACATGATTTTCTTCTTTATTTACATGATTTTTTTCTTTGTCAACAACATCATTACATATTTGCATATTTTGTGAGCTTTGGTGATGATTGGATAAACTTTCTACTTTTTCAGTCAGTTTTGTATTTTTAAGTACATCACGAGTAATATTTGCAAATGCAAAAGGATCACATTCGTCACAAAAGTAATGAAACGATTTTCTTTCCTTAAACAGCTTAATGGTGCTGAACGGAGCGTCGATGCACATGGTATGGAAAAGTTTGCGACATTTGCCATGACACATAATGGAATCTATCATGTAGTCTGTATTTCCTACACATATAGCGCATGTAGTCATATTTCGAAGTAATGATGATTATAAATTTTAATTTTTTTTTGTTATTATTATTTTTTGCTTTTAATTGCCGATAAAAATTTTGGTTCTTAGTGTATTATTATTGTCTGGGTTGTGTAATTGGAAAAGAGGTTTGTGTCTTGGATAGTGTGGTGAAAAATGTCAGCTGTGCTTTAATCTGGAACAGAGTTGATTGTTTTTGATGGCAAAGAAAAGGACAAATATATGTATGAGCGTGAATTATCGATATGGCTACGGCAGAACATCTACTAATATCACTCACCAGGAGAAATGAGACAAAAGTAAAAGATTACAAAATGTCTTAGTGCTGCTGATGAAATGTGTTGAAATCCCAAAATGAATCCAAACCAACAGCTTACGATAAGGTCCAGCGCATAGAATGGAATATATTTCACAGCTTACGAAATGCATGCAATGACAAAACACAGATGTTGTGTGTAGCACCAAACCCGCTTCTGAGGCAGAACATATACAACAAATGTTTCACTCACCGGTAGAATAAATAAAAAACCTTAACGGGAGTAATCTATGTTGCAATGGAATTGAATATCACTCAATAGTCCTTAGTTATAAATTTATTTTGATTAAATTAAATACAAAACTCTATTAAATTTTAACAGAAATACACCATAAATCTAATGCCGATGCAATGCTCATCAATTGATAGAAAATATATAATTATTAGAACAGTTCCACCGATTAAAAATGACAAACTCACTGGAGCCAAAAAAAAGCACAGGCAGACCAAGAAGTGTCAGCGTTGCCGTTGTTATATTCGTAGACCTTTTTCTCGGAATCCTCGCTGGTGCTGACCTGTTTTTCGTTTATTTAACATCATCACCAGTTCCAGGAATAGGAATAGGAAGATACCTGTGTAGGTACCACATAATGATACCTATTTCCCTGTCGCAGCTGCGACTTGCAGGTTACCTTAATCCCTCAAACAACAGCATACCCTTTGTATGTATGCTGTATTCCCCATGTACCCTCCCTTATTTTATATATGTAGATATAAAATAAAACTATACGTTTTAGAACTTTAATTAAGTGTATTTTTCTACTATGAGAAAATTCACACAAAGGTCTGCTGTGCTCAGCTTACAAGAACAACCAAAAGAAAAGTAAAGTCAACTGACTCGATAAGAGCTCTCTCTCTCATCAAGTTTAGAGTTTCTTTTTGTTTAATTGAAATTTAAGTTGTTTCTATGATTGAAATAATTG
Organism: Syrphus vitripennis; assembly: GCA_958431115.1. Taxonomy (NCBI): domain Eukaryota; kingdom Metazoa; phylum Arthropoda; class Insecta; order Diptera; family Syrphidae; genus Syrphus; species Syrphus vitripennis. The sequence continues at coordinate 73,943,610 of OY288108.1, read as the reverse complement.
AGAAAAAATGGGGATTAACAATTAGGGTGACCAATTGCCTTAAGTCATAACTCTTCCCCTTCTTAAATAAAGACGTCCTTGTCTTTATGTTCAAATAATTACTGTACATATAAAAATTGATTAACAATTATCCATAGAATCTTATAAATAAGTACAAAATTAATTTTCATAAATAAAATAATAATAATGATGTTGTTTTTTACAGATATTTTCCAAAACTTTGGTTTAAAAATTTGAATATTTTGTTTACAAAAAAATTAATAATTCTTGATCTTTAATAAATTGACATATGTAGATAATAATTGATAATAGCAAACATAAACATAAATTTATGAGAACTAAAAAAAGAATGTATTCAAAACAATTATATAAAACAAAATTCATATCTTAACAGAAAAAAACTATCTTCTTTCATGAAAAACAAGTTTCAGGTAAAAATAAAAACAAAGGGTATCTTTTTACATTTTTCTATAATTTGTTTTCGTAATATTTTGGTTTATGATTATCATCTTTGAATATCCAAATTTAATGAAAAAAAAGAAGAAAAAAATGAGAATATAGATCTAAATTATTAGATCTAAATTATACAACTTTCAACAATATATTTGATCAACAGCTATAAAAAAAACTATCTCAAAATTGAAACTTGTTTCCAACTCTTTTACTTGTTCTAACGAAAACCACGTCACCGGGTCTATATGTCAAAGTAAATCTTCCTTCGTTATGATAAACGAGATCTTTCTGTTGAGTTTCTGATATTCTTTCCTTAATTTCTTGTTGTAAATGAGAAGAAATAGAGTGAATTATGTCAATTGTTCTATAACCAGTTACTGAGTGAATCGTCCTATTGTTCTTAACTGTGGCAAGTAAAAGGAGTTCGGAAGTATCTATCAGTTATATTTTTTTTCTAATTTTAAACACCTACATAGCTATTTCAGATAAAGTGTTATGAAACCTTTCCACCTGTCCATTTGTAACACTGTGAAAAGGTGGTGTGTTATACATGGTTATTCCAAAGTGATCTCTTAACAATGATGTAATACTTTGAGATGTAAATGATTTTTCGTTGTCCCAAGCAATTGATTCTGTGTCCCTAAATAAATTTAATAGTTCCAAAATTGGCTCCTTAACATCAATTATTGCTCGTGATTTGATTCGTTTTATTACAGCAAATTTGGAAAACTTATCCACAAGTCAAAAAAAGAGCTCCTGCTGTTGAATAGATGTCTATTGGCGTTTTTCTTTTTTAGTTCAGAGCTGAGCACTGAGCAGAGTCTGAGCGAACAGAGTAGAGTATAGTAGGTTTCTGAGCTCCTTTTACTCTGTTATTTTATTCTGAGCTCACAGAGCGCGCTCTGAACATGTTCAGAACTAAAAAAGAAACACGAATTTGAAGCTCTGAACGATCAGAGCTTAAAAAGAAAAACAATTATTTTTTTGACAGTTCGAGCTCTGGGTGGATGTCTCTGATACTTTGCGTCATGACAGATCGAACAACTAGATACTATTTCTTTCATTTTTTTGGGAATATTTGGAAAATAATTGTCACTTAAGATCTATGCGCTCGATTATGTTCAGTAGAAAGAATTTCTGCCTGATCGTTTGGGTTAAAAATATCAGTTACCATTTTCTTGGTATGAACAAATTTTACGGAAGGAACGTGGATATAAGTTTGTCTTGAATTTGTTTGAGCAAGTACAGCCAAGTCACAAAGAATTGCATTGACACAATTGGGGTTTATTAATTCTTTCAATAGAGCAAATAAATTTTCAATATTGTCAAATGTGGTGAAATGACTCAGTTGCGTTTTAAAAATAATTTTGGTCGTTTTAAGTTGTTCAGGACCTTTATTTACAATTAGCTGTTTTCGAAAACAGTTCAAAGGGTTTTTGACACTACGTCTTGTTTCAGTGCAAGAGGCTTCACTATGAACTGTTGACGCATTGGAGCTTCCTAGATTTTCAAGTGAGTTTAACTACTGCCTCGACAACGCATCCGCATGCCTGGCTTATAATGAAATACTGGCGCGAATTTCCCTACAAATAAGCCATCCACCTCTTCAGTTTTGTGTTTGGATTTCTGTCCGATATAGCAAAAGTCAACGGCTGGTGGTCAGTGCAAATGTTAAGCCGATTGACTCCGTACAAATAGTTTCGCAATTTTTGTAATGACCAAACTATGGCTAGTAGTACCTACCTAATTGTAATGGTTGTAGGTAATTGTTTATTCATAAATATAAAGTATGTACATAGATAATAGTATAACATTAAACATTTTATTTTGCATCAATTACTCGGTTGAGCCGTCTGTTGCGATGAAATATCCTGGTTTAGGTAGTTCCTTATGTTAGCTGTTGTTGTTGGTGTTGTTGCTGATGTTATTATTGATGATGTTGTTGATTGTTGATTGCTGTTGTTGATTGTTGTTGTTGATTGTTATTGCTTTTGTTGTTGTTTTTGTTGTTGTTTTTGTTGTTGCTGTTGTTGTTGGTGTTGTTGTTTTTTGTTGTTGTGTTGTTGTTGTTATTGTTGTTGTTATTGTTGTTGTAGTTGTTGTTTTTTTTGTTGATGTTGACGTTTTGTTGCTGTTGGTGTTGTTGTTGATTGTTGTTGTTTTTGTTGATTGTTGTTTGATTGTTGTTTGATTGTTGTTGTTGGTGTTATTGGTGTTGTCGTTGTTGTTGGTGTTATTGTTGTTGTTGATTGTTGTTGTTGATTGTTGCTTGATTGTTGCTTGATTGTTGTTGTTGTTGGTGTTGTTGGTGTTGCTGGTGTTGTTGGTGTTGTTTGTGTTCTTGGTATTGTTGTTCTTGTTGTTGTATTTTGTTGTTGATGTCGTTGCTGTTGATGTTGTTGTTGTTACTCTTGTTGTTGCTGTTTTTGTTGCTGTTGTTTTTGTATTTGTTGTTGTTGTTGGTGTTGTTGTTGTGGTTCTTGTTCTTATTGTTGTTGTTTTTTGTTTTTGTTGTTGTTGTTGTTGTTGGTGTTGTTGTTGTTCTTGTTGCTGTTGTTATTGTTAATGTTGTTGTTGGTGTTGGTTATTAATTATTGCTTGTTGATTGTTGGCTGTTGATTGTTGTTCTATCTATTATATTCTCTTATAAGTTCGGTTCGATATCTAACAGCTAGGCTGATGTATTTGACCAGTGAGTTCCAGTTTCCTTCACCATTAAGTATGTTCACCATGTTTTCCGTGCTGAGAGCTCTGGACTCAAAATAGAGCAGACGTAGTTCTTTGAACACAGGGCATATTCCAAAAAAGTGGGTAAATGTTTTGGCTTCTCTCATATTACACAAGGTACATTGAGTACTCCTGTTGCTTGTTGTAAATGTACCGTTTAAATACAGAAGTCCTCCTCTTGCTCTAAAGATCCATCCTATTTCAGATAAGAGCCTTTCTTCTTGAAGGTATCTACTTCCGTGGGTGTAGTTGAGGGCATTGTACAATCCATGTGATGTTGACGCTTGCGTTCTTTGAAAAGCCACATCCCATTCTCTTTCCATTTTTTGCGGGTCAGCCAAATCAATTGCATTCTGGAATAACCTGTTGTTTCCAACAACCTCGTGGATATGCCTTCCTTCTAACAGATTCGTCCATTGTGTACTCCAGTATATGTTTTTAGTTACTATTATATTCGCTAAAATATGCGTTAAACGGTTCTCGCCATACACCCTGAGTATTTTCTTTACGTAGGTCATATGAAATTTCATTGTGTAGCTAAAAAGAGGTTTCAGTTTAAGTTCCAAAGTGAGCATATAGTTTGGAGATGATGTTGGAATTTTCATGGTATTTTTTAGAAAATATCGCTGGACCTTTTCCATTTCATCGTCCCCAAACTTGTGCCCATACCCCAAAATTGACCTTGCTACTCCGTTAAACAAATCTAATTTTGATGAATTACTGATGGCCTTCTTCGAGACAAAAGTATGCCAAGTCAAGTTTAGGCTCGTTTTTGCCTGCTATGTTCGTTCCTTGAAATGCTCAGTCATACTCAACCCTGGTGTCAGCCATATACCCAAGTACTTGTACTTATTGACCACCTCTGTTTCTTCGGTTCCTAGGGTCCATCTTTCCAACATACTTCTTCTGCTTCCATTTTTTCGAAATATAATGATTTTTGACTTCTCAAGGTTAATAATGAGATTCCACTTCTGGCAATATTCATCAAGTTTGTTTATCATACATTGTAAGTCCTTTGGTGTGTTTGCAAAGATTACAATGTCGTCAGCGTATAGTAACATACGGATGACATTTTCATTTAAATTTATTCCTCCACCTATGAAATCATACATGTCGTTAATAAACAAAGCAAATAACATAGGGCTTAGCAGGCACCCCTGTTTCACGCCCATTTGTGTTTCGAACCACTCTGATAGATTTTTTCCATCCCAAACTGCACTTGTTGTCCCTGCATAGAGATTCTTAACAATGTTAAGATATTTTGTTGACAAACCCAATCTTTTTAGCTTATAGAACAGAGAATTCCGACAAATACTGTCAAACGCTGCCTTGAAGTCAACAAAAAAGCAGTATGTTTTTTCCCTTCACTCTTCCTGGTTTTAACAATGTTAAGTAGATTGAATATATTATCTGCTGTACTATGTATTTTGTTGACAAACCCAATCTTTTTAGCTTATAGAACAGAGAATTCCGACAAATACTGTCAAACACTGCCTTGAAGTCAACAAAAAAGCAGTATATTTTTTTTCGGGAGCGGGTCATAATCCTGTTTGTCAAAATACTGTATGACAAAATACTGTTTGGTCAAAATACTGTAAGATCATAATCCTGTATGTCATTATACTGTAAACACAAAATCCTGTACGTCAAAATACTGTATGAGCAAAATACTGACTTGCAAAATCCTGTTTTGTAAAATCCTATACGGCAAAATACTGTATTTTCATACTGTATTTTTTTTAAAGAAATTTCCGTTAAAATACGCATAATACTATGTTTTGAATATTAATTGTGTTTCGTTTATTGACATTATTCAAATATAATTTATAACAGTTAGAAAGTAAATAATTCCTTAGAAAATTAACAAATAAAAAAATAATTCTACTAAGGGTATGTCATAATGCATATTTTAGCCAAAAATCAGTTTTGAAGATTTAAACTTTAGGGGGTTTAGGACGCTTAGCTTAGCCGCAATATAGATATTTCTTTTACAGTCTTTTTTACAGTATTTTGACTTACAGTATTTTGAAATACAGTATTTTGACCAACCAGGATACAGGATTTTGACATACAGTATTTTGCACATACAGGATTTTGATATACAGTATTTTGGCATACAGGATTTTGAATACAGGATTTTGGCACATACAGGATTTCGACCCCAACCCGTTTTTTTCTCTTCACGGCAGCTTTGTTTGTCCCAGCCTTGTTCAGTACTTCTAGAATTTCGGTCCTCGTAATCTCACCATCAAGCTGTTCATCCCAAGTGTCTTCCATCATATCTTCCAGTCTTGCTATGGTGTGAAGTGGAGGGTGAACCCTCCGTTGAAAATGATCTCTAAAATCACTGCTTTTTATATTCGGCCCTATTCTGTGGATCTTATTTCGCAATTTGTTAGCAATATCCCACCAATTCTTTGTATTTCGTACGTTTCTGAGACTGATATATAGGTTAGGTTAGGTTTAATGGGCTGACAATTGGTCTTGATACCTTCACACTTAGATCAATGTAGATCCATTGTGGTACCCTGAAGTGTTGTAAACTTCTTTAAAATATTAACCTATGAGTCCTATGGTTCGTCTAACCATTTGGATGATTTGAAGTTCAGTAAGCTTTTGCTTGAAAGTTCTGATAATTCTTCTAATTCTTTGAAGAAGTAGTTTCCTAGGGTTTTCTCTCTAGTATTGTGAAGATGATTGAAAAACAGGTGGTTTTTTCTTTTCATAGTTAAACAAATTGTTTTATAATTAACAGTCAGAGTTTTAATCGATTTATACTATTTTCTTTAATTTTACTTTTACTTTATTTAATTCTATTTTTTTTCCTTTTTTGTTTTTTTTTTAATATCCATTTCACCCTTTTCTTTATTTTAGGCAGATAATAAATTTAAAGCAAAATTCAAAATAAAACTATGTGTTAAATTTTCCTATCACTTAGAATCATTTAAAGCTTTGGTGTTTGCAGAAAGGCGAACACCAGACAGACAAACAAACAAAATCTATTTTTTTTTTTTTTTTTTATTCAACAAGTATCGGATGCAGCTTCAAACACAGCATTTGAATCCACAAGCTTTGGTTTCCTTCTGGGTCTTGGCCTTGGTCTTTGTAAAAGCTGTGCATTCTTTTGTTTTAAAAGATAAAACATTATAAACAATAAAATAATGCTTGTGAGCAGCAAGAAGTTTAATCAAATGTTTTCAAAAAAAAGGTTTGAGTCTATTGTTATGCACTTTTTCTAGTTTTGTACCTTTTAATATAGTTGTATTAACATCGTTGTGAATTTGTTTTATTTCAAAAGGTCCTGAGAACAAAGAATATAACTTGTTTTTACGAGCCATGTCCTGAAGGAGAACCTTATCTCCTACCCTAAACGAATATGGGTGAATACTCTTTCGATTTAGTCTTACTGTTTTCTAAATTTGTTCTTGCTTGTTGGTATGCCTTTTGTAATCTGTGCCTCAGTTGAAAAAAATAATTTTCGTCATCGTAAATGGGAGCAAGATTTTTTTAAATACCATTTGGTATCTCGGAGGTAAAACCAAATAACACATCCATCGGTGCTAGCTTTGTACTAGCATGAGGAGTGTTACTGTGGACATACATGGCCTGACGAAGCCATGTATCCCAATCTGCTGGATTAGCATTCGAAAAGGATCGCAAGTACTCTATCAGAGAACCATGATTCCGTTCAAGTGCTCCATTAGTCTGCGGATGATATGCAGTTGTTTCTAGTTTATTTATTTTTAGAAATTTGCACAATTTTTTGAAAAGGTCGCTACAAAAATTGGCCCCTCTATCAGTGAGAAGCTGCTCAGGAATTTTATATCTACATATTATTTCATCAAAGAAAACCTTTGCGAAGGGTTCGGCTTCGATATTTGGCAGTGGGTAACAGTCCATGAACCTTGTGAGGTCATCAGCGAAAGTTAAAATATATTTGTTACCTTGCACTGTTGTTGGGAGTGGACCCACAATGTCCATAAAAACTTTATCAAAAGGTTTTTTTGAAGTTACTGATATCATCATAGACATGATAGTATGTTTGGTTTTTTTATTAACCTGGCATTTTTTGCAACCCTTAATATATTTTTTTATTATTTCAAACATATTTTTCACCTAAAATGCGGTCGTATACGGAGATATTTTTTGAGAACTCCTTGAGTCATGGTATTTTTGGAGAATCTTATTAATTTCCTCCATGTCCTCTAAAAAAACAAATTTTTGCCGTCCCTGATCATCTTCAACTGGCTCTTCATGGTCATTGTTATTTTCATTACAAAAGGAGCCGTCGCTACTGTCAAGATTGTTCGAACTCTTTGATTCGTTAATTATAATATCATTTTGAAACTTGTTTGTAATTTCTGTTGTTGTATTTTTCTTTGAGTCATATTCATCAACTCCCTTACTTTCTTGAGCGTTATGAACCTGAGCTCTAGTTACGACCCCAATATTTAGATTTTTTTCACTATGTGAACCCAAGCGACTAAGGGCATCAGCTACACCATTTTGTTTTCCAGGTTTGTGTTTGATATCAAAGTCATATTCTGCTAGCTTAAGTTTAAAGTTTGTAATCCTTGTTGACTTATTGGTTATTTTGAAAAAATTAAGTAAAGGTTTATGATCTGTATACAGTGTAAATTTTCGGCCTAGCAGATAGCATCTAAAATTTTTTACTGCCCAAACCATAGCTAATGCTTCTCTTTCAATTGTAGAATACCGGCGCTCTATTTTACTTAAAATTCTAATAGCAAAAGCAACAGGCATATCTAAGCCCTCTTTTTTCTGGATTTCCTTAACATTTTTTAGATACGGTATCTGATTGATGCTTTTTATTTTCTGGTCGTCTGGAAGGACTCCCATTTCTGTAATTCTATAACCTAAGAAAACAATCTCTCGGCGGAGAAAATGGCATTTTCGAGGTTGAAGTTGTAGATGGTATTTTTCTAATCGTTCTAAAATTAAAATCAGTTTGTTGTTGTGATCCTTTAAATTTTTTCCGTAAACAACAATGTCGTCTAGGTAGACATAGCATTTGACTCCTTGTAGACCACTAAGAATATGATTCATCAGGTGTTGAAGGTTGCTGGTGCCCCTTTCAAACCAAAAGGCATTCGATTAAACTCATAATGCCCAGTTCTTGTACTAAAAGCCGTCTTTGCTCTATCGACTTTATCTTTAAGTACTTGGTGATAACCACTCGCTAGGTATAAGGTTGAAAAATATCTACTGTTGCCCAGCTGATCAAGAATATCGTCAATTCTAGGCAACGGGAAAGCGTCACCAATTGTAATATCATTGATTTTTCGAAAGTCTACAACTACTCTGTATTTCCGAATACCACTTTCGTCAGCTTTTTTGGGGACCACCATAACAGTGGGCTATTCCAAGGACTTTTGCTATGGGTCACGATTTTGTTTTTATACATTTGATCAATTTGATCAATTTGATCATATTATAGTTTTTCCAAGTTAAAACAAACAAGACCGGTTTTACTTAACTAAATTATTTTATTGAGATGCTAACTGTTTGATGGTCAAGATAAAAAGAAAGACATGTCATATCTCATATAGCTTAAACTTAAGTCAAGTACAAATTGAGTAATTGTTATAATACGAAAATTGTTATGTCTAGGTTGGTAATAAAGTAGAGGGTGATGCTAACACTAAACAGAGTTATTTAATAATTCATTTCAATTTCATGTTCCACCACTTAATAAAGTTATGTTATAATACATTATTTATTCATTATCTTAAATTTTAAATACAACTTAATCAGTCACAGAATTCATAAAAATAACTAACTTACAGATGTATAAGATATACATAAGTTATTTCTCTTTATTTAATTTTTTTTTCAATTTAGAAGATTTAGTTAATTCTTTGTCTTTAAGTCTACTAGATCTTCTGCATTCCATATCTTTTAAGAAATATCGCTTAACTCTACGTTTTCGCTTACTTTTATGTTCATCAATTTTTGTAGGATCTATATCAGATATAAAAATCTTATCATTTAAATTCCTTCGGCGAATCTGATTTTCGTGTACAAAACGTTCTACACCGTTTACTCTTATTAAATAAGTTACTTTACTAACGATCTTAGATACTTTTGCTGGAATCCATTTAATCATATTCAAAAAATGGTTTCTATAAAGGACTTCCTCCCCCACTTTATGTTTTGGTCTTAAAAATACTTTACAATTTTTATTTTTTTCAACAGTTGTTTCTGAGTTATAATTATTTTTAACATATTTGTTTTCGTTATTAGTTTTTTGTTTCAAAGAACTTAACAGAATTCTTGGCTTAAAATTAAACAACATCTCTGAAGGAGTTTTGGAGGTTACTGTTGTTGGAGTGTTTCGGTAATTAAAAAGAAACTCATTCACCTTATCTACTAATGACATTGTATTGTTTTGTTCCAAGCATAACTTTTTTAAAACCGACTTAACTGTCTGCACATCCCATTCTGCTAATCCATTCGATTGTGGGTGGTATGGGGGGGATTTTATCAGATCAATACCTTTACAATTACAAAATTTAGCAAGCACATTAGAATTAAAAGGCGGTCCATTATCTGTCACAATACGACACGGATAACGGAAAATTAAAAACAATTTAGACAACTCATTTATTAATGACTGAACAGTTGTTGTATTCATCAACCTCACATCGCAGTATTTGGAATATGAATCCATAATGATTAAAAATGTTTTCCCACCAAAGAAGAAAAAATCTAAATGTACACGATCAAAAAGAAATTCCGATGGTGCCCATTTCGTTTCAACTTTTTCTCGCGGAACGTTTTGCGCTTGTTCACATGCTTCACAATTTTTCACGAATGAGCTAATTGAATTATCAATGGCTGGCCACCATACAAATGACTTCATCCTCACTATACCTGCATGGTTCTTATGCAGCAACTCGAGAACACTCTTTTGTAAAGAGGTTTGAACAACAACTCTGTGTCCATACAGTACACAACCATCTTCGATACATAAACTAGTTTTATTTTTAAAAAACGGTTTTATTTCATTTGATATATTATTTGGCCAACCTAATTGCAAATACTCCAAAACACTTTTTAAAACTTTATCTTTTTGCGTACTTTCACGTATGGTTTCTGTATTCACTAAATTATCTTCAACCTGAAAATAATTGACTGGTGTCTCTTCGACATTTGAGCCTCCACCCAGTTAAACCTTGAAAGGCAATCTACATGTCCCATTTTGGAACCTCTTCTAAATGTTAATTTATAGTTATACTGGGAAAGTAAAATGGCCCACCTGTGTAATCTAACAACAGCAACTGGAGAATTTCCCTTACTTGGGTGAAAAATCTCCTTAAGTGCCCACCCTTCGCTGAGCAAAACCGGTAGCACCTTTAATTTATGCCCAGTTGCATTTTTTTTTATTGAACGCGACCCATTCTGACAGATTGTCACTTCCTTTTTCCTTCATTGTTTATTCTCGAATTTTTACGAATCGCGATTTTTTTTTATATAAATTGTTAATTGGTGGGTACGAATACCCAAAGTCGCGGTTTTCTAGTTTCGTAGAATAATAAATAGTTTAAATCATTAATTTTCGCGTTTAACAAATAAATAATAAAAGTTGCAACAAATCCTATGAAAGTATGTATAAATTCTGTCCGAAACTATTGTCAATTGAAATCAATTTCTTATCGCACTCTAGCGTATACTTAATATTTTTTTTTATTCAATTTATTTTCTTTGCGTTAACTTTCTTAAATGTATGCTTTAGTTTTGTATACGCTTTTTTATTGCATACTTTCACATATTTTTTTTGCAACAACTCCTGAAAGTATGTTCTGATTTGTTTTAGTTCAGATAAAACTCCTGCTGAACAATACCAAAGTATGTGTATGGAAATTTAATACTGTTGTAGCAACATCGACATTAAGGCAATCAAAATTTAAATCAATAACAAGTACAATTAACTTTTTTTGTATGTTTGTACGTGTGTTTAATTTCTTACTTGTTGATAGGATACTGAATTGAATTGAATGATGATCAGCCGTCGAGGAGGTGCACCGCTTCGATGGGTTGATTTGAGATTATCTTTCCGTTTTTTCTTGTGTTTGCTTATTTATGTATTTATACCTATGGAATTAGATTTAAGATTTTGAAAGAAATTTAATATCGAAGGTTGCTGTACATTAAAAAAATATTTAAAAAAAATTTAGTACCTATTCTGCAAAAATAATTTTTTTTTGTTTATTCATTTCTTGCTTACGTTAATTTAGTTTAAATTAATTATAATTAAACGTTATTTTTATTGTTTTATGGTTAAAAAAAAATTTAATTGATCGTGTGTACTTACATACATAGCTTCGTAAAGTATAATTTTGGTGGTTTGTATATTTGTTGTTGTTGTTGGTGGATGCTGTTTCTTAGATAGTTAAAGTTGCTTTTGTTGTTGTTGGTAGTGTTATTCGTTCGTAGTTGTTAGTTAAAGTTGATTTTGTTGCCGTTCGTTAATGTTATGAAGTTGTAGTGGGTGTTGTACGTGGTTGCTGATAATTTGGCTATTGTCTAGTTGATGCTCTTAACTGTTTTGTTTTCTGTTGCTATTGTATTCTGATGGGTTGTTGTTTTTGGGTGTTGATAATGTTGGCTATTGCTGTTGTGTTTATCCTGGCTGTATATTCGTGTTAGTGGAAGGATTTATATGTAATAAAAAGTTGATATTGGTGTCGACGAGGTTGTAGACGTCGTCGTATAAAATTGATGGTTTCGTATTGTAGCTTTACTGGCGTATGTGGCTACGTGGTGGGTCGTTGGTTGATGGTCTGGTGATTGGCGTTGGCGTAGAATTCGTGGTCGTATAGAAACCTTGCTAAAAATCTCGTGTTGGCGGAAAAATCTCGTACCAGCTTAAAATCTTATGAAAAGATCCCGGTAGCGTGTACGCCACAGGGTGTTATAACGTGAAATTTGCCTAAAACAAAAAAATATTTGACGTAGTGCCACGAATTTAAGTTTAAGTTTACCTTTAAGCGCAATAAAAATTAATTCTGCAGGTTAATAACGATAAGGGCTTCGAAAAGCACCTGCCACATGGTGTCACGCTACCACTTTTCTAAAGTTGTATCAAAAAATTAGTTAAAATTCACGTTATGGAATTCATTCTTTTTTGTTTCTTGCCATTGTGATGATTATGAAATAAGACGACCGTTTTGTATGAGAGAGAATATAAGACTGACTTTATTGTTATACAAGTTACATAGTGATAGTAATAGTATATGTTTAGTTTAGGTGTTATATGTTTATATAGGTATATAGAATACATGACATCTTCCCCTTTTTTTTTTTTTTTTTTTTTTTTTTTTTTTTTTTTATTGACTTGCAAAAATTCATTTGAATGTAAGCTAGTAAGATACATTTACCTAAATAATACAATCAAGAATTTAGTTCTTAACTTAAGAATTCATTTTTGTTTAAAAATAATTTATGATTTTATTAAATATTGAAAATTAAACTTATTACTCCAATATAAATAAATATACTTAGCAAAGTTTAAGTTGGCTTATAACGATCGACTGGCTTAACAACTCTTCCATATCTGGTGACAACGACGTTAGACAATGGTTTTGTTGTAGCTGATGTTGACTGCTCTTGTGTAGGGTAGTTTTCGACGTTTGTTGTTGATTCTGATGATGATGTTGCTTGAGATGGTGATGGAGTGGTCACAATTTCTTTGTGGTATGGAATTGTTGCTGTCGTCGGGTGAATGTGGATTGAGTTTCTACGAAATGTCCTTCCATCGTCAGATTGAACAAAAAATGAGCGAGGTGAATTAGCAGCTTTGGTTATTTTACCAGAGACCCATTCTCTTTTGTTTACTTGCATACGAACTTTACTACCTGGTGACATTTCTGGCGAAGATTTTGATTTTCTGTCAGAAAACCTTTTAATGTCGTTTCTCACCTTCATTAAGTTTTGATGCACGTTAGGAATAACTTTGGGTTTAAGTAGGTCATTATGAATTGGCAAAAGTGTTCTCGTAGAGCGACTCATCAAGCGTTGGTTCGGAGACATCAGTTCGTTGTTTCTAGCTGTATTTCTGTGGTTTAGAAGCGCGATGTAAACATCTGAATCATCTTTGGCACATTTTTTTAGAATTCCTTTTGCTACTTGGACGTAACGTTCTGCGAGGCCATTTGATTGCGCAAACTTGGGACTTGACGTTTGATGAGTTATGTTCCAACTTTTGACGAATTTTCGGAACTCGCTGGAAGAAAACTGTGGCCCGTTGTCGCTCTCTAAGATCAAAGGAATTCCATGGGTTGCAAAGATTTTCTTCAAATGTTGTATGACCTTGCCGGATGACGAATTTGATAGCGAGACAAAATCGAAGAATCCCGAGTAGCTGTCGATAATAAGAAGATATTCTTTATTATTAAAATAAAACAAATCTACTGCTACAATTTCCCAAGGAAGTGTGGGAATATTTTTTAAAATTAAAGGTTCTTTTGTTTTGGATACTTGATAACTTTGGCAAATACCACAAGACTTGATGTATTCGGTTATGTCGTCCGTCATTCCGACCCAGAACATCAACTCTCGTGCTCGATGCAAGCATCTCTGGATTCCAAAATGTCCGTCATGAATTTTCTTTATCATTTCAGGTTGAAGTGATGAAGGTACGATAAGTTTCGTCCCTTTAAATAAAATCATATTTTCGTAGACGATCTCTTCACGAAAAGTCCAATATTTGCGAAGTTCCGGTGATACTTTATGAATAGCATTCGGCCAATCCTGTTGACAAATATTGATGAGTTGTTGAAGCTCGGAGTCAGTTGCTGTTTCTTCAGCAAAACGTTTCATGGTTTCATCTGACACTGTGTGAAATGAGTATATTTCGGTTCGATCATTGGTTTCCTTTTCAGACGGATTTATACAATCTCTGCTGAGAATATCGGCTAAGGCGATTTCTTTGCCTTTCCTATATGTGACCTGTGGATTATATTGGGTTAGTTGAAACATTATTTTTTGAAGTCTATTTGGAGCAGATTGTATAGGTTTTTTAAAAATAATCTCGAGAGGTTTGTGATCGGTTTCTACCGTTAAACGTTTTCCAACTATATACTCACGAAACTTCTCACAACCAAATAGTATCGCTGTGGCTTCTTTTTGTATTTGAGGGTATGCGATTTGGGATGACGTCAATGCTTTTGAAGCGTAGGCAACCGGTTGGTCACCCTGAAGTAAAACTGCTCCAATGCAGGAATTACTGGCGTCTACTTGTAATTTGACATCTGCGTTTGGATCATAAAATTTTAATACCGGAGTACTTGAAAAAATTGATTTTAAGCGCTCAAAAGCACTGTTGTGGTTCTCTGTCCATTCCCAAGAAACATCTTTCTTTAGTAACGATCGTAAACTATTAGTTACATCGGAAAAGTTATGAATAAACTTACTCAGATATGTGGCCATGCCAAGGAGTCTTTGCAACTCAACCTTGTTTTGTGGTGCTTTTAAAGACATAATTGCACTCACCTTGTCGGGATCTGCTTGCACGCCTTTATTTGTAAGTATATGTCCAAGAAATTTTATATTCGCTGTGTTAAATACACATTTTTCTTTATTTAGTTTCAAGCCGCTTTGTTGAATTTTGTTGAGTACTTGCTGTGTTGTTTTTTCTAGTTGGGTTATTGTTTCACCATGAATTAAAATGTCATCTATAGAGACTTCGGTGTTTTCAATTCCATCCAATAGATTTGACATATAGCTTTGGTAGACTTCCGAAGCCGAAGCTACACCGAAAGGTAATCGTTTGTACGAGAAACGGCCCCAGCCCCAGGGTGTTGCCATAGTTAGTATTTTTGACGTACGAGGAGTCACTTTAATTTGCCAGAAACCTTTCTTGCAATCAAGAAGTGTAAAATACTGCGACCCTTTGATGTTAGCCACAATCTCTTCAATTGTCTTTAATGGATGATAACGTCTAATTAAATTTTTATTTACCTCAGATGGATCGATACAAATTCGTATTTTATTGTTTTTATTTACGACAACCATTGGTGATACTGCAGGTGTGATGCCAAACGTTCTTTCCAACACACCCATCTCGAGCATTTTGTCGATTTCGGACTTGACTTTATCGCGAATGGAGTGAGGTATTTTTCGGGGGGCGTAAATTTCAAAACGCGGATTTTTAACTAAATCGATATCGTACTCATAGTCTTTAACGCAGCCGAGTCCCGCGAAAATATTTTCATTGATTTTTAGCTCTTCGACACGAACAATTAATTTAAGTTGTTCGCACGCTTTTCTACCTAATATAGGCGCAACTGGATAGTCTACGACTTTGAAATTAATGTTTGCTTTTTTATTACGTACTACACATTGAGCATTTATCTCTCCGCACACATCTATTTGACTATCGCCAAAAGCTATTAATTTTTTGGTTGCGGCAGTTTGTAGTTCTGTTTTTAATTTATTTGCAATAGATTTGGGCAGTACATTACACTGCGCCCCAGTATCTAGTTTCAATGTAACTGTTTTGTTATTTATTTTAATTTCTTCATACCAGTTGTTGTTTGTGTCTTTATTTGTTTCGACTGTTAAAACGAGTAAACCATCGGAATCTGTTTCACTCGTGTCTGATTTATAATATTCGTAGTCATCATCGTCATTTAGTGCATGTACTTTTTTCTTTCTGTTACACATCTCTGAGAAGTGCCCTTTTTTATGACAAGTTGAACATCGATGACGATACGCTGGACAGTTATTTCTTGCATGTCTTTTTCCGCAGCGGTTGCATGTGGCGGTCGTTGTGTCTTGTTGTCTGTGTGAATTGTTGTGGTGTTGCTTATTTACTTTGAAATTTTGGTGGTCTTTGTTATAATTTTTGAATGACTGTGTGGAGTGTGCATTTTGTTTGTATCTTGTTATTGCATTTACTTCGTTGGATTTATGTAATTCTTTTATTTGTAGTGTTGCTGCCTCACTTGCTCTACATATTTTTATTGTTCTGGCAAGTTCAAGATTTTCTTCAGCTAGCAACTTTTCACGAACAGCATCACTCGTTACACCAACAACAATTTTGTCTCTTACAAGATTATCTTCCAATGTTCCAAAGTCACACTTTTTAACTTGATTTGAAATTTTGGTGAGAAATTCGTCGAAAGACTCACCTTTATTTTGCATCATCATGTTAAATGTGTATCGCTCAAAGGTTACATTTACTTTCGGAGCAAAGTAATCTTCAAATTTCTTTTGAATTTCAGGCAGTTTCTTGCGGTCTGCATCTGATAATGTGAAAGCATTATAGATGTTGGCAGCGTCAGGTCCTATTGATGACATGAATGTCGCCACTTGGACTTCTGCAGATCTGCTGTCCATATCAGCTGCTACAGAAAACCATTTATATTGTTGAAGCCAATTTTTCCACGATAAGGCCATGTTCCCGTTCGTTATAACTAATGATGGTGGTGGCTTTACAAATGATGAGCCTTTTTGCTCCGTACCCGTATCAGGCATTTTATTTTATTATAAATTTTAGCAAATTAGAAAATGAACCGATATAGAAAATTATGTCTTTTTTTTTTTTTTTTTTTATTGAGATCCCTCTTCTGACACCATGTGATGATTATGAAATAAGACGACCGTTTTGTATGAGAGAGAATATAAGACTGACTTTATTGTTATACAAGTTACATAGTGATAGTAATAGTATATGTTTAGTTTAGGTGTTATATGTTTATATAGGTATATAGAATACATGACAATTTTACTTCTATAATTTAAATTGTTTCATAACCTTTTTATGAATTTTTACACTTCTTTTCTTCTTTTTTTTTTATTTTTTTGTATGTATTGTTCAGCACACACGTCGAATAACTCACGTCCAGAACCAAAAACCAACTGAAGATTATTTTCCAAAGGTTTTGCTCCTTCTAGATTCTTCTAAAGTTGACGAAAGCGTGAATTTGCAACATGGAAGTGGATCCGGTCTAAGATTTTAGCAAAATTCTTATAGAATTTTGACCGTAAGAATCCAACAATGATTTCAAAAATCATTTTTGACATATATGTATATGTGTCAAATTTTATTTTTCAAGTCAAAATCCACGAACTTTCCAAAATTTCGAAAACGTTATTTCACTCATACAACTTAATATTTTGGTATTTGTTCATACTTCCCCTTTTAGCTATTTTTTTATTTTCTTTTATTTAATATTTTCCTTAAATGGATGCATACTCTCTATCTTATCTTGTCCAAAGCGTTCCAACTCTCAGCGTACTCTTGCGGTCCTGCACTTCCGAACACCTACAACACTCCCAAGTTCGAATCCCCTTGTTAACGCCTTTTTTTATTATTATTTGAATTAGCATTTTTATTGCAATTAGCATTTTTATTACATTTAATTTTTTTTTATATATAACTAATTTTGGATCATCCTATACCAAAGATCTGCACTTTCAACACTTAGCGTTAATGATAGCATTTTCTAAAATGAAAGCAAAACAACCGACACTTTAATTTAAATTTAAACCGGTTCGATCGGTTCGTCAATGAAACCCTAAAACTATGCTATGCTTTCTCTCTCATTATAATCGTTATATTTGATTTCATTTTCTCAACTGTTATGTACATATATTCTCAGTACCGAAAATATTAATAACGGGCTTTAGGTCAATGAAAAAACAATTATTTATATTGTCACGACGACGTCTCGTTCATGTCTATGAACATCATCAGGTGTGGCAATTAATCTATATTTGCATTAATAAATTGGTTACAAATTTGATAACATTGAAAAACTATGAAAACTTACACTTGTTACATGAATATTGCACTTAAAAATAAAATCATTTGATCCACAACAATTTTTACAAAAATTACAAAATAAGACCTAAATTCACAAAGTTCAACTGACAAGTAACAGGCATAGAAAAATTAGTGTCAAGAGATCATGTTATGAGAAGTTTTTTTACTCTCGTACTCTCTAACAAGTGTTTGTACTGAGGGCTTATCTCTTCCATGTCAGTTTTTCGGTTCATGGTGTTGTTGGCGTTGATGATATGCAGCGTTTCGATGATCATTCTCTTGTTGTACTTGTCTTCTCTTTGTAATACTTTTACATTTTCAAAGTCAGGAGAGTGGTTAAGAGTAATACAGTGCGATGCCAGTGCTGTCTTCTGTGAGTCATTACTTTTTAAGTCTGATTTATGTCCTGAAAGTCTATTTTTTAATTTTTGTTTGGTGGTTCCAATATAAATTTGGTTGCATTATTCGTCCGAGTTGCCTTTACAATTTATTTTGTAAATTAAATCTAAATGTTCCAATTTGTCTATTTTCGTCTTAAGGTTGGTGAAAAGTTGTGAAGTTGTATTAGTTGCTTTCATGGTTATTATATATTTGTCTGTATCAAAGAGTCGAGTATTTTTAAAGCGATCTGCTATGTCTTTTATGTAGGTGAATTATTTGTATATGTGTTTTTCGTCATCTGTTTTACTTTTCTTAGGTTTTTGGTGTTCATATTGTTTGTTATTGTTATGTTAGTGAAAAGGGAAACAACGTCAAAAGATACTAAAATCTCGTCCGATTCCATTGGAGGATTGCTGCGATCGCGATGGATTAAGAAACATCTAAAAAATCTGAAATTTTCTACCGAAAAATCGATTTTATTTTTGCTCACTAAAATCACCCTAAAATTCGTGTCCAAGCGATAGTCAAGAGTCAACGCATTGACGGTGTGCTACAAGTCAGAGATTCACCGAATGGAACGTTTTTATTGACCGTCTAATCATATTTATTGACCGGCCTTGTTATGAACTATGTCCCGTGAAATCTTCGTGCAGAATCGAACCGTCGAACGCGCCCATATACTCCATTTTAAATTTTATCTTTTTAATACACACTGATTAACATCAAATGTCACAAAATTTATCACGATTGCCAACTCTGAGATTTAAAAAAAATAATATATATATATATGAATATAAAAGTGAATATAATCGTTTCTCGACTCTTTGATACAGACAAATATATAATAACCATTAAAGCAACTAATACAACTTCACAACTTTTCACCAACCTTAAGACAAAAATAGAAAAAATTACAAATTATCTATTTTTCAACTGTGTTTCTTAGTAACAAAAAATGAACCAAATAACACGAAACTTTTTCATAATGACAAACATGTTTCAATAGACAAATTTACTAAAAAAAAAACTAGCAAAAAAACAAGTGTTTTGTAAGAAATAACACATTTTCTGAAGGTCTTTTTTTCAATAAAAAGTCGTTATTTTCAAATATTTCGAATTTCTAGTAAACTTATTCGCCAACAGATGGCCTAACTTCGAAATGGACATGTTGGTAGACAAAAAGTGTTGAAAGTTGAAAGTTGCAACATAAATAAAAAAAATTTATGAAGATTGACGAAAATCCACAAATGCGAAAGCGAATGGGAGTTTGTGTATTGTATTTTAGGTTCAGATGAGAGTGAGAGCGAGAGGTGCTGGTGCCAATATGTCTACTGTTGGAGTGAAAGGTTTCTTGTGTGGCGTGAACAAGAGTTTGAGGTAGGTCTGGTGATATGCAAGTGAGTGATGCAATATTTTGTATACCTATTTTTTTCTTTTTTGCTTTGTGCAGTGATCCTTTGTATATGAAAATTGTAGTACTATCATGGTGGAAGTCGAATGGGGTGACATCTAATATATGCCTGCAACCCTTACTCTTTTTTTTTGCGGAGAGCTTATGGAGGTTTTAAATGATATTTATTGATATGTTTTGGATGCAATAATCCAAAAAATAGTCTCCTTTTACACCTACCACCAATTTTCGACGCTTAAAGACTCCCCAAATCGGATTTTACACCTCAAGTTTTGCCACCAGGACCTTTGCATCCATAAAAAAAACTCGCCATGATGGTACTACAGTTTTTATATACAAAGAGTGATCTAACGAACGATCATGTGAGTGAGCCTTTGGTAAGTACATAAGGAAGAATGACAATAATTGTAAGAAAAGGATTTTTACAGCTGATTGTTGTTGCTGTTTGTTGTTTTGTTTTGGACTGGAATTTGTTCCGGTATTTTAACTGAAATTCTAGCAATATGTAATAAAATAGTTTGAATATTTTCAATTCATTATAAATTTGATATTGAACCAAATGTTCAATCCCTCTATGCCTCTCATACTTTCGTTTTCTTTTTTTTTAATTAAAAATATACTCAGTCAAAAGAGTAGATTGGCAGCAAATATATTTATTATGTCGATTATTTTTAGTATTTCATGAAGAGCTGTTTTTCGAAATTTAAACACAGTTGAAATTTTCACATTATCACATTTTTATTATGATCATTTTTCAAAAACATACGGCTCTTCAAAAAACACTTAAAAAGTCAGATAAAAAATCGTTCTCTTTTTTTAAGTATCTACATATACATACATACATAATTCAATTGATTTCTAAAAAATAATATATACATATGTATACATACATATGTACATACATACCTACATTATGTAGGCTACATATATTTTCATCATCAAAAAAAAACACAATTTCCTACCCAGATTATCACTTTTATTATTTACCCTCAAAAACTCTTGAAACCACTTCTTTACTATCCCGAATTTTATCCTTATCCTTATCCTTTACCTACCATAACAACATCCGAAAATCTAAAATCATTCAAGTTCATGATCAATTTGAAAAAAAAAATATCTCATTCAATAGATGTCGCCCCATTCGACTTCCACCATGATAGTACTATAGTTTATGTATACAAAGGTATATTCCTTTCCACACAATTAATTTACAAAAACTTTTTCCATATCCGCCATATACCCAAGACGAAATAATGACAAAAATACAAATCGTCCACTCTGGTTTGTGCGTTGCTTGTTCTTCTGCACAAAGAAGTATAAGTACATATGTAGGAAAAGGATGGGAACAAAAAACAAGTTGTGTCTTGTAAGGGTTGCATAGGTAAATTAGATGTCGCCCGATTCGACTTCCACCATGATAGTACTATAGTTTTCCTTTGTATATGAAAACTATAGTACTATCATGGTGGAAGTCGAATCGGGCGACATCTAATTTACCTATGCAACCCTTACTCTTTTTTTTTGCGGAGAGCTTATGGAGGTTTTAAATGATATTTATTGTTATTTTTTGGATGCAATAATCCAAAAAATAGTCTACTCTTGCCCCTACCACCAATTTTCGACGCTTAAGGACTCCGCAAATCGAATTTTACACCTCACATTTTGCAGCGCCACCACCAGGACCTCTGCAACCCTAAAAAAAACTCGCCATGATAGTACTATAGTTTTCATATACAAAGAGTTTTCATATACAAAGGAGCTTATTAACTTTTGGTTTTTATTCGAAAATAAAAATCTTCGAATCTGAGTTCGAACTTTTGTCCGGAGGCTTTGTATATGAAAACTATAGTACTATCATCATATAGTACTATCATTTATTTTGTAAATTAAATCTGAATGTTCCAATTTGTCTATTTTTGTCTTAAGGTTGGTCAAAAGTTGTGAAGTTGTATTAGTTGCTTTAATGGTTATTATATATTTGTCTGTATCAAAGAGTCGAGAAACGATTATATTCACTTTTATATTCACTCTTTTTTTAAATCTCAGAGTTGGCAATCGTGATAAATTTTGTGACATTTGATGTCAATCAGTGTGTATTAAAAAGATAAAATTTAAAATGGAGTATATGGGCGCGTTCGACGGTTCGTTTCTGCACAAAGATTTCACGGGACATAGTTGATAACAAGGCCGGTCAATAAATATGATTAGACGGTCAATAAAAACGTTCCATTCGGTGAATCTCTGACTTGTAGCACACCGTCAATGCGTTGACTCTTGACTATCGCTTTGACACGAATTTTAGGGTGATTTTAGTGAGCAAAAATAAAATCGATTTTTCGGTAGAAAATTTTAGATTTTTTAGATGTTTCTTAATCCATCGCGATCGCAGCAATCCTCCAATGGAATCGGACGAGATTTTAGTATCTTTTGACGTTGTTTCCCTTTTCACTAACATTCCCTTGAAAATGGCACTTGACCTTATAAGTAAAAAGTGGGACACAATTAAAGAACACACTACCATCAAAAAATCTAAATTTCTGGAGCTAGTACATTTCTGTATAATCGACAACAACTACCTAGTTAATGGTAATAAAATATACCAACAAAGGGATGGAATGCCGATGGGAAACCCTGCATCGCCGATTATAGCTGACATCGTGCTCGAAGAACTTCTTGACAATACTCTGGACAAACTGAAAACTAAACCTAAAATTCTCACAAAATATGTAGACGACATTTTTGCGATTGTAAAAGAAGAGGACATAGAAAATACATTAGCCACCCTCAATAGTTTTCATAAAAAGCTTCAATTCACTGTTGAAAAAGAAAAAAATAACCGATTACCGTATCTTGACACAATTATTATCAGAAAAGAAGACAAATTAGAAATGGATTGGTTTCAAAAACCAACTTCATCAGGAAGGATTGTTAACTTCAACTCGAAACACCCAAAACAAATGTTGCGAGTCCGGTTGGCCACGAAGGCATCTTCAGTGTTGGAAGGGGGCAGCGACACGCTTGCTTCTTGCTCGGCTCAGCTCGACGGGTTGGGGGTGGTTGTTGCCCTCGTCCAATACACCTCTTACTCAGCAAACAAACAAAATCGTGTCTATGTAAAAGGGATGGGAAGGGAAGTTGGAAAGGAAGGGGTGAATAGGGGTAGGATCACTAAAAAAGGGAACTGCACAAACCTAGTTACCTATGCCACTGCCTCTGGGAAAGGATGGAAACGACAGCAAAATTCCCGGTGAAAAAAGAAGTGTTTTGAACTATCAAAACGAAATTGAAAGAAAAAAAAATAAATCTAAGCTAATCTATCCTATAAAACCTTAAATCTATATTTAATATATATATATATGTATATGTTTATATGAAAACATACATATTATATATACATTATTGATTAAATCTAAATCTATAACTAAATAAACCCTATGCTAAAAAAATTTTCTCTCACTAAAGAATCAACTTCCGTCCCACTGTCTCCCAGACACAGTGGTTCGCCGAGTCCTCCTAAGGCCCTACCAGATGTTAGTTGGTAGTTAAGTAGGTTGGCCTGCCCACCCTTGTGTCTCCCGACACAACCTTCGTTATCTCATGGCCGATATCTTCGAGATAACCCCTTTCTTAAAACTTCTAGCCACAACGTACGTTCCGTAATATAGTCTAGTTCATCCGTATTTTCTTCTCTCAGTTGAGTCTCATAATTGTCATAGTCCAATTCCGGGAGATAAGTAATTATCCATGTCTGTCTAGTAGCATATATAAACAGGTCAGGTCGTCAGATATGTAAGTGTAAGTAGATCTGTATAAGTATGTAGGTAAGTCCTTAGATAGGTAGGTAACCATATCTAAGTAGGTAAGTATAAGTCGGTAGGTAAACATTTAGGTAAGTATGTATATGTTAGTAAGTTCGTATGTAAATCCGTAGATAGGTTCTAGTATATAAGCAAATATATATAAGTAAGTATATAGATATGTCTATATGATTGTGTCTTGTCATTTTGTTTTCATGTAGTTAAAGTCACCGTCCTTAGTTATGTAAATCTATGTCATCGTCGTCATTTCCTCTTCTCGATCGCTGGCTCAGCCGATCTTCCACACACCCTATTTTAAGTAACTTAGCACTCCATCACAAAAATGAAATCACTAATGCAACACAATTCCAAATTCAATTTCTCTTACTTCTTTGTTTTTTTTGGTTTATTTCACACATTGAATGAATTTTTCTAGATTTAAGTTTATAATAATAGTATTAAGTAGATATAAAAAAAAAAAATAAAAAAATTAATAAAAATAAATGAAAAATAAAAAAAAATATGGTTTTTAAAATTCAATATAGTAATTCCTTCTTTTCTGTTTGTAAACAACAATTTAAAACTAAAAAAAATCAAAAAAAAAAAAAGGTAGGAAGGAGAAAAAATAGTAAAAAAGAAGGATATTTTATGTGGCTTCATTTAAGAGTACCGGAGTGTGTGACTCTTTCCTTCAACCATGCACGCATACATATATATAATATTTATGTTTGGGAATAAAAATGTTCCTCTTTTAGTTTTACAAGAGACTTACCGCTCAAATTAGCAAATATCCCTCGTCGTCCTGCCGGCAGTACTCTTTAGGATGAGCGTATCAAAAAAAACTGTGTAGATGGCTTCTGATTTGGAGCCTCGACTCACTATACATATATATACCTACATATATGCTTTGAATGTTCAGAGTCGTAGCACACTTCACTCCTCACTTATCACTTTTTCTCTCTTTTTTTCTCTCTTTTTTTCTCCTTTTAATGTCATTTAACTTTAAAATTACTCTATAATTTTTCTTATTAATTTTTTTTCTTGTTGTTCACATAGAATTGTAATTTACGTTAAAGAAAGGAAAAGAAACAAAGAAAAAAAAAACTAAATAAAAACCATTTAAAAAAAATTAAATTGGAATTTTCCTTTTGGTCAAAAAGCGACACTACTGTATTGATGGATCGGTTTCAAAATGTTCGCTGATAATACCGGTACACCTTGCCACAACGTAGACTAATGCCCTTCAGACGCCCTCCACAAATGTACTTTCTGCTGCTGCTTCCTTTTTTACTTGGATCTATTTTGAGTATCCAGACTGTGTTGGATTTAAGTTCAGGAGTCCTATTTGCCCTTACTTCAGTTCTAGCCACTGGTACTATCTCTGATACCCAGACTATGCAGGTCCCGGACTCTCCTTGGAGTGCCCTTGACTCGAAATTTCGTCACCCTCAGAAAATATGCAGAGGCTTGGATCTATATATCATGTGAACACTGACTGTAAGCGTAAGTATGCTGTGGCAATTAAAATTTTTTTTCTTTTTGATATTTTAATTGCGCTTGATATGAGAAAGTTTCGTACTTGACCCAAACCTCTGCTTTTCAAAACGCGGAGTCCCAAAACTTCAAACAACCTATTAACAACAACAATTTATTTATTATATTTATTTTTTTTTTTCCTTTTTTAAATAAACGATATACCTATTTGATTTGAAAACTCGAATCCTTGTTCATAATTCAAACCGTATATAATTCAATAGGTATGTGAATATTTAATTCTCTTCTGTTAAAAATAACCGCACAAATTCAAACTGGTAGGTATTGTTTCTTTGTTTTACGGCAACACTTCCACAGCGATGATCGCGGTTTGATTTCTAAATGTAGAATGCCTTTGAAATTGCATAATAATCGGTCATTCGCCTATGGCCTGTATTTTGTTTCCTTCTTATGCAACACCATCGCAATTTGCAGACTGGAAGCACAAAGCTTTACTTCTCCAGTCGCAAACACCTTCTCAGTTTTTTTTTTTTTTCTTTGGTGTAAACTATTACCTATTTGGATGTCAGTATGCATGTGTGTCTCTGTGTATATGTATGGGTGTACAGACGTAGGCTTAAAATTAATATTGCACGAACTAAATTTGTAAAGGTTAATTCCAAACCTATAATCTCATAAAATTATACAATCAAATATAAATATGTCCTATAGTACTTAAATCTACCTGTTGCCTAATCCCCACATAAATTTCAAATTTAACTGACCCAAGTTTAAAAGAAAGCTCGGGGTTAAAACTTTCAATTTCCGCCTAGTGTGAACTTTTAAGCGGCCATTGCTGTTCAGCACAATTATTTTATTTGGCAACGACCTATTCAGCACAACTCAAAAGTCAAAACTCAACCTGACATGACATATGTCATTTATTGTAAACGTTTTGCGCATTCTTTTTCTTATATTCGGTCGTGTGCATCCCTTTAGTGAAATTTAATAAATTTGAAATACATAAGTAGCTAAAACAAATCAAGATATGAATTACACAAAGGCTAAACTAAATAGATAAATAAATAAATAAAAGAAACACTCAAGGACGATACAAAACACAACAAAATTTGTGTAAACGTTTGCCGGTGAGTTCTAATGTTGTTTGCCTATTTTTGTCGTACAAAACTTTCTTTAATTTTTTTCTTATCCAGATTCACTGTTCCTTCTTTAATCATCTCTACCCCCTTACACGTCTCTGGAGAAGGATAAGTTAAAATATTGCCACAAGAGAATGCTTCCAAAGTTTACCTATGTGGAGGTCGATCAGGGAACAATCTCCAGTGACAATCCTTCGTGTTTATTTTTTTTTTCTTTCTTATTTTTTTTCTTGCTTTTCAGGAGACTATATGGAAGTGGATGTGTGCAGCGATCGTTTTGGATATTGCTACCCAACTTGACTTGAACTCAAGGAATTATGTATATCCTAGTGGGATAATAATGGGTAGTGCCAACCACTCCTACCAACAAACATTTTCATCATTAAACCCAGCAAAGTTGTAAGATCTTGAACTGTGTATGTCACAGCTATTGCAACCTACCCCAATTGTCAACGGGTTGCAAGACGAGGGTTGATAAGAGAAGTGATGTGTAAGTAACACATAAAGAGTAGTCATTTAGTGAGTTTTTATTTTCTGTAGTCATGTATTTTCTTTTAAAGCTGTGGGTAGTAGGTAAATTATTTGTATCTGTTTGAACGCCTTTTATTTTTTATTTTTTTTTGGAATTGAGATGAATGTTTTTGATAAGGGTGAGGTAGATAGTCTTTCGGTGAGGAAACGATCGGCTACGCAACAAGCTCGACCACAGATTCTGAGTGGTCGTTAGGTTAGGTTAGGTTATAGGGGGTGATGATTCGGCAAGCCGAATCACCTCACTCGGATCTCAATGGATCCATTGCGCTCCCCAGGGTATATGAAAAAGAAAGGAAAAGGAAAGGTTAAGGAAAAGAGTAAGTGGAAGATTAGGTAAGGGGTGCCTCCCTGAACCATCCCGAATTCTGAATAAATTTCAGGATGTTTCTCAGTGGCAGAGACGAGATGTCGCCCAGTTCGTCGAAAAAATATTCTCCGAGGGCTATATGTCTTGTTTTAGCTAGGCTAGGGCATTCGCAAAGGAAGTGAAATGAGTCCTCCTCCGCCTCTTCATCTTGACACCCTTTGCACAGATCAGATGCAATGATGCCTATTCTGTTTAAGTGGGTTCCCATTGAGTTGTGACCAGTAAGGATTCCAACCAATAGGGATAGTTGAGGCCTACTTAGCGAGAGTAAGTAGTCAGTTTTTTTCCTTGAAATATCTGGCCAAAGACTTCTCGAAACCCGACACGTGTCAATCTGTGACCACCTGTCATTGGCGGCATCGAGGAAGCTCTGATGAATTCTACCCTTTTCGAGCGCCAGTGGCATAAGTACTGACGATTCAGTTTGGCTCGGATCAGTGGATGACCCGTATTTCGCCAATTCGTCTGCCTTTTCATTCCCATGTATATCATAGTGTCCTGGGACCCAACGTAGGGTAACTGTGTTTGTTGCGCTGAGTAATCTCAACTCTTCGCGACAACATTCCACCAGTTTTGACTTTGTGACAACTGAGTAAATTGCTTTTATGGCCGCCTGACTGTCTATGAAAATGTCAATGTTCTTGTTAGCTAGTTTACAAGTGGCAAGATGCTTTGCTGCCTCATAAACTGCATAAACCTCCGCTTGGAAGACACTGCAGAAGTTCGTAAGCTTTATCGATCTATTTAAAGGTGGGTTTTCTGAAAAGATGCGTGACCCTACCCCCTCGCCCGTCTTGGAACCGTCCGTGAAAACCGATACATGATTTGTATTTATGACCCGGTTTTCTTTCCAGAGATCCCTTGTAGGGATATCCATTAAGGCCACCGGATTGAAATCAATGTGTGGTATCATATAGTCTGTTTGAATGTCTATATCTGTAAAACTCATAATCGTTCTATGACCAAAAAGGCCCCTTTTCCAGTAATTGCACTGTCTTAGTCGCCAAGCACTATTGGCCGCCATGTCCTTTGTGAAAAGATCGATTGGGGCAAGTGAAAGAAAAGTTTCCAGGGCTGCGGTCGGTGTAGTTCTCATGGCACTGGTTATGCCAATACACGCTAGTCTTTGAATTTTGGTCATGGTTTTGAGATTGGTTGCCTTTTCTAAGGCTGGCCACCAAACCAGACATGCGTATGTCAAGATAGGCCTTATTATGGCTGTATACATCCAATGGATGGTTTTGGGGCTGGGACCCCATCTCTTTCCAAAAATTTTGCTACAAGTATAGAATGCTATAGACGCTTTCTTCTCTCTTTCTTTAATGTTTTCTTTCCAGTTAAGTTTACGATCAATTACTAGACCAAGATATTTTGCCGTACCTGTGATATGTAACGGAGTCCCATTTATGGTGGGAGGGATTATATTTGGAATGTTTCGTTTTCTCGTAAATAAAACCAGTTCTGTCTTGAGTGGGTTGACATTAAGTCCACAGCTACTGGCCCAATTACTGAGCTCGTTAAGGGATGTTTGTAGTAGCTCGCACAAGGTGGGGACAAATTTTCCTGAGACCATGATCACGATGTCATCCGCGTATGCAATGACTTTGACACAATTTACATCAAGTTTAACCAAAATATGATTAACGACCAAAAGCCAAAGCAGGGGTGACAAGACCCCCCCTTGTGGAGTACCCCTACACGTCCTTACTTTTAGCTTGCTCTCACCCATTTCTGCGTTTACGAGTCTTGTTTGAAGCATTGAGTCAATCCAGTTTGACAGCATCGGGTCGATGCCTATAGAATCAAGGGCTTGCCGAATTGCGGAATTTTTGACATTATTGAAGGCCCCTTCTATGTCAAGGAATGCTCCCAGAGTAAATTCTTTGCAATGGATTGACTTCTCATTCGTGCCGACCACCTCATGAAGAGCTTTCTCAACAGATTTGCCCTTCATATATGCATGTTGGGCCTGTGAGAGAACTCCATCATTTAGTTTTTGGCGAATGTGCGTTTCTATCAATCTTTCTAAGGCCTTGAGAAGAAAGGAAGATAGGCTTATTGGCCTGAAGTCTTTCGGTTCAGTGTGAGTGGGCTTGCCAGCTTTCGGAATGAAAATGACATTGACTTCTCTCCAACTAGAGGGAATATAAGTGAAGTTTAAACAACCTCTATAAATTTCCACTAGAATTGGAACAATTATGCCTTTAGGGCTTTGTAGCATAATTGGAATTATTCCATCAGGTCCTGCAGACTTGTATGCTGAGAAGGAGTCAATGGCCCAAGCTACCTTTCTGCTATCCACAATAAGATTACCGATATTAGAGTTTTCACTTATGTCCGGGCCTCCATTCCCAGACGATGTGTCGGTGACGCATCCTGGGAAGTGAGTGCTCATTAGTGACTCCAAAGTCTCAGAGCATGAGTCTGTCCAGGTTTTATCAGGCCTTTTTAAGAAGCCTGGAGGATTGTGGACCTTTGACATAACTTTTCTAAGCCTGGCAGCATCATTTGTGGACACAATATCCGTACAAAATTTGCGCCAGGCTGCTCTTTTTGCGTAGGTAGTTCTTTTTTTATATTCATTTTTACTGATCTTAAAAATATCCCAGTCAACTGGGTTGTTACTGTTGACTTAATAATATATTCAAAAAGTGACTCACCTCTTTGGTTTGTATCTGTACTGCCCCATTGCAGATGATGCGCGTTTGCGTCGCAGCCAGCTAGGAGATCCCAGCCGTTCTTACCTGCTGCTGTTACCAGGTCTTCAAAGGCTGCTGACGGCGGAGGGCCCGGTTCATCACCTGGCATGTAAACGGAGGCTAGGATCAGGGGCGGGCCCCTTTTCTTTCGCACTTCACCGTCGTCATATCTGATCTACAGTAGGGAGATAAGAGGAAAAGATTTATGTTTTTTTCCGCCAATATACAAGCACGATAGTTACCTTCTGTAGGCCCTTTTTGAAAGTACAGGATATAGTCATTGGACCTGAGTCCGCAGATATTGCCTCTGTTTATCCATGGCTCCTGTATAAGGGCAATGTCTATGTCGTTCTTTGACATAAACGAGATTAAGGTGGCAGAGGCCAACTTACTGTGCTGCAGATTTATTTGTAGCACATCCATGATTGTGTCTCTTATTTTGTAAGTTGGCTACCGTTACCGGTCGCACCCTTACCTCGTTTAAGCCAATGCATAGCTTATATCCTCTCGATGGAAGTAGGGCCATTGTCTCATAGTTGAGCATGACGATGGCTTCTTGGCCTGTTTTCGTAGGCTCTTCCATCTCCATGACTTGCCAATCCGCATTCGAAAAGTCAGGGTTGAGTCTTCGTAAGAAGCCCTCAAGCCTTTCCTTCGTCATACGAGGGCCCGGAATATTTATTCGGACTTTGGGTCTGGTAGGGAGGTCGTTTTTGAAAGCAACTTTTAGTTTTGCCCCCTCAAGTACTTTCATCTCAGTTACTTTTTTCTTGAGCCAGTTGAGGGTATACTCATCGCGGCATGTTAGAATTTTAAACCCCTTAAACGTCGACAGTGGCCCGAATTTTGGCAGCGTGCTGGTAGACGAAAGCACCTCGTCGTTAACACGGTCGAGTAGCTCCTCTTCCACTTGAGCCCACTGATCATCGCTAAGCCGATTTTCGGAGCTCCCCTCATTGTGGAGTGGTCGTGAGGAATCTGGGCTCGAAAGAAACGAAGTCGGTTGTTCATCTTATGCTAGGTACCTATTTATGTTCTTTTCTTTTTTTTTTTTTTTCTGTATACACTTTGTTAATGTTTAAGAGCCGTTCGTGACGTGTGGCACGTCCCACACCCTGAATTACTTCTGTTTACAATACGGGCATACTTATTGATAGAAATATTAGACTGTTTACTACACGTTTTTCGAATTTAATGTTTTCAGAACTAAAATACATACATAAATGCAATTAGGATTGCGTTTGCGAGGTCTGTTTTATTGCTGAAATTCTTACTTAGATCAGTTAACCTTTATATATGTATGTATACAAATTAAATTATCAATTACTTTGGAACAGGTTCTTAAATCTAGTCAGTCTTTCCTTTTCTTTATCGTTTATGAATCAATCTTTTGAATCGATACAAGTTTTGGAATTTAAAAATCGTTTTCTTATTTTAGTTTAAACTGACTTTGACTGTTTTAGTTACGAACTATGTTCAATTATCATTATTGTATATCCGGTTTTAAATAATGAAATATCTGAATAAAGGCGATTCAATAAAAATCAGTCTTAATCTCTATTTACCTATAGTTTAATCTTTGATTCTCTAATGATATAATGATTTAACTATCCTACTAATAAATAAATAAATAAATAATTTAGTATATGAATAATAAAATAAACCTCTATGACGAACAAACCTATAAATAAATAAATAAGGAAATAAATAAATAAATATGAACCACCACATACATTTATATCACAGTTTGGAGTTACACATGTATATCCTTGGCATGATATATACCTACTTTTTTGCCTTGCGAATTACCTAGTTCGTATAGGGAATTGCCAATTTTCTTCAACACTATCGATTCTAAAAATTTCTGTCCTAGTTTTGCATTATAGGTGTCGGATTTGTTGCTTTTTTTGAAGTTTCTTCTATATACTGTCTGTCCTACTTTATAATTTATGTCCTTACTCCTAGTGTTGTAGATTTTGGTCGATTTTTGATGGGCTAGTTTTAAATTGTCAAGGATTTGTTTTCGTATTAGAGCTTGTTTGTCAGGATTATTAGTAATTTCCACATTTGTATCTTTTATCATGTTGAGTTTTCTCAGGAGCTCATATGTTTTACCGTTTTGGACCATTTGCGTACCAAAAACGGCATAATATGGCTCAAACTTAATAGTGTCGTGTAAAACACTTCGAAGGGAGAAAGCTGTGTTACTCACATGGGTGTCCCAATTACGCTGGTCGCTATCGATATAGGACCTTATTTTCGCCAGCACGGATCGATTCACTCGCTCCGAAGCGTTTGCTTGTGGCGAGTAAAAGTCGGTGCGAATATGTTTAACGCCGTACTTTTTAAGGAAGCTGGAAAACAATTCGGAGATGAATTGTTTTCCGTTGTCAGAGTGAACAAACTCAGGTACACCGAACATGTGGAAGACACTTTCTTCGAGGTATTTCACTACCTCAGCTGCTGTTGCTCTACGTTTCGGTTTAAGAAAAACGTACTTTGTAAAATGGTCTAAAGTGTTATGTCGGAGAGAAAAAAGACACGATGCTTACTGTTCGACTTCTATTTATTGACTGAACTCAGCTTCTCTTAAAACTAGCTTACAACTAACATCAAGTGCTTCATCTTATAATCTACGGTTATAATATACTGATAAGAGAGAAAAGTAATATATTGAATTGCTCAAAACAGTGTGTAGCACAAATGCAACTATAGTAAGAGAATTCAATATACAACACTTCTTTCCCCTTAAAAAGTTATATTTCCCTTATTAAAATTATTATGAATTTCCATTGTAACTATTATCATATACCGTATTATACATATTTTTTTTTTTTTTTTTTTTTTTTTGTTTTGAAAATTAATAAAATATATTTTTATAAATTCATAAGTAAATAATTAATTCATTTTTATTTTGATAAACTCTACTGAGCATTTTTAACTTTAAATTCAATAAGTTTACAATCAAATTACGTTTTTCGTTTCATTTCAATTACTCTTTTTGACCTTCTTAATTTTTCTAACTCTTCAGCTGTTTCTTTTCTTAATCTTTTATTCCTTTTAGGTTTTATTTCTTTCTTTTTATTAAAAATTTCTTTAAAAACAATTGGTTTATTAGCAAAAGTAACTCTTTTTACAATTCCCTTTTTTAATTGATTAACATGAGCTGTTCGATAAATACCATTAACTTTAATTTGATATACAAATTTACTTATTTTTTTATTTATAATGGCTGGAAGCCATTTTACTCCTGTATTAGAGTTATTACGATACAAAACTGTTTCATTTTCTTTAAATTCAGTTTTTTTAAATTTGTCTATATTATTTCCTTTTGTTCTTGTACATCTTTTTTCTTTAAATGGTGTTTTTACCTCGGCATGCTCTTTTTTCTTGACAAGATAATCTAACAAAGTTCTAGTCTTATACGAAAAAATTGCAGCTGATGGTGAACGATTGGTGACTGTGCATGGAGTATTGCGATATTTTAACAAATAATTTTCAATTTTTTCCAATATTTTCAATTTTAAACCGTTACTATCATGTAAATATTTTTTTATTCCCTTCTTGAAAGTTTGTACCGCCCTTTCTGCCAAACCATTGGACTGCGGATGGTATGGGGGACTGTGTATCAGTTCTATACCGTTTGCATCACAAAAACGTTTGAAAAAACTTGAGGAGAATGGCGGTCCATTGTCCGTAACTATTTTCGATGGAATCCCAAAAATCGCGAAATTTGATCTTAATTTGGATATGACACTATCTGCATCCGTCTTGTGCATCATAAAAACTTCTATCCACTTTGAAAAATCATCAACTAAAATTAGAAATTGTTGCCCTTCTAAATATGCAAAATCTAAATGCACTCGCTCATACGGAGAAGTTGTTGAATTCCACGACCCTAAAGGCACATTTTTCGTGTAATTTTGAAATGCCAAACAAGTGTTGCACTGCTTAACTAAAGTTTCTATGTCTTTGTCCAACGACATCCACCAGACATATGACCTAGCAAGTTTCTTCATCCTAACGACGCCCACATGACCTTCATGAACTAATTTTAGAACTTCCCTTTGAAGCTTTTCAGGAATTACCAATCTATTTCCAAAAAACAGACACCCTTCTTCAATTTCTAATTCGTTTCGCTTTTCCCAAAAACTTTTATGCACCATGCTACAATTACCTTTCCAATCAAGTTTAAGGCATTTAATAACTAAACTTAAGACATTGTCTTCGTTTGTATACTTTGAAACGATATTCATATTCAACGGAAAACAATCCTTTTCTACAATATTCCCAATTACACCTGGTTCAATTTCCAACTCATTTGACAAAGGTAGTCGTGATAGAGCGTCAGCATTTGCTAATAACTTCCCTTTTCTATATATAATTTTATAATTGTACATTCCCATAAAAATAATCCATCTTTGGAGTCTTGCCGCCGCCACTGGCGGAGTACACTTGGAAGGGTTAAAAATTTCCTTTAAAGGCTGGTGGTCACTTACAATTGTGAATTCTCGGCCATATACATACTTGTGAAACTTTTTTATAGCAAAAACAATTGCCAAGGCTTCACGGTGCAACTGAGAGTAGGTAATTCCTTTCAGATTTACTCAACGTAGAACTTGCGAAGAGAACTGGCATCTCCACACCATCCACCAAATGGGACAAGACTGCCCCAACTCCATATGGGCTGGCGTCACAAGCAATTACAATGGGCAAATGTTCGTCATAATGAACCAACAAATTATTTTTTATCAAATACCCTTTACTCTCCTCAAATTCCTTCTGACAGTCAATAGTCCACTTAAAGTTATTAGATTTTTTGAGTAATCCATACATATTTTGCAACTTTTTTGATAAATTTGGTATGAATTTACCATAAAAGTTCACAAGTCCTAAATACGACTGCAGCTGCTGAAGATTTTCGGGCTTAGGTGCCTCTAAAATAGCCTTCACCTTCTCTGGATTTGGCTTAATTCCTTCCTTACTTATTATGTGCCCTAAATATTTCACACTTTTTTCAAAAAATTTGCATTTATTCTCATTTACCCGCACATTATATTCGTTTAATTTTTCTAAAACAATAAGCAATTTTTTCTTGCAATCATCTAAACTTTTTCCGCCGACAATGATATCGTCAATATAGCATTCGACATTTTCAATTCCTGTTAAAATCTTGTCCATTGTGGACTGAAAAATTGCAGGTGCACAACTGACTCCGTATGTGAGTCTTTGACATTCAAATAAACCCTTATCAGTGATAATTGTCAATAGAGGCTTTGAAGCATCTGAAAGTTTGACTTGCTGATAAGCACCAGTTAAGTCAAGCAAACAAAAATATGAACAACTACCCAAATTTGCAAAAATGTCATCCATTCTTGGAAAAGCATAATGATGTTTTTCAATAAATTTGTTAATTGTTACTTTACAGTCAACGCAAATTCGGATGCTTCCATCAGATTTTGGAACCGCCACTATAGGTGAAGCCCACTTGCTTTTCATAACTGGCTTTATAATCCCTGTCTCAACCAACCTATCCAACTCCTGATGTACCTTATCCCTCAAACCATATGGAACTGTGTAGGGTTTAAAAAAAATCGGTTTACTATCTTCCTTTATATAAATTTCGGCTTCAACATTTTTGATGGCAGCATTTGAAACTTTTTCAAACACCTTTGGAAACTTGTTTTTACAAAATTCAATTTCCCTTGGCACATCTACCGAGCCAATTTGACCTTCATTCACCTCAAGCAACAAAACCCTCCAATTAGAAATAAGAACATCCAGCCAATTTCGACCTAAGAGCGGTACAAACGAACTTCGCGAATCAACAACTGTCAGATCAACCTTTTTTGAAACGTTATTAAAGCTAACTTCAACCTCGCTCACTGCAACTACCTTCACCTGCTCACCCGTTATCACATGCAATTTTTTATTAACCTCTCCATTTTGATTAAATTTCAAATTTAATTCTTTAAACTCTTCTAAATTCATTATGCTTGCGCATGCACCGGTATCTAACTCCATTTTTACACATTTTTCATTAATCTTAACGTTTACATAAAGAGGCTTACCATTACCTTTATAATTATCAATATTATAAATATTACCTAACCTTAGATTATGCAGATCATCAGCAGCCTCGTCTTCCGAATCCTCCACTACATGGTTCGCCTTGCCACCAATTTGTTTTTTACGCCCTTTCTTGCATGCAGAAGCGTAGTGTCCAGTTTCTGAACAAGTATAGCACACCACCACGTGACAATCCCTAGCTCGATGCCCCGGTTTAGAACACCTGAAGCACACCGTTTTGGAACCATTTCCATTTTTTCGACTTCTAGATCGATTTTTAGAAACACTTCGTAGTCTTCCCTGATGCGGATGACTTTCCCCTGCCGAACTTTTCTCTCGTCTACCTCGTTTATCATCGTCCTTCCCCCGAATGCTGTCGATTCTACTGTGACTGTGACCCACTGCACTCATGTCCTTAACCTCTTTTTCCGTCATCTCAAAGGTAAGGGCTTTGGATTTTGCACTATCCCAATTCAACTTGTCTTCATTTAACAAAATCGCTCTTAGCCTGTCATTCCGTACACCGCAAACCAACCTGTCTCGTAGCGCACTCTCCAAGAATGTACCAAAATCGCACTCCTGAGCAATAGATTTGATCGCAATAACATACTCAGCTATTGATTCATGCGCCTTTTGATTTCGTAAGAATAACTTATAGCGCTCTGCTATGACGTTTTTCTTTGGTTGGAAGTGATTTTTTAGCTTAAATAACATATCATCATATTTCAGATCAGTTGGCTTTATAGGAGATGCCAACGATTTTAAAACTTTATACAGTTCACCACCTCCAAGAGTAATGAAATATTCTACTTTAGTTTGGTCATCAACTATTTTATTGAGCTTTAGCAATAACTCCATTCTATCCACCCATAGTTCAAAATCTTCCCCAGGGAGATACGTCTCTACTTGCCCAATAATAGATTGCCTCACTTCAGTCATAATGTTTTCTTTTTTAATGACCACTTTTTCTTTTTGTTCGTCAACCTTGTCCATAAAAAGTTAAAGCTCTTTTAAAAAAAACTTAAACAGCGGAACAATTGATTGTATGTTCAACACGCGATTTTAATTAGAATTACAAACTGTTAATCCTCGTCGCCATTCTGTTATGTCGGAGAGAAAAAAGACACGATGCTTACTGTTCGACTTCTATTTATTGACTCAACTCAGCTTCTCTTAAAACTAGCTTACAACTAACATCAAGTGCTTCATCTTATAATCTACGGTTATAATATACTGATAAGAGAGAAAAGTAATATATTGAATTGCTCAAAACAGTGTGTAACACAAATGCAACTATAGTAAGAGAATTCAATATACAACATAAAGCTATGAATATGTGCGTATGTCCGTTCTTAGTTCGTGGGTATGGTCCTAGAAAGTCAATGTAGAGTCGTTGGAAAGGTGTTTTATAATCAGAGTTTCCAGGCCCTGTCTTCTTGAATTGGGTCTCCAGTCCGTCTGTCGGTTCGTTTGTATACGAAGCCGTCCGAAATACAAATGTCAGGCAGCTTGTCTTGGTTTTCGTTTATTGTCTTCTTCAACTCAACATACTCTTCTGATGAAAAGTATGGTGAATTGAAGTCAACTTCTGGCGTTTCAGCAACAATCTCGTCCATATGAACTCTTGACAGAGTATCCGGGACTACATTGAGGATTCCCTTCCTGTGCTCTATTGTAAAGTCAAAACCTTGGAGCTTGAAACTCCAACGAGCTAGCCGACCACTCAAGTCCTTCTGTGTCATCAGCCACTTAAGGCTTGCATGATCGGTTATGATCGTGAAAGGTAATCCTTCAATGTATGCTCGGAACTTTTTCACAGACAGAACGGCTGCATAGCATTCAAGTTCAGTCACCCTATAATTAATTTGAGCAGGATTAAGTTTCTGAGACATGAATGCTATGGGTCGCTCGTTGTTTTCTTCGTCCATCTGGAAAAGAACACTCCCTACGCCAGAAGATGAGGCGTCGCATTGTATGTAGAAGTGTTTCGTAAAGTCAGGATTAGTTAATATTGGTGCCGTGACCAAGGTCGTCTTTAAGTTCTCAAATGCTGTCAAGGCTTCGCTAGTCATAGTAAAGTCTTTCCCTTTCTTCAGACAGTCTGTAATTGGGGCTGATATAGACGCAAAATTGGGAATGAAGCGCCTATACCAACCCGTCATCCCTAGAAAACGACGGAGTTGCTTAGGGGTTTTTGGTATAGGGAAGTCCTTTACCGCAGAAACTTTTTCAGGGTCTGTTCTCAGACACCCATCACCGACGAAATAACCTAAGTATTTTATCTCCTTGAAACAAAACTTGCTCTTCTCCACGTTTATCGTCAACCCTGCTTCCCGCAAACATCTCGAGACCTCTTTTAGGACACTCACATGAGTTTCAAAATCTGGAGAGCAGATCAAGAGATCATCTAAATAGACAAATACACTCTCTCTCAATCGAGCGGGAATGACTTTGTCCATCAGCTTACACATTCTCTGGGCAGCGTTGCACAATCCAAACGGCATAACCGTGAACTGATACAACGGCCGTCCAGGGACTGTGAAAGCCGTCTTCTCTCTTGATTTTACCTCCAGAGGAATCTGCCAGAAAGCATCTTTCAAATCGATACTCGAGATGAAATGCGTATCACGAAGGCGACTCAAAATCCCTTCAATATGAGGGAGAGGGTACGCAAATTTTTTCGTGGCTGCTTTCACCTTCCGTGAGTCTAAGCAAAGCCTGTTCTTGCCTGGCTTACGCACCAACACAACTGGAGAGCTGTAAGCACTGTTGCTCTCCTCGATTACACCGAGTTCCAACATACGGTCGAGCTCAGCGTACATAAGCTTCTGAACGACAGGTGAGATTGGGTAATGTCGTTGTTTTATGGGTATGGTGTCGTCTTCCATTTCGATAACATGTTCTTCAACATGAGTTTTACCCAATCCTAACACTGCGAACGAAGGGAATGCAAGCTTAACGCGCTCCAGCTCCTCAGATTGTGTTGGAGTAAGCTCACGCATGGGTTTTAACTCTTGCCTTTCCGTCGGTGGTGACATATCGAGACCGGATATAACATTTGGAGCGACTTTGAAGGTCTTCCAAAAATCTACCCCTAGATAGAGCTGCTGTTGCAAACTTGGAACGACATACAGCTCCATCTCTTGGGTGTTACCGCCCCATGAGACTTCAGTCTTAAATCTCCCGTTTATATGTTGGTTTTTCCCGTCTGCTGTTCGTATGTCGACTGTCATTCTTGTCATTTGTAGGTTATGTTTCTTTATAAAGTCTATTGCCCCTTTTCCCATGCAACTCACTGATGCTCCACTATCCAATAGGCCTAACATCTCTTCTCCGTGTATTGCTACTTTAGCGTATGGCCTATTGTCGTCAGTTATTGCTAAGATTGAAGCCTCTATCTTGTTTTTCCTATTTCTAAATATTGCACATTTTT
Source organism: Syrphus vitripennis (assembly GCA_958431115.1). Taxonomy (NCBI): domain Eukaryota; kingdom Metazoa; phylum Arthropoda; class Insecta; order Diptera; family Syrphidae; genus Syrphus; species Syrphus vitripennis. Next base: position 73,904,315 of record OY288108.1, on the reverse strand, counting down.
CTCTTAACCTAGCTATTTTTCTATACTGTCTACTACTTTTCAGCTCTACACAGGTAACTTCGTCGTTGAAGATTCTTCTTCTCGCTTCATCGTACTCCTTCATACGCTGATGAAGGCTTTTGTATTGCACGGGTTTGTCATGGTCAGTGTTTATTAACTTAGTTTCTCTTTTTAAAATATTTATTGTTCCAGGTTCTGTTTCTCCGGGAGCTTCGCTTTTGTCGGTGGAGTGGGCCCGGGAGCACTGCCGACTTGCAGGTTTCGGATAGCTGTAAGTGTCACGATTTTTCCTTCGATTCCGCTCTTTGCTAGGTGAAAGACTCCGTTCTACCTCACTACATCCACTGGTTCACGGCCTGTTAGATGGGACAGCCAAATTTCAACCTTCACTTTGCAAAGAGCATCTGCGATACCTAAGCTTGTGCAAAAAGGGTTAGGACAATAAAACAAAATTGGATGAAAATAATGAGATTATTGTGAGTCAAAGGGGATGACCTTAAAATAAAAATCATCTCCTTGGAGTTCCAATGGATCTCGAAGCCGTTCGTCAACGTTGGGCGCCATTGTTGCGAGTCCGGTTGGCCACGGGGGCATCTTCAGTGTTGGAAGGGGGCAGCGACACGCTTGCTTCTTGCTCGGCTCAGCTCGACGGGTTGGGGGTGGTTGTTGCCCTCTTCCAATACACCTCTTACTCAGCAAACAAACAAAATCGTGTCTATGTAAAAGGGATGGGAAGGGAAGTTGGAAAGGAAGGGGTGAATAGGGGTAGGATCACTAAAAAAGGGAACTGCACAAACCTAGTTACCTATGCCACTGCCTCTGGGAAAGGATGGAAACGACAGCAAAATCCCCGGTGAAAAAAGAAGTGTTTTGAACTATCAAAACGAAATTGAAAGAAAAAAAAATAAATCTAACCTAATCTATCCTCTAAAACCTTAAATCTATATTTAATATATATATATGTATATGTTTATATGAAAACATACATATTATATATACATTATTGATTACATCTAAATCTATAACTAAATAAACCCTATGCTAAAAAAATTTTCTCTCACTAAAGAATCAACTTCCGTCCCACTGTCTCCCAGACACAGTGGTTCGCTGAGTCCTCCTAAGGCCTTACCAGATGTTAGTTGGTAGTTAAGTAGGTTGGCCTGCCCACCCTTGTGTCTCCCGACACAACCTTCGTTATCTCATGGCCGATATCTTCGAGATAACCCCTTTCTTAAAACTTCCAGCCACAACGTACGTTCCGTAATATAGTCTAGTTCATCCGTATTTTCTTCTCTCAGTTGAGTCTCATAATTGTCATAGTCCAATTCCGGGAGATAAGTAGTTATCCATGTCTGTCTAGTAGCATATATAAACAGGTCAGGTCGTAAGGTATGTAAGTGTAAGTAGATCTGTATAAGTATGTAGTTAAGTCCTTAGATAGGTAGGTAACCATATCTAAGTAGGTAAGTATAAGTCGGTAGGTAAACATTTAGGTAAGTATGTATATGTTAGTAAGTTCGTATGTAAATCCGTAGATAGGTTCTAGTATATAAGCAAATATATATAAGTAAGTATATAGATATGTCTATATGATTGTGTCTTGTCATTTTGTTTTCCTGTAGTTAAAGTCACCGTCCTTAGTTATGTAAATCTATGTCATCGTCGTCATTTCCTCTTCTCGATCGCTGGCTCAGCCGATCTTCCACACACCCTATTTTAAGTAACTTAGCACTCCATCACAAAAATGAAATCACTAATGCAACACAATTCCAAATTCAATTTCTCTTACTTCTTTGTTTTTTTTGGTTTATTTCACACATTGAATGAATTTTTCTAGATTTAAGTTTATAATAATAGTATTAAGTAGATATAAAAAAAAAAAATAAAAAAATTAATAAAAATAAATGAAAAATAAAAAAAAATATGGTTTTTAAAATTCAATATAGTAATTCCTTCTTTTCTGTTTGTAAACAACAATTTAAAACTAAAAAAAATCAAAAAAAAAAAAGGAAGGAAGGAGAAAAAATAGTAAAAAAGAAGGATATTTTATGTGGCTTCATTTAAGAGTACCGGAGTGTGTGACTCTTTCCTTCAACCATGCACGCATACATATATATAATATTTATGTTTGGGAATAAAAATGTTCCTCTTTTAGTTTTACAAGAGACTTACCGCTCAAATTAGCAAATATCCCTCGTCGTCCTGCCGGCAGTACTCTTTAGGATGAGCGTATCAAAAAAAACTGTGTAGATGGCTTCTGATTTGGAGCCTCGACTCACTATACATATATATACCTATATGCTTTGAATGTTCAGAGTCGTAGCACACTTCACTCCTCACTTATCACTTTTTCTCTCTTTTTTTCTCTCTTTTTTTCTCCTTTTAATGTCATTTAACTTTAAAATTACTCTATAATTTTTCTTATTAATTTTTTTTCTTGTTGTTCACATAGAATTGTAATTTACGTTAAAGAAAGGAAAAGAAACAAAGAAAAAAAAAAACTAAATAAAAACCATTTAAAAAAAATTAAATTGGAATTTTCCTTTTGGTCCAAAAGCGACACTACTGTATTGATGGATCGGTTTCAAAATGTTCGCTGATAATACCGGTACACCTTGCCACAACGTACTAATGCCCTTCAGACGCCCTCCACAAATGTACTTTCTGCTGCTGCTTCCTTTTTTACTTGGATCTATTTTGAGTATCCAGACTGTGTTGGATTTAAGTTCAGGAGTCCTATTTGCCCTTACTTCAGTTCTAGCCACTGGTACTATCTCTGATACCCAGACTATGCAGGTCCCGGACTCTCCTTGGAGTGCCCTTGACTCGAAATTTCGTCACCCTCAGAAAATATGCAGAGGCTTGGATCTATATATCATGTCAACACTGACTGTAAGCGTAAGTATGCTGTGGCAATTAAAATTTTTTTTCTTTTTGATATTTTAATTGCGCTTGATATGAGAAAGTTTCGTACTTGACCCAAACCTCTGCTTTTCAAAACGCGGAGTCCCAAAACTTCAAACAACCTATTAACAACAACAATTTATTTATTATATTTATTTTTTTTTTCCTTTTTTAAATAAACGATATACCTATTTGATTTGAAAACTCGAATCCTTGTTCATAATTCAAACCGTATATAATTCAATAGGTATGTGAATATTTAATTCTCTTCTGTTTAAAATAACCGCACAAATTCAAACTGGTAGGTATTGTTTCTTTGTTTTACGGCAACACTTCCACAGCGATGATCGCGGTTTGATTTCTAAATGTAGAATGCCTTTGAAATTGCATAATAATCGGTCATTCGCCTATGGCCTATATTTTGTTTCCTTCTTATGCAACACCATCGCAATTTGCAGACTGGAAGCACAAAGCTTTACTTCTCCAGTCGCAAACACCTTCTCAGTTTTTTTTTTTTTTTTCTTTGGTGTAAACTATTACCTATTTGGATGTCAGTATGCATGTGTGTCTCTGTGTATATGTATGGGTGTATGCAGATCAAGAGATCATCTAAATAGACAAATACACTCTCTCTCAATCGAGCGGGAATGACTTTGTCCATCAGCTTACACATTCTCTGGGCAGCGTTGCACAATCCAAACGGCATAACCGTGAACTGATACAACGGCCGTCCAGGGACTGTGAAAGCCGTCTTCTCTCTTGATTTTACCTCCAGAGGAATCTGCCAGAAAGCATCTTTCAAATCGATACTCGAGATGAAATGCGTATCACGAAGGCGACTCAAAATCCCTTCAATATGAGGGAGAGGGTACGCAAATTTTTTCGTGGCTGCTTTCACCTTCCGTGAGTCTAAGCAAAGCCTGTTCTTGCCTGGCTTACGCACCAACACAACTGGAGAGCTGTAAGCACTGTTGCTCTCCTCGATTACACCGAGTTCCAACATACGGTCGAGCTCAGCGTACATAAGCTTCTGAACGACAGGTGAGATTGGGTAATGTCGTTGTTTTATGGGTATGGTGTCGTCTTCCATTTCGATAACATGTTCTTCAACATGAGTTTTACCCAATCCTAACACTGCGAACGAAGGGAATGCAAGCTTAACGCGCTCCAGCTCCTCAGATTGTGTTGGAGTAAGCTCACGCATGGGTTTTAACTCTTGCCTTTCCGTCGGTGGTGACATATCGAGACCGGATATAACATTTGGAGCGACTTTGAAGGTCTTCCAAAAATCTACCCCTAGATAGAGCTGCTGTTGCAAACTTGGAACGACATACAGCTCCATCTCTTGGGTGTTACCGCCCCATGAGACTTCAGTCTTAAATCTCCCGTTTATATGTTGGTTTTTCCCGTCTGCTGTTCGTATGTCGACTGTCATTCTTGTCATTTGTAGGTTATGTTTCTTTATAAAGTCTATTGCCCCTTTTCCCATGCAACTCACTGATGCTCCACTATCCAATAGGCCTAACATCTCTTCTCCGTGTATTGCTACTTTAGCGTATGGCCTATTGTCGTCAGTTATTGCTAAGATTGAAGCCTCTATCTTGTTTTTCCTATTTCTAAATATTGCACATTTTTCTCTTAACCTAGCTATTTTTCTAAACTGTCTACTACTTTTCAGCTCTACACAGGTAACTTCGTCGTTGAAGATTCTTCTTCTCGCTTCATCGTACTCCTTCATACGCTGATGAAGGCTTTTGTATTGCACGGGTTTGTCATGGTCAGTGTTTATTAACTTAGTTTCTCTTTTTAAAATATTTATTGTTCCAGGTTCTGTTTCTCCGGGAGCTTCGCTTTTGTCGGTGGAGTGGGCCCGGGAGCACTGCCGACTTGCAGGTTTCGGATAGCTGTAAGTGTCACGATTTTTCCTTCGATTCCGCTCTTTGCTAGGTGAAAGACTCCGTTCTACCTCACTACATCCACTGGTTCACGGCCTGTTAGATGGGACAGCCAAATTTCAACCTTCACTTTGCAAAGAGCATCTGCGATACCTAAGCTTGTGCAAAAAGGGTTAGGACAATAAAACAAAATTGGATGAAAATAATGAGATTATTGTGAGTCAAAGGGGATGACCTTAAAATAAAAATCATCTCCTTGGAGTTCCAATGGATCTCGAAGCCGTTCGTCAACGTTGGGCGCCATTGTTGCGAGTCCGGTTGGCCACGGGGGCATCTTCAGTGTTGGAAGGGGGCAGCGACACGCTTGCTTCTTGCTCGGCTCAGCTCGACGGGTTGGGGGTGGTTGTTGCCCTCTTCCAATACACCTCTTACTCAGCAAACAAACAAAATCGTGTCTATGTAAAAGGGATGGGAAGGGAAGTTGGAAAGGAAGGGGTGAATAGGGGTAGGATCACTAAAAAAGGGAACTGCACAAACCTAGTTACCTATGCCACTGCCTCTGGGAAAGGATGGAAACGACAGCAAAATCCCCGGTGAAAAAAGAAGTGTTTTGAACTATCAAAACGAAATTGAAAGAAAAAAAAATAAATCTAAGCTAATCTATCCTCTAAAACCTTAAATCTATATTTAATATATATATATGTATATGTTTATATGAAAACATACATATTATATATACATTATTGATTACATCTAAATCTATAACTAAATAAACCCTATGCTAAAAAAATTTTCTCTCACTAAAGAATCAACTTCCGTCCCACTGTCTCCCAGACACAGTGGTTCGCTGAGTCCTCCTAAGGCCTTACCAGATGTTAGTTGGTAGTTAAGTAGGTTGGCCTGCCCACCCTTGTGTCTCCCGACACAACCTTCGTTATCTCATGGCCGATATCTTCGAGATAACCCCTTTCTTAAAACTTCCAGCCACAACGTACGTTCCGTAATATAGTCTAGTTCATCCGTATTTTCTTCTCTCAGTTGAGTCTCATAATTGTCATAGTCCAATTCCGGGAGATAAGTAGTTATCCATGTCTGTCTAGTAGCATATATAAACAGGTCAGGTCGTAAGGTATGTAAGTGTAAGTAGATCTGTATAAGTATGTAGTTAAGTCCTTAGATAGGTAGGTAACCATATCTAAGTAGGTAAGTATAAGTCGGTAGGTAAACATTTAGGTAAGTATGTATATGTTAGTAAGTTCGTATGTAAATCCGTAGATAGGTTGATTGTGTCTTGTCATTTTGTTTTCATGTAGTTAAAGTCACCGTCCTTAGTTATGTAAATCTATGTCATCGTCGTCATTTCCTCTTCTCGATCGCTGGCTCAGCCGATCTTCCACACACCCTATTTTAAGTAACTTAGCACTCCATCACAAAAATGAAATCACTAATGCAACACAATTCCAAATTCAATTTCTCTTACTTCTTTGTTTTTTTTGGTTTATTTCACACATTGAATGAATTTTTCTAGATTTAAGTTTATAATAATAGTATTAAGTAGATATAAAAAAAAAAAAATAAAAAAATTAATAAAAATAAATGAAAAATAAAAAAAAATATGGTTTTTAAAATTCAATATAGTAATTCCTTCTTTTCTGTTTGTAAACAACAATTTAAAACTAAAAAAAATCAAAAAAAAAAAGGAAGGAAGGAGAAAAAATAGTAAAAAAGAAGGATATTTTATGTGGCTTCATTTAAGAGTACCGGAGTGTGTGACTCTTTCCTTCAACCATGCACGCATACATATATATAATATTTATGTTTGGGAATAAAAATGTTCCTCTTTTAGTTTTACAAGAGACTTACCGCTCAAATTAGCAAATATCCCTCGTCGTCCTGCCGGCAGTACTCTTTAGAATGAGCGTATCAAAAAAAAACTGTGTAGATGGCTTCTGATTTGGAGCCTCGACTCACTATACATATATATACCTATATGCTTTGAATGTTCAGAGTCGTAGCACACTTCACTCCTCACTTATCACTTTTTCTCTCTTTTTTTCTCTCTTTTTTTCTCCTTTTAATGTCATTTAACTTTAAAATTACTCTATAATTTTTCTTATTAATTTTTTTTCTTGTTGTTCACATAGAATTGTAATTTACGTTAAAGAAAGGAAAAGAAACAAAGAAAAAAAAAAACTAAATAAAAACCATTTAAAAAAAATTAAATTGGAATTTTCCTTTTGGTCCAAAAGCGACACTACTGTATTGATGGATCGGTTTCAAAATGTTCGCTGATAATACCGGTACACCTTGCCACAACGTACTAATGCCCTTCAGACGCCCTCCACAAATGTACTTTCTGCTGCTGCTTCCTTTTTTACTTGGATCTATTTGAGTATCCAGACTGTGTTGGATTTAAGTTCAGGAGTCCTATTTGCCCTTACTTCAGTTCTAGCCACTGGTACTATCTCTGATACCCAGACTATGCAGGTCCCGGACTCTCCTTGGAGTGCCCTTGACTCGAAATTTCGTCACCCTCAGAAAATATGCAGAGGCTTGGATCTATATATCATGTGAACACTGACTGTAAGCGTAAGTATGCTGTGGCAATTAAAATTTTTTTTCTTTTTGATATTTTAATTGCGCTTGATATGAGAAAGTTTCGTACTTGACCCAAACCTCTGCTTTTCAAAACGCGGAGTCCCAAAACTTCAAACAACCTATTAACAACAACAATTTATTTATTATATTTATTTTTTTTTTCCTTTTTTAAATAAACGATATACTTATTTGATTTGAAAACTCGAATCCTTGTTCATAATTCAAACCGTATATAATTCAATAGGTATGTGAATATTTAATTCTTTTCTGTTTAAAATAACCGCACAAATTCAAACTGGTAGGTATTGTTTCTTTGTTTTACGGCAACACTTCCACAGCGATGATCGCGGTTTGATTTCTAAATGTAGAATGCCTTTGAAATTGCATAATAATCGGTCATTCGCCTATGGCCTATATTTTGTTTCCTTCTTATGCAACACCATCGCAATTTGCAGACTGGAAGCACAAAGCTTTACTTCTCCAGTCGCAAACACCTTCTCAGTTTTTTTTTTTTTTTTCTTTGGTGTAAACTATTACCTATTTGGATGTCAGTATGCATGTGTGTCTCTGTGTATATGTATGGGTGTACAGACGTAGGCTTAAAATTAATATTGCACGAACTAAATTTGTAAAGGTTAATTCCAAACCTATAATCTCATAAAATTATACAATCAAATATAAATATGTCCTATAGTACTTAAATCTACCTGTTGCCTAATCCCCACATAAATTTCAAATTTAACTGACCCAAGTTTAAAAGAAAGCTCGGGGTTAAAACTTTCAATTTCCGCCGAGTGTGAACTTTTAAGCGGCCATTGCTGTTCAGCACAATTATTTTATTTGGCAACGCCCTATTCAGCACAATTCAAAAGTCAAAACTCAACCTGACATGACATATGTCATTTATTGTAAACGTTTTGCGCATTCTTTTTCTTATATTCGGTCGTGTGCATCCCTTTAGTGAAATTTAATAAATTTGAAATACATAAGTAGCTAAAACAAATCAAGATATGAATTACACAAAGGCTAAACTAAATAGATAAATAAATAAATAAAAGAAACACTCAAGGACGATACAAAACACAACAAAATTTGTGCAAACGTTTGCCGGTGAGTTCTAATGTTGTTTGCCTATTTTTGTCGTACAAAACTTTCTTTAATTTTTTTCTTTTTCAGATTCACTGTTCCTTCTTTAATCATCTCTACCCCCTTACACGTCTCTGGAGAAGGATAAGTTAAAATATTGCCACAAGAGAATGCTTCCAAAGTTTACCTATGTGGAGGTCGATCAGGGAACAATCTCCAGTGACAATCCTTCGTGTTTATTTTTTTTTTTCTTTCTTTTTTTTTTTTCTTGCTTTTCAGGAGACTATATGGAAGTGGATGTGTGCAGCGATCGTTTTGGATATTGCTACCCAACTTGACTTGAACTCAAGGAATTATGTATATCCTAGTGCGATAATAATGGGTAGTGCCAACCACTCCTACCAACAAACATTTTCATCATTAAACCCAGCAACGTTGTAAGATCTTGAACTGTGTATGTCACAGCTATTGCAACCTACCCCAATTGTCAACAGCAAATCAATCCGACGGGGTTGCAAGACGAGGGTTGATAAGAGAAGTGATGTGTAAGTAACACATAAAGAGTAGTCATTTAGTGAGTTTTTATTTTCTGTAGTCATGTATTTTCTTTTAAAGCTATGGGTAGTAGGTAAATTATTTGTATCTGTTTGTCGGCTACGCAACACAAACTATAATAAATACAGCTACCACTCCAGAAATGTTTGTTCGAAGTTCAAACATGTTCCTAGGGTTTGAGTGAGCTTATTAACTTTTGGTTTTTATTCGAACATAAAAATCTTCGAATCTGAGTTCGAACTTTTGTCCGGAGGCTTTGTATATGAAAACTCTTTGTATATGAAAACTATAGTACTATCATGGTGGAAGTCGAATCGGGCGACATCTAATTTACCTATGCAACCCTTACTCTTTTTTTTTGCGGAGAGCTTATGGAGGTTTTAAATGATATTTATTGTTATTTTTTGGATGCAATAATCCAAAAAATAGTCTACTCTTGCCCCTACCACCAATTTTCGACGCTTAAGGACTCCGCAAATCGAATTTTACACCTCACATTTTGCAGCGCCACCACCAGGACCTCTGCAACCCTAAAAAAAACTCGCCATGATAGTACTATAGTTTTCATATACAAAGGAAAACTATAGTACTACTTTGTATATGAAAACTATAGTACTATCATGGTGGAAGTCGAATCGGGCGACATCTAATTTACCTATGCAACCCTTACTCTTTTTTTTTGCGGAGAGCTTATGGAGGTTTTAAATGATATTTATTGTTATTTTTTGGATGCAATAATCCAAAAAATAGTCTACTCTTGCCCCTACCACCAATTTTCGACGCTTAAGGACTCCGCAAATCGAATTTTACACCTCACATTTTGCAGCGCCACCACCAGGACCTCTGCAACCCTAAAAAAAACTCGCCATGATAGTACTATAGTTTTCATATACAAAGAGTACTATCATGGCGAGTTTTTTTTAGGGTTGCAGAGGTCCTGGTGGTGGCGCTGCAAAATGTGAGGTGTAAAATTCGATTTGCGGAGTCCTTAAGCGTCGAAAATTGGTGGTAGGGGCAAGAGTAGACTATTTTTTGGATTATTGCATCCAAAAAATAACAATAAATATCATTTAAAACCTCCATAAGCTCTCCGCAAAAAAAAAGAGTAAGGGTTGCATAGGTAAATTAGATGTCGCCCGATTCGACTTCCACCATGATAGTACTATAGTTTTCATATACAAAGCCGGAGGCCTCTTAAGAGTAATACAGTGCGATGCCAGTGCTGTCTTCTGTGAGTCATTACTTTTTAAGTCCGATTTATGTCCTGAAAGTCTATTTTTTAATTTTTGTTGGGTGGTTCCAATATAAATTTGGTTGCATTCTTCGTCCGAGTTGCCTTTACAATTTATTTTGTAAATTAAATCTGAATGTTCCAATTTGTCTATTTTTGTCTTAAGGTTGGTGAAAAGTTGTGAAGTTGTATTAGTTGCTTTAATGGTTATTATATATTTGTCTGTATCAAAGAGTCGAGACACGATTATATTCACTTTTATATTCACTCTTTTTTTAAATCTCAGAGTTGGCAATCGTGATAAATTTTGTGACATTTGATGTCAATCAGTGTGTATTAAAAAGATAAAATTTAAAATGGAGTATATGGGCGCGTTCGACGGTTCGTTTCTGCACGAAGATTTCACGGGACATAGTTGATAACAAGGCCGGTCAATAAATATGATTAGACGGTCAATAAAAACGTTCCATTCGGTGAATCTCTGACTTGTAGCACACCGTCAATGCGTTGACTCTTGACTATCGCTTGGACACGAATTTTAGGGTGATTTTAGTGAGCAAAAATAAAATCGATTTTTCGGTAGAAAATTTCAGATTTTTTAGATGTTTCTTAATCCATCGCGATCGCAGCAATCCTCCAATGGAATCGGACGAGATTTTAGTATCTTTTGACGTTGTTTCCCTTTTCACTAACATTCCCTTGAAAATGGCACTTGACCTTATAAGTAAAAAGTGGGACACAATTAAAGAACACACTACCATCAAAAAATCTAAATTTCTGGAGCTAGTACATTTCTGTATAATCGACAACAACTACCTAGTTAATGGTAATAAAATATACCAACAAAGGGATGGAATGCCGATGGGAAACCCTGCATCGCCGATTATAGCTGACATCGTGCTCGAAGAACTTCTTGACAATACTCTGGACAAACTGAAAACTAAACCTAAAATTCTCACAAAATATGTAGACGACATTTTTGCGATTGTAAAAGAAGAGGACATAGAAAATACATTAGCCACCCTCAATAGTTTTCATGAAAAGCTTCAATTCACTGTTGAAAAAGAAAAAAATAACCGATTACCGTATCTTGACACAATTATTATCAGAAAAGAAGACAAATTAGAAATGGATTGGTTTCAAAAACCAACTTCATCAGGAAGGATTGTTAACTTCAACTCGAAACACCCAAAACAAACTATAATAAATACAGCTAACAATCTTATAAGAAGAGTTCTCTCTATAAGTGACACTAACTACCATGTCAATAATAAAATAACAATCAACAACATTTTACTGCACAACGGATACCCACAAAAACTTATTACCAACCTAATAAAACTATATGAACACCAAAAACCTAAGAAAAGTAAAACAGATGACGAAAAACACATATACAAATAATTCACCTACATAAAAGACATAGCAGATCGCTTTAAAAATACTCGACTCTTTGATACAGACAAATATATAATAACCATGAAAGCAACTAATACAACTTCACAACTTTTCACCAACCTTAAGACGAAAATAGACAAATTGGAACATTCAGATTTAATTTACAAACTCGGACGAATAATGCAACCAAATTTATATTGGAACCACCAAACAAAAATTAAAAAATAGACTTTCAGGACATAAATCAGACTTAAAAAGTAATGACTCACAGAAGACAGCACTGGCATCGCACTGTATTACTCTTAACCACTCTCCTGACTTTGAAAATGTAAAAGTATTACAAAGAGAAGACAAGCACAACAAGAGAATGATCATCGAAACGCTGCATATTATCATCAACGCCAACAACTCCTTGAACCCAAAAACTGACATGGAAGAGATAAGCCCTCAGTACAAACACTTGTTAGAGAGTACGAGAGTAAAAAAACTTCTCATAACATGATCTCTTGACACTAATTTTTCTATGCCTGTTACTTGTCAGTTGAACTTTGCGAATTTAGGTCTTATTTTGTAATTTTTGTAAAAATTGTTGTGAATCAAATGATTTTATTTTTAAGTGCAATATTCATGTAACAAGTGTAAGTTTTCATAGTTTTTCAATGTTATCAAATTTGTAACCAATTTATTAATGCAAATATAGATTAATTGCCACACCTGATGATGTTCATAGACATGAACGAAAAGTCGTGACAATATAAATAATTGTTTTTTCATTGACCTAAAGCCCGTTATTAATATTTTCATCACTTTGGAGATAAAAAGGTCACTTCCACCAACAACTATTCTCAGTACCTACTATTTCAGTAAATTGAAAAGATTATAGCCTCTCATGTTATTGACAATATTACCCCACTCTTCATGTTTGGCATTCAAGTCTCCAGCCAAGACAAAATAGTCTCCTTCCAGTCTCAGGTCCCTAAAAAGAATTTCGAGTTCTGAGACAAAAGTAGTGGCCTGTGGAGCATCAGGCGCATAAGCCGCAATCACACACATCCGATTCCCACCAGTGAGAGAGATGCATATCAAGCGTCTTCAGCTTTCGAAGTTCATTGTTGTATATGACTTTAAAATTAATGCCTTTTCGTATGAAGATAGCGACCCCGCCTCCTCGAGTGGAGTTGGACCGATCTCTTCTTACGATATTGTAATTTTTATGAGTCAATATGTGCCTCTGGTTTAGCTTGGTTTCGCCAGCCAAAAACACATCTGGACTGAGGTCTTGCAACAACTGAAACAAATTGGCACTTCGTTCAATCCTAACCAGAGAATTTAAATTCAAAGCTAGGATCTTGAGGCACGTCTCCGGAAGCACGCCCATTAACCGTTAAGTTGCGCCTTGCTCCCTTATCTAACTTTGCAGCCCTGTTAGTTGGCCTTGAATGGTCATCAACAAGGCTACAATGTCGCTGGTGCCTGAGGCACGGGGGTCTGTGGGACAACCATTGGTGCAGCGTGTCTCGTCGTTCCCATTCCTTTTGCCATATGGGCGAAAGAAAATTTGGGAGTGACAAATTTTGGTGTTGGAGCAGCTCGTTTAATGACGGCGGCTTTTTGCATGGCCTGTTTTTCTTTTATTTGCTGAACCTTAGGACAGCCCCGAGAATTGGCGGGGTGCCTCTCTTGACCGTTGAGAACGGCTTGACTGATTTAAAGTCAAGATCGTCGCTCGCTTTTTCACGGGGCTCATCTAATGCCGGATTTACACGAATGGCAAAATGCCATTATTTCTGTCAAATTCTAGCCATTTTTCTTTAAATCGTGTAAACGCTCTAAATACTGGCAATATTTTTGCCATAAAAAAATGGCAGAGAAAAATTGGCAGAAAATATTGCCATTAATATGGCTATGTGTAAACTCTGTGCTGACGCCATTTTCCAAATTTTGCCATTCTAGAAAAAAATGAACATGCTCATTCTTTTTTGGCAAGTTGCCATTTTAAATGTCAAGCCAAACGTCATTTTTAAAAAAGAGGAAAGTTATGGAAAAATATCAACTTATTCTTATTTTAATGGTTTAATAAGGTAAATAAATCATGGTATCTACAAAAGTAAATAGAAAATATTGCGTTAAACAGGGTAAAATTACAAGAAAAACACATTTTAATATTTTCAACGCAAGTAGCAGATTTTGGCCGCATAAAAAATATTAAAATGTGTTTTTTTTTTGTAATTTTAACATATTTAACGCAATGTTTTCTATTTAAATTTGAAGATATGATCATCATATGATTTATTCGCAGACGCAGTTCGCAGCTCATATGAATCGCACTTAAGGACTCTGCTCAAATTTGACCCAAGATACTTATAATGTGTTCCTAACTCAATTAAAAATTGAATTCAATTTAATTTATTTATTTACTTTTTGTACCTCACTTTAATATATAGATATACTAGATCCCGAGAGAGCAATGGTTTTCGTCCTTGATTCCATTTTTTTCTTGTTTTGAGTTTCTATAATACTATTGTTTTTTTTTTCTTGATAATTTAAAAAAAAATCGGTTATAATAGATCGTTTATGGCAGTCATGTAAACATAAATTTTCTGTCTTTGCCATCAAATGTTGCTAAAATAATGCCAACATTAAAATCTGCCATTTATTGAACTCGTGTAAATGCATGTCATAAATAAAATATTGCTTCCATTATTTTGCCAGTTTTTTGGCAGAAATATTGGCATCTTTGCCATTCGTGTAAATCCGGCATAAGAGCGCCTGAGGTTCCGTGTAGGAACTGATGCCCTTCAGGAGGAACGTTTTCAATTTTTTACTGCTTGGAGTCAAGCTGAAGAACTCAGCTGTTACCTTTTTAAGGCATTCTTTGACTATATTGTATTCGGCCAATGTGGGGTAGAGGAGTCTTTTTTGCAGGGACTCGCTGCTGCTCTACACTTTCTGGCTGGGGTTGTTGTTGTTGTTATTGTTCAACCAGCTTTTCTTGATGGTTTTTTTGGGTTTGCAACTGCTTAGTTCCTTGCCGCTCTATCTGTTTTTTCTGGCGGCACACCTCTTGTTTTTTTTTTGAGGAGAGCGCAAATGGCTTCCCTTTCCTCAAGAAACTTCTGCACTTGTGCCTCGTTCTCATCTATTTTGCTCGAGATGCTGTGTTCGTCTTCAGCCTCCTCAACTTCCTCCTCCGATGACGACTCTGAAATTAGTTCATTGCTATTTTGCGAGCTGTACAGTACCTCCCCATCATCCGATGACATGTATTCTTCATTTTCGTGGATTTCGTCGGCGGGGGAGGACTGCTGCAGTTGTTGGTAGATTTGTTGTGCTGCTTTGGCCTTAGCCATTCTAGCGGTATTAACCACCTCAGATTGCAACTTCTCTGAGGTGGTCCGTGTGGTGATGTACCGCTTAACGGGCTCCGGTATGGCGTTTACGGGTCTTCTCCTTTTTGCTGTCGCACTTGTTGTTGACGACAACGGCGCTTTGGCATCTTTCGATGCCAACAACTTCTCCTTTGGCGGAGAACTCTCAAGTCGCAACTCAACTAATGAGAATTTGAAAATTCTTTCCGCGGAAAAAAAAACTTGTGTCACACACGGGATTTGAACCGGGCGGCAACCTCCTGATCAACAGCGGATGCCCTACCACTAGGCCACGGAACTTGTTATAAAATCATTGGCCAACTTGCCACTTCTACTAAACACTTTCAGCCATATTAATAAAAACCGCTTATTCTACCTTTATTCCACGACTTTACTAAACGATAGAATAAGAGTTAAGCTATGGATTAAAGTGTTCAATGAATAAAAACAAAATGCTCGTGGAATAGTAAAGTGACGTCTACCAAACATCTCTTGAGAAAATCTACTACAATAAGTAATATGCTTGTTTAGTGACTTGAAATTTTCACCGAGTTTCCCAAACATATTTTTTTTTGTATGGATTTTGAGAGCAAATTATGAAAATTTGTCGAAAAAAAACTCACGTCACCAAACACACCTAAGGACTTTTATTTTTAGGTGAGAAGAAATTATTTTCATGAATTGTGTTTGGAAATAAATAGATGTTCATGGAGATAAATGAAGATGCAGTATACCTAGGTACCTATAATTTTTTTTGATAGTTGGAAATTAGGAAGATATATATATATATGTACATAGATAGTTATGTGTACCTTTAGAAAGATAGATATATAGAGAAATATATAGATGGAAAAAGATAGTTATGTTAGATAGTCTATGTAGGTGAAATGGGTGGCAATAAATCTGCCATTATTATTATTATTTTTTTCAAAACATTTTCTTTACTTAACTTTTACTTTCACTTATATTTTTTTTATTTTCAAAACAATTTTAAATCATCTGGTTTTTTATTCCTTCGCTAAACCACCTTCTTCGGTGGATTAGCTTAGTAAACGTCACTTAGTAGACATTTTGTTTTATTCATAATACTTTGCGCTTAGTCCACGGAATAAGGCCTAAACCTTCACTATTCCACGTTTATTAATTTGGCTGTTTGAATTATAAACTTTTTGCAATAGTCGATTTGCTGGAACACGTCCGGGCAGTGTGGGAATTTGCACATCTAGCGGAATTTAATTAAAAAAATGACTTGCACAAATTGATGTAAAAATTGGTTTAACTTGCAGCCTAAACCTCCCACTAAACGATTTTGAAGTACTGCTGTTCAGGAGTAAGGTAAAATAAAGATAATTGATGTTCAAGTTGAAATTGGTGATTTTTTTAGTGGAATTTGTCGAGTGAAGGTCGTTTCGATATTACAATATACAATATCGGTGAATAGAAAAAAAATAAAATTATAATTTATAGGTTTTTTAAATATATCTGTTGATGGATAGAATACAAAAAATAGAGTAATTTTGATCATTTTGTGCATTCATGAGACAAAAACTTTAGGTATTCAGTGTTATTCCGATAAGATAATATATGCCATTGAAAGCCTGATATGTACACTACTATTAACCGCTTTAAGTTGCTGCGCATAGGTGCGACACCCATAAATTTTTTTTTTCATTTTCGAAATGGCTTTCTGCAAAAAAAAAATAGTTTTCTATACTTATAATACCATGAAATGTTACATTCCACTTGGAATATATATTTTTTTGTTTGCTTATGTGTAGGGGGGTTCAGTGTGAGTATAACTTGATTTTCGGGGCCACCCCCCCCCCCCCCCTCCCCCTCATTTGGGGGCAATGTTCGAAAAATGAGTATTAATCATTTTGCGAGATATCTTGAAAACAGTAATTTCCTTCATAACATTTTTTTTTTCTAAAAATTACCTACGCCATCTTGTAGATGATTATTCTCTAAACTTTATGTAAAGAAAAAAACATTTAAAACTAAAGAAAAGTTACAATTCAATGAAAACATACATAACTTCAAAGGTTTTCTCTCTTTTTCTTGATTTGGACACTTAAAGATTATCTTATTGAAAATTTTTGTGTGTTTTAAAGTTAACTTTTTTTATTTTCCCTTAAAAGGTAAAAAAGGTCTAAACATAGATTGTATAGGTAAAGAATATAATAGTTATTATTAAATAATTAATTTATTATTAGTTTAATCCACATAATGTATTGTGATTTTGTTATCAGTTGTGCGTGTCCTAAATGTGGTCTTTTGTGGAATGTAGAAGTACAGGTTTCAAGTGTAGAAGTACATTTTTGATACATGATACCTTTTCCATATTTCAGAATGTCTTGCAAAATTATAAAAAAAAAACAAAATGTTGAGGTTTGGATTTCGAAAATCAAAAAAAAAAAAAAAAAGCGGGTTAAAGCCATTTTGTCCTTTGTTTTGGCTTAAAATAAAAATAAAATTTTCTGAAGAGGCATTGAAAGCACTTAAATGAACTTTGAGACTAATTTGTTGCAAGTTAAGCGCAATGTGAAATAAATTTTTTAAGAAGGGTCTACCAAAGTGCAAAAAACGTGTACTTTTAGTGCTCTGTAAATAAAAATTTGAAAAAGTATATTAATAATTGTTATTAAATTTCATTATTCACATATCATATTCACGTCTTGTAGACCGTCTTGTAAACCGTCTTTGAGTAGCATTTGATACGTCCTTTGTTGTTCACTGTCGACATGGAAATCTTTACATCTGTTTTCATCTTAGAATCAGGGAATGCCGTCTTAAGGATTTTGCATACTTCTTCACTTAGATACATTATTTGGCTGCGGAGTGGGCGTCGTAAAGGTGATTCGTCTTTCGTTATGGGCTTGCAGCGGAAACGTCGTTAGGAGTCACAACGTCATTAGAGACAACACCTTCAGCAATATCGTCTTCAGATTCATCTTCTGTCATGGAGTCGTAGGGGTCTGAGTCATCGCCCCAAGGCTTCATATTATCCGCGGTAGATGTTGTGTTACGTGGTCCTTCATGTGTACCAACCCGCTGCACCTCGTATCTATCGTTTGGACAGACTTTCGTCACGACATAGGGACCTAGAAATTTGCGAGAAATTTTTTGATTAGTACCAAATTATGTTTTTTTAATAGCAACTACATCTTTAAGTTTATATTTAGTAGCCACTTTTCGCCTTTTGCGATTCTCGTCTTGTATTGCTTTTATAGAAGATTTAGCATCTTCACGTGAATTTTCACGAGCTTCTTGAAAAGCTTGTCGAATTTCTTCGTCTACAGCTTCAGCAAGATCAATGTTTTCAACCCTACGCATTTTCACCCCAAAAAGTAACTCAAAAGGAGTCGTTTTGATGCTTCTGTGCCACGTCGAGTTCAGACACTCTTGAAGCTGATTCGTAAACCTAAACCACTTGGATGGGTCGTCCACAGATAACTTCGCTAATACGGATACAATCACTCGGTTGACCCTTTCAACCTGACCGTTTCCTCTGGGAACACCTGTAGTGATCAAGGTATGCTGTATTTTTTTCTCCTCACAGTAATCTTGAAAGGCGTTAGATGTGAACGCAGCACCCTTGTCTGAAATAATACGACTAGGGTTTCCAAACACTGATTTTTGTGATTCCAGCTTTGCGAGCACCTCAGAGGTTCCTGTTGACTTCACTGGATACAGCCAGACGAATTTTGTGAACGCGTCAACTATACAAAAAATGTACGAATACTTCTTGCTCGTAATTGAGAATGGACCCAAATGGTCTATGTGGTATGTGTGCAGAGGCTCCTCCTCCTTGTAGATCGGGTTGAGAAATCCTTCTTGTTTGCCACTTTTACGTTCGCTGACGATGCAACGAATGCAATTTCTTCGACAGGCTTCTAACTTTTGTTTTAGGTTTGGAATGAAGTAGTCACGTCCGATGACTTCTTCCATCTTGCGGGTACCAAAATGCCCCTCAGCATGGACAGATTTGATTATTTCGTCTTGCATTTTTCTCGGTATGCAAAGTAGCTTGTTACCTTCGCTGCTGTTTTTGTAAACAATATCTTGCTCAACGAAGAAATCATCATATGGTCCGTTCTTCAAGGCGCCTTTTACTGCTAAAAGGTAGTCAACTTTATCTTGGGCGCTTCTCAATCTAGCTAGAAATTCTGAATTCACAACCATGACAATGGCATTTCGGCTCAAAGCATCTGCATGTTTCATGCTAGTTCCCGCCCGGTAAGCCCATCCTGCAATCCTTGAAGATATCTCCTTCCTTTTCATGGTACCTTTAAATGCGAGGCAGTCAGTAACGATCTTAAAATGCAGACCTAGCAGATACAACCTGAATTTTTTCAACGCCCTGACTATCGCTAAGACTTCTAACTCATAGCTACAATAGCTTTTTTCTGACTTGATAGTTTTTTTTTGCTATAATAATAGACGGGATGAAATTTTCCATCATCTGCCTTCTGCAGCAAAACAGCCCCATAGCCAAACTTACAAGCATCCGTATGAACTTCTGTCTCCGCTTCTTGTGAATACAGCTTCAAAACTGGTTTTTCAGCTAACATACTCTTTA
This sequence comes from Syrphus vitripennis, assembly GCA_958431115.1. NCBI lineage: Eukaryota > Metazoa > Arthropoda > Insecta > Diptera > Syrphidae > Syrphus > Syrphus vitripennis. The sequence goes on along the minus strand of OY288108.1, from coordinate 73,884,701 downwards.
ACTTTTGAAAGGGTATTCTTTCAGCAGAGCCGAACTTAAAAGAACTATCTTTTTTTAGCAGGGATGTCAAAGGCCTAGCGATCAAAGAGTACTCTGGGATAAATTTACGGAAATACCCAGTTAATCCCAAGAAACTTTGCACCTTTTTTACGGAATCGGGCTCCGGAAACTTCATTACTGCTGCCGTCTTGTGAAGTGATGGCTTAACAAAACCAAATTCTATTTCGTACCCTAAATATACGATCTTTTCGCAAAGTAATTGGCATTTTTTCCATTTGATTTTTAGACCATAAGCTGAGGCTAATGAAAGAACCTTTTGTAAGTTCTCGATTGCTTCGTCATAAGTTGAAGAGAGAACAATGACATCATCCATGTACAAAAGGACTATACCCTCCGATATTAATGGCCTGAAAACTTGGTTGATGTGTTTTTGGAAGATTGCAGGGGAAGTATTTAGGCCAAAAGGCACTTTATTAAACTCGTATTGTCCAAAGGAAGTGTACAAAGGAAGTGTACATTCGACTTTTTTCAGAAACGTCTACATGGAAAACCCATTTTCTAAGTCGAGTGTCGAGAATATTTTCGACTTACTTAGAGCATCCACCTGGTCGTCTATCAAGGGAAGTGGGTAACGATTGCGAACTATGACTTTATTTAGACGCCTATAGTCAACACAGAGGGCCGTATTCATAGTTGTCTACTAAGCTCCTTCTAAGCTATTACTTTAAAAGTCCACAGTTTAACCTATTCATACAAAAATTTAGACCTATGTTTAGGACTAAACCTGTGGTCTAACCTTAAACACAAGAAATGCTGTGTTTAGATTATTTTCTGCAGTGAAAAGTCAACAAATATAAATAAATTTAATTCTCATCAAATAAAATTACAATGGATATAGCAATACAAGAAGATTTGGATATTATTGAGGATGTTGAAACATTTGCTGAAAATGTGCCACAACAACGTAAAATAAAAATTTACAAAACCAGGTTGAATCCATTCGAGTTAAGCGATAAAGACTTTTACCAAAGATATCGTTTGGACAAAGAAACAGTATTATTTATTATAAATTTACTGATTAGATTTAGCTGATCTTCATTGTATTTCGCAACCAACAGTAAGCCGAATAATAGCAAAAATTGCAAAAAAAAATAGCCCTTCAGCTGCCAAATTTCGTGAAGTTCCCATCCACAAATTTAGAATTCCAAAAGTCGAAATCAGATTCCTTTTAGATCGCTCAATTTCCGGGAGTTATTGGTACAATAGATTGTACTCACGTACGCATAAAGTGTCCTGCTAAAATCGTGGGAGAGGTTTTAGCAGGGCGTTTTCTCAATCGAAAGGGATACTATTCCCTCAACGTTCAGGTACATACATAGTTGCTAGTTGTATATTCATTGTTTAAAAAAATATTCATTGCAATGTTTCCAGATTGTCTGTGATGCACAATGCAAAATTACAGACATCGTTGCACGATCTAGAGGTTCCAGACATGATGCTCGGATATGGAGCACATGTAGTTTGAAAAGACGTCTCGAAGAAACGAGAAACTTACACAATGGAGTCCTACTTGGAGATGCAGGGTATCCCCTGTCTCAAATTTTATTAACCCCAGTACGAAATGTACAATCTCCCCAAGATGAAAAATATAACAAGTGCCATATAGCTACTAGAAACAAAATAGAATGCCTAAATGGGCAGATAAAATCGAAATTTCGGTCCATATTTGAGAGACTCCGAGTTGATTTAGATACCGCAAAAAATGTTGTTGTAGCAGTAGCAGTTTTACACAACATAGCTAAAGAGAGGAACTTGTCATGTAAGTATTATTTTTATTTTATTTTTATTTTTATTTTTATTAGTTTATAAGCTTACAGCTAATAACAAAAATTTTATTATTACCCTATAACAAGCTATTTCTTTATTTGATTCAGTATAAATTTGAGAAAACAAAAATTAGATTATTAATTTCGAAAATAAATTTTTTTTTTTTTTTTTAAAGAAAAATAATTGAAAAGAAAGAAGAAAAAAAAAATATTTATTTATATACAAAAAAAGAGCCAAAAGCCAAATTCACAGCAGATACACACAATCTATACAATCAATAATAATAAACTTTAGTTGAGAATAGAGATAAATGACGAACCACTCTCTATCACAATTCTCAATATAACCTTTCTGGAATAAGAGTATTCCGAACATAAGACATCAAAATCGGTAAATAGTATGTTATGAAATTTCTGAATTCTTATTATTGGTGACTTAAGAAGTAAATTAATTCGATAATATGGGATTTTAAATGTAATTGAATTATTGCGACTTGAACGAGCTGGGCAGTGAATGTTTATATTGTTCAATAGAAATCGACAATCTATTTTACCACAAATAATCTTATACAAAAATAGTTCATCTAAGAGGCATCTGCGTTGAAATAAAGAAATCATCTTAAACAGGTTAAGCCTTTCATCATAAGTTGAATGTTGCCTAAACACTTTTTATTCTAAATATCTGGTAAATTTCTTTTGTTGTTTTTCAATTTTATCTGAGTATGTATTATAAATGGGGTTCCAAATAGTAGATGCATACTCAAGAGTACTGCGAACTAGTGAATGGAATAGTGTTATAAATGTTTGTGGGTTTTTAAAAAACTTCAATGTACGAAAAATAAAACCTATGTTTTTTGAAGCCTTGTTTGTTATAAAATTGTAATGTTTATCGAATAAAAGTTTGGAGTCAAACACAACTCCAAGATCCTTTTGTTCATTTACTCTAGTTAATTCAATACCATCTAAAAGATAGTTAAACGTTATAGGATCTCTTTGACGAGTAAAAGACATAATCTTACACTTTCTTATATTCAAAGGAAGGGAATTTGATTCACACCATTGGGACAACGTATGTACATCTTTTTGCAGCAAAACACAGTCTCTTACACAATAAATAGTTCTATACAGCTTAAGATCGTCTGCAAATAGCAACCCTGAAGATGACAGGTTTTCCATAGTATCATTTATATAAATAATGAAAATAAGTGGGCCCAAAACAGAGCCCTGTGGCACTCCTGATTTAGGAAAGAAAGGACGAGATGTTATGCTATTCAATACAACCCTGTGAAGTCTGTTATAAAGATATGATGAAAACCAATGTATGAGGTCTTTATGAAAACCAATTTTTCGCATTTTTTTGAGAATAGTAGCATGACAAACTTTATCAAATGCCTTAGAAAAATCTGTGTATATAACATCAACTTGTTTGGTATTATGAAGGGCATTAGATACATCGTGCGTAAACCAGCCAGATTAGATACTGTTGACTGACCTTTAATGAAACCATGTTGATTTGATTCTATCACAGATCTTAAGTCATAGGTAATTATCTTATTCAAGCATTTTTCGAAAATTAAAGATAGTGCATTTAAAATACATACTGGTCTGTAGTTTCGGAAATTGGACCGTTTTTATGAATAGGAGTTACATACGCATTTTTAAGTATATCAGGAAAATAAGCTTCTTTCAAAGACTTATTAATGACAAATTAAAAACAAAAAATTTCCTGTCCCAGTCGTTCCTTCACTTTTGAATTGGAGTTATGACGTACACTTATAACAATAACAAATTCCACCCTATATATGATATTTTTTTATATAGAAATAGTAATGGTTATGGTAACAGAAGTTCTTATTCTTAAATTTTGCATCGAAATATTAAGCATCAAAAACTGGAACTACTTTTGGTTGATCTTTTCTAGATTTCTAAGTTGAAATAAAAAAAAAAGTATGCAGATGTAAGGTAAATTCCAATTACAATCAAAAAAAGGTATAAATCATTAAAATCCACCAAGTAGTTCAGCAAACACAACAGAAAAGAATTTTTTTTTATATATTTTCATACCAAATGTGGAAAAATCGCAAAAAAAAAGAATTTCATTCTGTTGTCTTTGCTGCACTATTTGGTCGATTTGAATGATTTATACCTTTTTTGATTCTCATTGGAAATTACTTTAAACGTGTGAAAGTCTTTTTTTTGTGTTATCGAAAAAGTCAAGGAACGACTATTCGTAAATCATTATATCAAAAATATAATATATATGAAACTCCTTTTTTACCCGCATTTGCTAGACTTATGAGTATAATCATCTTTTGTTTATTTCAGTTTTTAATGAAAATGATGAAATATCAAATTATTTAGAATCGTAAACAGTACCAAATATAGAGGAAGTTAATAATCCGGAAAGAAGACCGATAGCGGCAAGAATTTTCCTACAAAACTTTATAAATAACCATTTTTTTTAAATAAAAGACATAATTTTGTTCTAAAAATTAATTGCATTCATTTTTTAATACTGTTAATTAATTTGTAATTAACAAAACCTTAATATTGAAATATATAAAAAAAAATATCTTATTAAAACTGAAGTTAAAACTAAAATAAATTATTCATTGGTAACAAAAACAAAAAAAAATCACAAGTTACTTATTCATTTCTACTGATCAGTATTTGTTAAACAGCTTTGCCGTTTGAAGCACCAAAGGGTCTCTTTTTGTCAACATTTACAAAGAAACAAAAAAAAGATTAAGACTCCTTCAAGAATAAGAAAAATATATACATACATATGTACTTCAAAATTGCAAAATTCTGATCAGTACGTTTATAGGTAGGAACGAAATATAAAAAAAAAATCAGTCAGTGTCTTAAAAAAAAAAAAATAATTAAAAAAGTTACACTGTACAGAAGCACTTAAGTTATATTATTTTTTTCTTTTCTCAATTGCAGCTGCTCTCTCTCCAGAATGGTATTCTTTATTTGGATCTCTTTTTCATAAAGATTCTGTTCATATTTCATCTGATTTCTTACTTAATCCAGTTGAAGTTTATGCCTCTCTTGACTTTGGCGATTTTGATTGCAAATTTGTTTGCGACGTTGACTAAGAACATCTACAGCTGGTTTTTTCACATATTTTTTTGGCAAATCTCTTAGTTGCTCAATTGGAGTGGATTCTTTGCAACCTTCCATTTCCTCTTTTGGAACTGGTTCCGAAAAATCATCGCCTTCATTTATTTCGATTCGTTCCTTATCGTTGAACTGTGCATGTGCACTTTCATCCAGAAACTCTATTGCAAAGCCGTCTGTATTGCTGTCGATTAAAATGGTGTCTTCCAGGAAGTCCTCTTTTATCATATCGGCCACAATGATATCGTCTTCTGGTGGCTGTCTAATTTCTACAACATTCCCAGTTGATCTTAGTCCCTTTTTCATTTCTGCGTTGCTCTTTCGAGCTGCTACCTTCATACGGTGCCATTGTTCTTTTAGTTTTGGAACTGACCTATTAAATCCGGCGGCCTTAATGTTGTTTTCAATGTCGATCCATGCTGCTTTCTTGTTTGCTATCATTTTAATGTCTTTCCTTTTGTCGTCAACTACTTCAATATGACGGCGTACCATTTCCCGCAGGAGCTCCTTTTCTGTTGCGGACCAATTCTCCTGCCTTTCTCGTTTTGAGTTTTCTTTATCGTTCATCTAAAAATATAAGGAACATTTCATGAGCATATTTATTGAGTTTTTTTTTTATTTCATTTCAGATTTTAATTTTATTTATTTACTTACTTTTCTTGGATATTGTTTCTAAAGCTTTAAATTTACAAATGCAATGGAAACCAAATGCTTTATTTTTATTTTTTATCTGTCATCTTTTGAAGCAAAGTAGTAGAAGTTTGTAATAGAACAGAACATTAAACTGGTGTTTAGAAAAACACTGCTGGAAAAATTGCTATGAATAATAGCCGTGTTTATTTAACCGATAAGTCTTAAACTGTGGATCAACAAGTAACGACTTTATGAATTCTCTATGAATATGGCCCAGAGTCTTTTTGAGCCATCCTTTTTGTCTGCAAGAACGATTGGACTTGCGAACTCTGAATCGCTTGGCCTAATTACACCTGCCTTCAGCCATTCTGCAATCTGATCATCTACCACCTTCTTTTCCAGAGGAGCCAGCCTTCTGGGGTTTTGATAAATCGGTGCTTCATCTTTGACACAATGTTCATTTGTACCTTCGTTGATTTTTCGCATCTAGGGTTGTAACTGGCTACCAAATCCTTAATAACGTCTGAATATGCTCTATTTCCTATAGTTACATCGTCATCAATCAAACCGGAATTAACGCTTATTAGACATAAGGCTTCATCTATCGACTCCTTAACAGTTTCCCTACCAGTTCTCGAGATGTTGATATTTGTACCATTCAGTACATTCCTGCCGATTATCATTGGGAATTTCAAAAAGTTTGAGGACATAACAAAAATGGTTGCATCGCAGCTAAGATCATCAATTTCCAAACGACCTTCAAATGAACCTAACGCTTCGACTGGTGCCTTAGATAGACCTTGAATCTCGATTCTGTTTGATTTTAACTTGAGTGTCCCAAGCTTGATGAACTCTTCACACATAATGATCGATAAGTCGCTGCCTGAGTCAATTAAGGAAAGAATTTCGTGGCCATTTAGTTTGACAAGTTTCCTAGCATCAACTTCACCAACCTTAGCACAATTCGTAGATTTCGGTTTCGTACATGAAGAGGACTTGTGGCCAAATTCATTGCACCGAAAACATTTCAGTCCATTTTTGCAACTAGAACTTCGATGTCCCTTTTTGCCGCAATTTTAACACCTGGTTTGCACCGAACTGGTCTTATTGGTTGACGATTCTTCCTTTGATACTTGTTTTGAACCTTCTTTTGGTCGAGCTAACGTCAAATCCTCTTTAAATTTCGAGTAAAGCTTTAACTTTTTTTAAACTCCATCATCGAGTTTGCACCATAGAGAATCACCTTGTTGTTTGGATTGTCCTCGATTCCATTAATCACATATTGGATAATCGCTTTGTCATCAAAACACCCTGACGCCCCTATCTCTCTCATCTTTAAAAGATAATCTTGCGGACTTTCATTCTTTTCTTGTTTCCTTTTGCTCATCTTCCGATGAATATCGACTGAAGAAACCTCTGTACCGAATTCTTCTATCAAGAAATTCTTAAGCTCATCAAAGGAATACAAGTTTGTTTTCGCCCTCAAAGCTAGCTTTGCCGATCCTGTCAACAAACGTTTTGTGAAAACAAGTTTCTCTAGCGCTGACCATTTGAGAGAAATAGCTGCGGCCTCAACATCTTCTAACCAGCATCTAACATCGTACGTGTCGTTTCCAGAAAACTCTGGGACAATATTCAGAGTGTCTTGAAACGTAACTGAAGATCGGGCTCTATGACCCAGAACATCTACTTCTGTCTTTAACGAGGATATCTCGAGTTCTTTACGAAAATTGTCTTCTCTTGCCAACAACAACGACTCCCTTAATTTAAGATATTCGAGTTTGCTTGTTACATCTAATGAACTTTGAGTAACCGAACCTCTTCTGCCACCCTCTTCTCTCAAATTGTCAGCTTCATCAATCGAACCCATGGTTATCCCTTTCTCAGCACTCGTCCCACCTGCTGCTAAACCACTCGCTCCTGTCCCCCCTGCTGCTAAACCAGTCGCTAGTATACCACCCGCTTTTGTTCCACCTGCCTTCAAACTCTCTTTTTCTAAACGATCTAATCCTAAACCCATTTCGACCGCATGCGCATCTAACCTCAGTCCATTGTCATCAACTTCACGATCAATTGTGTAATCAAATGAATTACCTGTTTCTTCCCGGCCGTTACCAGCTTTTCGTTGATTTTTTATCTCTTCCAACTTCTCCAATTCTTTCCACGAAATTTGCAATGGAGCACTTCTGTTGTCCAGCCAAGATTCTCTGACCGCAAAGTCCAACTCCATCTGCCTAATAGCGTGTGAAATATCGTCTGAATTATCATCGTTGATAGCCGTACTGTTCGGGTTTTTATTTTTTTCTGACATATTTCGCTGCTGAGAGACGGAAGGCAAATAATTAGTTTTGATCGCGGTTGATTTAAATCGTATTAGCAATCGATCCAAATTCTTTTGATTAGGAAACTTGGCAAGTTTACTCGTTAGGGTTTAGGCAAAAAGTATTCTACTTTTAGTTGTTAGTTTTATTTCATTTGTACTCACAGTTTTGCAGGGGTATACTTATTTTCTTAGGAATAGATTTTTTTTTTGCAGTGTCTTCCTCCAATATGATTGTCTGGGGAAAACGGGATTACAGCAGTTATGGGTAGCGGCAATTTTTGTCGTTTTTTTTTTGTTAAAATGAGTTTAACAGCAATCTTTACAGTGGTTTTTTTGTTTAGTCTTACAGCTACTTTTTTTTTAGTGTGTGTTGGTCGAATGACAAGTGGAATTGAAATTTTATAGCGAAAATTAATCCCAAATTTTCTATAATTTACTTTTCTATCTATCCCACTTCTGACACCAATTTTGTGGGATAATAAAAAGCCAATCTACTTTGAATTAAAAGAAAGTTTAATTCAATGTTAAATAAATGACTTTAACAAAATGTGGAAAAGTATAATAGAAAAAAGAATGATATAGTTGAGATTGGGAAAAACGTCTTCGTCGTTCGGCTGCTTCTTTATTTCTCATCGTTCTTCTTTCATCGTGTCATCTGTTGGGTTTTGTTGCGATGTTTCGATTCATGTTTATAATATCTTACAGGGCGATACTGACTTATGAGATTTGGGAAACTTGGTGCTACGAATCTTGATATCCTTCATTCATTTGTTAAGAAGGGTCTACCAAAGTTTCGCTTGGAGACCACAAGATCAACTGAAGTATGGCTACTGAAGGCACAAAACATTGACATTTTTTGGCAATTTTGTTAGAACTATCTACTCTAGGAAAATTAGACTTTGACTTCGAAAAAATTCCGACAAAGGTGAATTTTAGTTTGGTGCTTAATTTTGACGTCCAGCACGTCCTAAAAAGTACCCTAATTTTGGATTATAGCTTAACTTTTAGGGGAGAACTTTAGGGGCAAATTCATTTTATTGTAATTTACTTTAAAAATATAATTTCTTTTGAAAAAAATTTAAGGCATCAATTGTTCCTCATTTTATACTACCTATACAAAAAAGATTCAGAGACCATCAATAGGTTGTGAGACAAATGGTCCCAAAGATGGGGTGTAGCAAAAATAACGCTTTTCGATATGGCCAACGTTTTTTTTATTGTTTATGTTAAGAAACATATTTTCAAATAAAGTCCAATAGTTTCGTACTAAACGCATGTCTTTTATAAGCTCTTTCACTTAAATTCTATAAAAATGAATTCTAAATGCTATAAATGCTTTAAAATTATTTCTGACACTTTTTTTCTGACGTGTAATTTGTGTGGCATAAATTTACATTGTGACTGTTGTAATATCAACAAAAAAGATTTAAGAACTATAAAATCTAATAAAAATTTATTCTTTAAATGTGATAAGTGTATAAAAGTCCCACTACAAATCTGTTTTAATAAAATGAGAGAAATCTCAGAGTATTTGATTGAAAACGCTCCCTTAAATTTATTATCTCAGAGTGGAACTGCAAAAACTGCAAGGTCATCATGTACTAATACACTAAAATTAAACACAAGTCACCAATTGGAGCAGCAAAAAGAAGTCAAGCCTCCAGCAGGGCAACTAAAGGATCCTACCGTCAAGTCACAAGAACTATTCAGTGTCCCAACAGGGCTAGATGTAAAGCCCGCCTGTGAGGATAACACCTCCGAGAAATTCCTAACGACAAACAATAGACTGACGAAGGAAAATAAATTCCGGCTGCTAGGAAAAATTTTCCTGGACTCGATAAATAAGTGTCCGGTAAATTTACGGGAAACCTGCCCGCAACAATTCAATCAAAGAACAAAAACCCTTAGGGACAATTGGAAGGAAATAACCGCTGCATATAAACGACTTGAAGACGATGCAGCTGTTGCCGACATAGAGCTCTATTTCGAGCTTCAAGATCTTTTGGACTTAAGGATCACGTGGTTGCCGAACAACAAAATGGCTGAAACATCATGTGAAAAGGTGCCGACAACGGCAATCAAACTACCCAAAATCGAGATTCCGAAGTTCGACAGAAATTATATCAATTGGCCACAGTTCTTCGACTTATACAAGCAAATGGTGCACAACCAACCCATTGCACCGGCACAAAAGTTGTACTACCTGAAAACAAATGTAACAGGCGATGCTCACAACTTGATCCAGCATTTTCATGCTACTGACAGCAATTATGAATTGGCATGGAACGCATTAGTGGAACGGTTCAACAATAAAAGACTACTTTTGACAGCCCAGTTAAACAGATTATTCCAACATAATGTCATCGGTGATAACATCAAAAGTCTAAAAAAACTGCATGATACTACAAAGGAAGTCATACAAGCTATTAACAACCTTGAGTATGATACTAGTGGATGGGATCCACTGGTCGTACATCTATTGCTGGAAAAAATGGACAAAGACACCCGAATGTTATTCGAGGAATCTCTGGAATCACCAAGAAGCAGCCCAACTCTTACGCAACTACTTGAATTTGTTGAATGCAGATTCCAAGCCCAAGAAGCTGTGAAGCCAGATGAAAAGTTGAGGGAAGTGTTATGTCAATTATGTAAATCTAGTAATCATAAGTAAAAAATTTATTAGTCTTTCAGTAGAACAGCGAAATCAGACCGTGTCCTCACGGTAACTGAAGATCGGGTTCTATGACCCAGAACATCTACTTCTGTCTTTAACGAGGATATCTCGAGTTCTTTACGAAAATTGTCTTCTCTTGCCAACAACAACGACTCCCTTAATTTAAGATATTCGAGTTTGCTTGTTACATCTAATGAACTTTGAGTAACCGAACCTCTTCTGCCACCCTCTTCTCTCAAATTGTCAGCTTCATCAATCGAACCCATGGTTATCCCTTTCTCAGCACTCGTCCCACCTGCTGCTAAACCACTCGCTCCTGTCCCCCCTGCTGCTAAACCAGTCGCTAGTATACCACCCGCTTTTGTTCCACCTGCCTTCAAACTCTCTTTTTCTAAACGATCTAATCCTAAACCCATTTCGACCGCATGCGCATCTAACCTCAGTCCATTGTCATCAACTTCACGATCAATTGTGTAATCAAATGAATTACCTGTTTCTTCCCGGCCGTTACCAGCTTTTCGTTGATTTTTTATCTCTTCCAACTTCTCCAATTCTTTCCACGAAATTTGCAATGGAGCACTTCTGTTGTCCAGCCAAGATTCTCTGACCGCAAAGTCCAACTCCATCTGCCTAATAGCGTGTGAAATATCGTCTGAATTATCATCGTTGATAGCCGTACTGTTCGGGTTTTTATTTTTTTCTGACATATTTCGCTGCTGAGAGACGGAAGGCAAATAATTAGTTTTGATCGCGGTTGATTTAAATCGTATTAGCAATCGATCAAAATTCTTTTGATTAGGAAACTTAGCAAGTTTACTCGTTAGGGTTTAGGCAAAAAGTATTCTACTTTTAGTTGTTAGTTTTATTTCATTTGTACTCACAGTTTTGCAGGGGTATACTTATTTTCTTAGGAATAGATTTTTTTTTTGCAGTGTCTTCCTCCAATATGATTGTCTGGGGAAAACGGGATTACAGCAGTTATGGGTAGCGGCAATTTTTGTCGTTTTTTTTTTGTTAAAATGAGTTTAACAGCAATCTTTACAGTGGTTTTTTTGTTTAGTCTTACAGCTACTTTTTTTTTAGTGTGTGTTGGTCGAATGACAAGTGGAATTGAAATTTTATAGCGAAAATTAATCCCAAATTTTCTATAATTTACTTTTCTATCTATTCCACTTCTGACACCAATTTTGTGGGATAATAAAAAGCCAATCTACTTTGAATTAAAAGAAAGTTTAATTCAATGTTAAATAAATGACTTTAACAAAATGTGGAAAAGTATAATAGAAAAAAGAATGATATAGTTGAGATTGGGAAAAACGTCTTCGTCGTTCGGCTGCTTCTTTATTTCTCATCGTTCTTCTTTCATCGTGTCATCTGTTGGGTTTTGTTGCGATGTTTCGATTCATGTTTATAATATCTTACAGGGCGATACTGACTTATGAGATTTGGGAAACTTGGTGCTACGAATCTCGATATCCTTCATTCATTTGTTAAGAAGGGTCTACCAAAGTTTCGCTTGGAGACCACAAGATCAACTGAAGTATGGCTACTGAAGGCACAAAACATTGACATTTTTTGGCAATTTTGTTAGAACTAATAAAAATTTATTCTTTAAATGTGATAAGTGTATAAAAGTCCCACTACAAATCTGTTTCAATAAAATGAGAGAAATCTCAGAGTATTTGATTGAAAACGCTCCCTTAAATTTATTATCTCAGAGTGGAACTGCAAAAACTGCAAGGTCATCATGTACTAATACACTAAAATTAAACACAAGTCACCAATTGGAGCAGCAAAAAGAAGTCAAGCCTCCAGCAGGGCAACTAAAGGATCCTACCGTCAAGTCACAAGAACTATTCAGTGTCCCAACAGGGCTAGATGTAAAGCCCGCCTGTGAGGATAACACCTCCGAGAAATTCCTAACGACAAACAATAGACTGACGAAGGAAAATAAATTCCGGCTGCTAGGAAAAATTTTCCTGGACTCGATAAATAAGTGTCCGGTAAATTTACGGGAAACCTGCCCGCAACAATTCAATCAAAGAACAAAAACCCTTAGGGACAATTGGAAGGAAATAACCGCTGCATATAAACGACTTGAAGACGATGCAGCTGTTGCCGACATAGAGCTCTATTTCGAGCTTCAAGATCTTTTGGACTTAAGGATCACGTGGTTGCCGAACAACAAAATGGCTGAAACATCATGTGAAAAGGTGCCGACAACGGCAATCAAACTACCCAAAATCGAGATTCCGAAGTTCGACAGAAATTATATCAATTGGCCACAGTTTTTCGACTTATACAAGCAAATGGTGCACAACCAACCCATTGCACCGGCACAAAAGTTGTACTACCTGAAAACAAATGTAACAGGCGATGCTCACAACTTGATCCAGCATTTTCATGCTACTGACAGCAATTATGAATTGGCATGGAACGCATTAGTGGAACGGTTCAACAATAAAAGACTACTTTTGACAGCCCAGTTAAACAGATTATTCCAACATAATGTCATCGGTGATAACATCAAAAGTCTAAAAAAACTGCATGATACTACAAAGGAAGTCATACAAGCTATTAACAACCTTGAGTATGATACTAGTGGATGGGATCCACTGGTCGTACATCTATTGCTGGAAAAAATGGACAAAGACACCCGAATGTTATTCGAGGAATCTCTGGAATCACCAAGAAGCAGCCCAACTCTTACGCAACTACTTGAATTTGTTGAATGCAGATTCCAAGCCCAAGAAGCTGTGAAGCCAGATGAAAAGTTGAGGGAAGTGTTATGTCAATTATGTAAATCTAGTAATCATAAGTAAAAAATTTATTAGTCTTTCAGTAGAACAGCGAAATCAGACCGTGAGGAGGCTTCAACTTTGCACTAATTGCTTGCAAGGACATCATTTTTCATCGTATCAGCAGCAAGGAAAATGTAAAATTTGCAATGGGAAACATAACACCTTACTTCATTATCCGGCCAAGAAGGATTCAAGCATACAAAATTCCGGTAAGTCGTGTAATAATGATATTGGTCGGGTGGGTGAGCTTCCGGCATTCAATTAACTCCCGCCACATCGACTTATTAATTGGGGCCAGGAAAATTTAAAATTTCAAACAATCTTCCAATATTACGAAATACTAAATTAGGTTGCCTTCGATCGGACGTCGCAGACATCGCATCACGACGTGAGATAAGCTTTGAAGCTTTTATTTGTGGTTATTTTTAATTAAAGGCTTTTGATTGTGTTGTGTTTTTAAATCCCTATTGCTTGAAATGATTGCGTATTTTAAAATATTGAAATTCAATTATTAAGCAAAGCATTAGTCTTAGTAAAACAAACTAAAGTTAAAAGTTTTTTTGTGCTGCAAATTTGTGTTTTAAGTGCAACTTTGCCCAACGTCCCCAAACGTCATCATACAGAGAGAGTTTGGCTTGCCTCCATCTGCTGTTGAACTTCAAACATTGCTTGTGTGACAAGTCATCACTTTCCTCTCCCCGGTGAGTTCTTCATTAGTCTATGTTCTGCCGAGTAAGATTTCAGAAAACTACACCCAACAATTTTGTTTTTTCTTCTTGTTTGTTGCATTCATCTGTCAGCTGTGTGACATCTGTTTTCATCCTGCCAATGCATTACTTATAAACTGCAAGTCATCATCCAACTACTTGACATTTAGTACAGCGCCATCTTTCGTGTACTAGATATTTCTATACCCGATCTACATTATCGACGTGCTTGATTTTTCGAACAGGGTGATCAGTGTCTTTGAGAATAAGAAAAATTACATACTTGCAAATTTAAAAGGGAATTTGAAAAATTATTGAAATCTTCCAAAAATTTATTATTAAAGGACTATGGCAAATTGCGCATCGTGTGGAAACATTGCCGATTATATGATTGACTCAATTATGTGTAGCGGAAAGTGTAGGAGAATTTTTCATGTTCAATGTAATGATATTCCGTTTAGTACCATCAAACTTTTTAAGAATAATAAATCTTTTTATTACTTCTGTGACGATTGCGACCCATTCGCATACAATAACATTGTTCGTGATGTTCTCCAAACCGCAAAGCACCTTGAAAATGTGCAAAAGCAATTAACGTTGCTTTCTGACAAAGTTGAAAATATTATTTCTCAACCGCAATCACAAAATAGAAAAACAAGAAGCAAAGCAAAAAATTTGATTGCTAATCTACAACCTAATACCAAAACGCCGACTAAACGGAAAAATGATGAGATTGATGACCAAAATTGTGATGAAAATCAGGTTAAAAAAAAGGTTGCTACATCTATATTTACTGATTTAATTATGCATCGTCCAATTACCAACTTTAACTTTAATAAAGAATCAGAAGCTCCTCCTTCGCTCCTGCCTACGTTACCAACAGCATCAGACACTATCACTTCCCCTTTACCATCTGTATGTCCATCAAAATCGCTAACAGCAAGTGTTCCTGTCCAATCGTACATTACGTTATCGTCTTCTCAAACATCTTTACACCCACCTGCCACTGAACGTATGGACTGTCAAATTCCATCAATAAACTCTTTAAATGTTACAAAGGGAAATTTATTAAATGACATAACAATACCACAACCAAATCTAACGGTGAATAATAATGCAAAATGTATATCTCCAATTGAGTCTGGACTGAAAATAGTCGAAGGACAAAAAACAATCTTTGTTTCTAAACTTGACCCCCAAACGAATGCTTTAGACATCAAAAACTATATTAAAAATAAACTTGGCTCGACTAAGAATATATATGTTGAAAAAATGATCCAGCGGAATTACTCCAAATACTCTTCGTTTAAAATAAAGGCGCCAGATTCTTTATTTCATCTTCTGAACTCTTCATCTTTTTGGCCTAATGGTATTATTATGCATGAATTTGAAAAAAGGTCCTCTAAGAACCAAAGCAAAAATTTTCCACATCATCTGACAATGCGAAATCTCAACCGAAGCAGCTACAACTACTAATATATTACCAAAATGTTAACGGACTAAGGACTAAAACAAGCAATGTTTATAAAAATATAAATAATATTCCTCACGATGTTATTGTACTAACGGAAACATGGTTGAATTCATCTTTTGCCGATACTGAGTTGTTTGATGATACCTACCATATTTTTCGGCGTGATCGACACCTTCAAAACGACTCTGCTACAGTAGGGGGAGGCTTAATGATAGCAGTAAGAACCTCTCTTATTTCTTCACTTGTTGATGACTTTTCGCAATCCTCACTTGAACTGTTATGCATCAAAATAAAAATGTTATCAAGTTATGTTTACGTGATTGCAACTTATATTTCACCCAACTCTAACAGCGAAACTTACGAAAACTTTTGCAATTCTTTGGAAACTTTATTTGAGAAAATGGACCCAACTGACGAAGTTTTGGTAATCGGCGACTTCAATCTTGCCCATTTGGAATGGAACAGATCTGTAAATAATGATGTTTATTTACCTTCAAATGCCTTGAGCACTAATGAATTTTGTGTAATTGATGGAATGGCTTCTCTTGGTTTAAATCAGCTGAATGGAATCAAAAACCAAAATGGAAGAATATTGGACCTCGTATACTTCTCTGATATTATAAATACTGACGCTGCTGTTATATCATGTGACTCAAAACTTGTTGAAGAAGATCGTCATCATCCTGCCTTAACTGTTTCACTAAATTTATGTATCTGCAATGTTCTAAATGTTTGTAAGAACCAATTCGAATTTAACTTTAAAAAGTGTAATTTTAATCAGCTGTTTAACTTACTTATTGAAAAGAATTGGGACATCTTATTTTCAAATTTGAGTTTAGATGAAAAGATTGTAAGGTTTTATGAAATTTTGTTTGACTGCTTTTTAGAAACGGTTCCACTACGTAAATCTATAAACTTTAATAATAACCCGCCATGGTTTGATTCATATATAAAAACTTTAAAAAACAAAAGAAATAAGGCCTGGTTGAAATTTGTTCTATCAAAGAATGAGGAGACGCTTAGAATTTATCAAGAACTGCAAACAGACTTTATGACCTACTCTAGTAATTTATATTCAGAGTTTATTTCAAAAACTGAAAATGAGCTGAAACTAAACCCTCAAAACTTTTGGAAATACGTGAATAAAAAACGAAAATGTGATGGCTATCCAGCAAACATGAATTTTCAAAATACTTCTAGTCATCATCCAGAGACAATATCTGATATGTTTGCGGATTATTTTAAAAGTGCATTTGAAAACTTTCCCGTACTTAACACTTCTTCTTCTATTCATTCCAATGTTCACCAATACACACATCTTAGTTCAATAAACTTTTCAATACCGGAAGCTTCTATACATAATTATATTTTAAAACTTGACGAATGTTATAGTCCTGGCCCAGATGGTGTACCGTCCTATATGTTGAAGAAATGTGTATCCTACCTGTCTTATCCGTTATTTATTCTTTTCAATGAGTCACTTAAATGTTCAAAATTTCCTTCTCTTTGGAAATATTCATTTCTAACACCAATACATAAGAAAGGCCCCAAGAACTTAATAACGAATTATCGCCCTATTGCAAAACTTTCAGCTATTCCTAAATTGTTTGAGTCTATAGTCTGTGATGTCCTTTCATTTAATTGTTTTTCTGTTATATGTGAAAACCAACATGGTTTTGTGAAAAAAAAATCAACAGTAACTAATTTATTGGAATTCTCCACATTTTGCTTAGATGCTTTCGAAAATCACTTACAAGTGGATTGTATCTTTACAGATTTTAGTAAAGCTTTTGACAAGTTGAGTCATGTAATACTTTTAAATAAATTAAAGAAAATTGGACTTAATGATAATTTTGTATTGTGGATAGCTTCATACCTTAAAGATAGATACTACAGTGTTGTGTTTAGGAATAATCGCTCACATCAATTTAAAGTCAATTCTGGTGTACCTCAAGGGAGCCATCTTGGTCCTTTGTTGTTTGTGTTATTTATTAATGATCTTCCCCCTATACTAAAACATTCAATGTCGTTAATGTATGCTGATGACGTTAAAATATTCCGAGTAATAGAGACCATTACAGATTGTGAAAAACTGCAGGACGATTTAAAAACATTTTGGGAATGGTGCAATAAAAATTGCTTGTTTTTAAATATTGACAAGTGTAAGACAATGTGCTTTACACGCAAACGTAATATACTTAATTATGACTATCTCCTCAATTTGTCACATTTGTGTAGACTGTCTAGTTTTTCGGATCTTGGAATCATACTAGACTCAAAACTATCTTTCATTGATCACTATAATCATATAATTAAAAAAGCAAACAAAACACTTGGTTTCGTCAAAAGATTTTCCCGTGAGTTTCGTGATCCATATGTTATCAAAGTTCTTTATGTTTCTTTTGTAAGGCCAATCCTTGAATATGCGTGTGTAGTTTGGTCCCCTTACTATTCAATACACATAAATAGAATAGAAAGTATTCAGCGTCGATTTTTAAGATTTTCCCTCCGTTTTCTTCCCTGGTCAGATAGAGTTATATTACCTCCTTATGCTCACAGACTTCAACTGATAAATCTTCCAACTCTTTCTGTTCATAGAGAGTATTTGCAGTTCTGTTTTATAAATGGAATACTAAATGGATCAATTTCATCTCCACCAATTCTGTGTCGAATAAGTTTCAACATTAGTCGAACTAGTTTAAGAAGAAATATACCTCTTTACACTATTTTTAGCAGATCAAACTATGGCGATAACAGTCCTCTTAACCAATTAATAAAACTTTTTAACAAGTCCTCAATCCTTATTTTGTCCACAGACGACAACCTCAAATCATTAAAATTCAAACAAAATTTCTTTTTCCAAAACCAATAACTTTATTTGTTAATGCTTATTTAGTTTTTAAGCAAATATTTTATATTTTTATTTGTAATGTTAACGTTAGCATTTAACGTATTAAATAAATGATGATAGAATGAAATGATGGAAGCAGTACAGATCCTTCTTATCATTCTTACTGTCATTCAATCTCAAAGCCTAGCCTAAGCTCTTTAGATCTTTTTGGGAAAGTGAAACTTTTGAAAGTGAATCAAAGATTTACAGTGAAGAAGAATTTAAATGTGAAAAACATTTTAAAGAACATGTTCAAATAACAGACGTGGTCAATATATAGTACGTCTTCCCTTCAAGCAGGAACCAAATATAATATTAGGAAATTCTATGACAAATGCTAAAAAGCGTTTCTATTCATTAGAAAGAAAACTTGAGAATAATTCAGAATTGAAAGGAGGCTATGTTAACTTCATGACTGAATACGAACGTCTTGGTCATATAACTCCGATTTTAGAGGGAAAAATACCAAATTCTCAATATTTCCTTCCACACCATTGTGTATTTAAGCCCGAGAGCTCATCAACTAAACTCCGAGTTGTTTTTGATGCTTCTGCAAAAACATCATCAGGTTTCTCACTTAACGACACCCTTATAGTTGGGCCGACAGTCCAATCAGATTCATTCTCAGTTATTGCAAATTTCAGGTTACACAAATATGTATTTACAGGCGATATAAGCAAAATGTATAGACAAATTCTACTTCATCCAAATGACAGAACATATCAGCTCATTCTGTGGAGAGCAGACATTCTAAGTCCATTAAAAACATATCAGTTGAATACAGTTACGTATGGAATGGCCTCCGCTTCTTTTTTATCAACAAGATGTTTGGTTAAATTAGCAAATGATTTTCAAGATAAATGTATATCCTAATGCTTCAAAAATTATTGCAAACAATATTTATGCGGACGACTGTCTTACTGGGGCGGATACTCTTGACGAAGCCATGTTGCTTCTCGAAGAAACTATAAATTTATTAAGACAAGAAAATTTTGATTTAACAAATTTTTTTCCAAATGATCCACGTATTCTTAAAAATATTCCAATGGAAAAACGAGAAAAAATGTTAGTTTGCCTCTAGAGCAGGCATCCAAGTGCCTAAATTATTTGTCAGAATTTTCTTTTTTGAAAGATTTCAATATACCCCGCTTTGTTTTAATAGATTCAGCAGCGAAATTAGAACTACATTCATTCTCACATAGTAGTGAAAGCGCCTTTGGCGCATGCATTTATTTAAAATCTATTGACAAAGAAGGGAAAGTTTTTGTTCAATTATTATGTTCAAAATCTCGTGTAGTCCCTTTGAAAGCAACAAGCATAGCCCTATTAGAACATCAAGCGGCAGTTTTATTGGTAGATTTAGACAAAAAATACTATCAATAATTTGTAAGAAAATTACATCTATAAAGTTATTATACAGACTCAACAACGGTTTTATCATGGATAAAAGCACCTTCCTATACTTGGGAGACATGCATTGCAAATCGTCTAGCAAAAATTTAAACAAATTCAGATTTGAATCATTGGAATTATGTAAGGGGAGAGTTGAATCCTGCAGATCTTATATCGCGTGGCTTAGGAATGCGTAATGGTCCTGAATTTTTAAGACAAGGCGAAATTTCAAGTATCCGCATGGAGTATTCAATACCACAACAAATTCCTGGGCGTCGAAAGCTTAAGACGGTATTAGCCATGTCAATCCAAGGTGATTTGTTTTCTTCAGTTAATCATAAAAATTCATTTTACACTCCACAAAAAGTTTTTGCATTTTGCTATAGATTCTTAATGTCTTTGAAATCTCGTTGCAAAGTGTAGGAAGAGAAACACGCAAGGTACTCTCCAAATGTATCCAATGTTTCCGTGCCAAACCTAAATCAATAGATCAATTAATGGGTAACCTACCTAAAGAAAGAATTGTACCTTCTCGACCATTTTATTACTCAGGAGTGGACTTTTGAGGACCAATACGAACACATTATAATGTTCGAGGAAAAATTCCAACAAAATCATATCTAGCAGTATTCGTGTGCTTCTCCACAAAGGCTGTTCATATTGAAGTAGTATCCAATCCTACCACTGAATCGTTTATCAACTGTTTAAAACGATTTGTTGGAAGACGAGGTGTATGCCACATTATATTCTGTGACAACGCCACAAATTTTGTCGGTGCAAGAAATCAATTAAAAGATTTTCAAGATTTTCTTGATTCCTCTGAAACTCAATCATCAATCAATTCAAATTGTGTGAAAATGGGAATCAAATGGAAACATATTCCACCTCTTTCCCCTCATTTCGGAGGCCTTTGGGAGGCTGCTGTTAAATCAGCAAAAACATTATTAACAAAATATTTAAGAGAAGCTTCTTTAAATTATGAAGAGCTTTCAAATGGAATCTATCTTAAATTCACGCCCACTTACACCTATCTCCTCAGACCCTAATGACTTGCAGGCTTTGACACCTGGGCATTTTATAATTGGTGCTCCACTGACTTCTCTTCCAGAACCTGACATAACTAATCATAAAATCTCAAGATTATACAAATTTCGTCAAATTCAGCACATTCAACAGCATTTTTGGCAAAGATATGGTCAAATGAATAACTTCATCTTTTGCAGTAGAAGTTAAAGTGGAAAGTACAATCCCAAAATTTAGAACCTGGATGCACACCAGCCTCCAATGAAATGGAAACTTGGACGTGTAATCGAAGTCACGAAGGGATCTGATGGATCAGTGCGAGTAGCACATGTTAAAACAGAAACAGGAATATATCAACGAGCAATTCAAAACTTGAGCACAAAGAGCAACAGGAAGAGGGTGCGCCACTTGCAACAAATAATCAACCATCAATGAAACTAAGAAGTGGAAGGTCCCTCGGTAACTCTATGGTAACATTATTTTACCTCATCTTTTCATTTCATTTATTTCAAAAAAAAATATCAAAGTTACAAAGACACTTTAAGATATAAATCTTGTAGAGTATGAATATTTTAAATAACAATATTAAATTCACGGAAATTAGGAAAAAGAAAAAGTTAAAATTAAAGTTAAAATAATTAGTATCTAATAACAAAAATGATAAGAATTATAGAAAGATAAGTTTATATACAATGAGTAATGGATATAAATATAAATAAAAATTATATGTATCAAATAAATAATATATGTATCTTCAATTTGAGTTGAGATAGTGCAAGAATAACACAGGTCAACACTATTTTTGTTTCTGGGTTCTTGATATGATTTTCTTGTTGCTCCTACATCACTTACTAATTATAAAAAAATTTTACCTGAAAAAGTTTGTTTTTATAGCTAGAATTTTGATATTATGGATTAAAGGGAGATAACTGATAAAAATTGATATTAATTAACTAAATAAATCATAACTTTGATTTTACTCTTTCGATCCTCAAGGTTAAGGGCTTAAAATTACCATGAGACTTGAGGCTACATTCTGTGTAGAACCCATGGGGGTGGGGCCACGCCTTCAATATAAAAAAGTTGATTGAAAGAAAATTTCAATTTTATTTTTGTTCTTTTAAATGCAAAAGATGATGAAAAATTTCAAAACATCAAAAAACAATGTACTACAAAATTATTGCCCCAACTCTCTTCTACAAAAATGTCATTGGTTATATACCGGTAAACTCAAAAGGTAAGACGGCGGAAGCACCCGAATTGATTTTTTGCGAAAAAAAAATTAATTTTGATCAAATTTTGAGTTTGAAACTAGTTTTTTCAAAAACTATGCATAGATTTTGCTTGATTTAAAAACTGGGTAATAGAATAGAGTATTATCTTTAAAAAAAAGTATAATACTTAATTGTAGGTATTACCGCTATTTTTTAATATTTTTTTTTCCATTTTTAGTAGTTTTTTTAATGAATTTGCCCCTCCCGCCCAAACGGGGGGAGATAGACCCCCCTTGTCATAGTAAAAAAATACTTGTAGAAGTGTTCTACAAAAACCGTTATCATTTCTTAGCGCTACAGTTATCTTACTCTTGCCGAGAACACTTAAACCTTAGAGTTGGTTGAAAACCCATAATATTTATTTATCATTGTAATAGGTGCAGAAACAAACTTAAAAAAAAAAAAAGATGCAGTTATATAGAATTCAATACCAGGATTGAGAGAATCGCCACTTTAACACAGAAACAAAAAAAAATAATTTTTTTGTCGACCTGTGTAATTTCCCCTTGAAAGCCGATGGTGCGGTAGTGCGTTGCAATTCATGTGGAAGTGAATTCATTTGTTCCATCGATTCGAATTTCCGAGATAATTACAAAAAAAAATACCTACTAAAGCTATGAGTCTCACTGCAGTTTCAAGTAGTGAAACAAATTATATAGAAATACAGAATTTAAAAGATAACATAAATGAAGTAGCCAAGGATTTAGATAAGGATATAGGAACGGGTGTCAACGCAGCCTATCCCAAGACAACTGATACCAGCACAACCTATCCCCGACAACTGGTACCAAGCCACAACTCGTCCCAAGACAACTGGTCCCGGAAGTAAGACTCATCCCACAACGAAAGAAAGTATTTAGAAACTGAAACTAATGGTTTGTGTATTTGATAACATTTGGTGTCGTTCAATCATCCGTTAATTTAAATTATTTTTGAAATGGTACGAAAATTTATGCAAGGGATTTTGAAAGGGATTTTTTGGGAAACAAATGTCGGACTGAAAGAATATTCATCATCTGTTTAAAAATTGTTATTGAATTGAGCTTTGTATATGAAAACTAGTTTTCATATACAAAGAATTGAGTTATTATTGATTTCACGTAGATTTATTAAATTTTATGAATGAAATCGAAAAGACAGACAAAAAATGTGTAATCTCTGGGGGTCAAGGACGCACAGTGTAGCCGCCAATCGCGTTTAAGGATAAAATTGGGTTTTCGTTTCATGCGATACGTCGATTGAAACAAAATATGTCATATCAAAAAGAATATTCTCAGTGAAAATGACAAAGATTGAGAATGAAATATATACAACAATTCTCAAAGAAATAAAAATTGTTGTTGTGACGCCTTTTAAAAATACAAAAGCAAATAAAATTAAATTAATTTCAAAAGTCAAAGCTATTACTTTGTAAAATTGAGAAATCGAATCCAAAAATTTTCATTCTCAGAGTTTTGACAGTAGAATTGATAAATTTGTATGAGAATTTTTGTTTATATTTCTGAGAATACGAAGATCTCTGAGATCTTAGAAATATAAACTGGCCAAATGTCTAAAACGTGCCTGTGTCTAAAAATATTTTTGAGGAATGAGGAATGGAAATATTTTGGCCAAACGTTCAAAAACAATTGGGATTTCTATGAAACACGAAAAGAAATTTGTAAATTGAGGTTTGTGTCGTATTCCTAAATGAATATTGTAATATTTTGATAGAAAGCCAAAGGGAAATTTCCCTGACAAAAATGATGTAAAAGAGATTGCATATTTTTAGTCAAACTGCAAATACAAACTTTGTAAAATAGCTTTAGTTTTCAAGCTGACACATTTACCAATCATTGACAAAAAGCAAAAAAAAATTTAAAAAATGAAAAAAGCAAAAAAAATTTAAAAAATGAAAAAACCAAAAAAAATTAAAAATGAAAAAACCAAAAAAAATTAAAAATGAAAAAAGCAAAAAAAAATTTAAAAAATGAAAAAACCAAAAAAAAATTAAAAATGAAAAAACCAAAAAAAATTAAAAAAATCAAAATCAAAGAAAAAAAAATGTAAGTTAAGTTCAATAGTATCAGAAAAAAATTTAAAAAAAAACAAAAAAAAACGGAATCAAATAAAAAATCCAAAAAAAAATTCATTTAAAAAATGAAAATCAATGCTAATATAAGTTCAATCATTGATATAAAAAAAACTAACTTTTATTTAGTTTTAGTTTTTTTCTGCATTAAAGTAATTAACTTTTTCACTTTACCAATCTCCCAAAATTAACAATAAAAATTGTCAATGATTGGTAAATGTGTCAGTTATACCTTATACTTTCAAACTACAGTACATTCTCGATTATCGCAACTAATTAAAAAATTAAAACAAGGGTGGTTGCAATGACCGAGGTTGTAAGTTTTGGAAAAATAGAAACTGATTTTGTTAAAACCATTTTTTTCAAAATTATAGGTCATTAAGTGCCATTTTTATTTTCAATATTTAATGCTTTATCAATTTTTTACCAAACACTAAAAACTGGATAGTTTTTTGGACTTACAATTTCAAAGATAAAAGTAAATACTTACATAGTACATAATATAAAGTAACTTAGTAATAAAAAGAAAAACTTAAAAAAAAAGTACAAGCACCACGGTGGGGGTCCGAACATAGTACATCAGGGGTTGCGAACCCAACACTCTTACTACCTAGAGATATAATAATTGTTGGCTCAGAAACAATATAATAAACTTGAAAACTAAAGCTATTTTACAAAGTTTGTATTTGCAGTTTTGACTAAAAATATGCAATCTCTTTTACATCATTTTTGTCAGGGAAATTTCCCTTTGGCTTTCTATCAAAATATTTCAATATTCATTTAGGAATACGACACAAACCTCAATTTACAAATTTCTTTTCGTGTTTCATAGAAATCCCAATTGTTTTTGAACGTTTGGCCAAAATATTTCCATTCCTCATTCCTCAAAAATATTTTTAGACACAGGCACGTTTTAGACATTTGGCCAGTTTATATTTCTAAGATCTCAGAGATCTTCGTATTCTCAGAAATATAAACAAAAATTCTCATACAAATTTATCAATTCTACTGTCAAAACTCTGAGAATGAAAATTTTTGGATTCGATTTCTCAATTTTACAAAGTAATAGCTTTGACTTTTGAAATTAATTTAATTTTATTTGCTTTTGTATTTTTAAAAGGCGTCACAACAACAATTTTTATTTCTTTGAGAATTGTTGTATATATTTCATTCTCAATCTTTGTCATTTTCACTGAGAATATTCTTTTTGATATGACATATTTTGTTTCAATCGACGTATCGCATGAAACGAAAACCCAATTTTATCCTTAAACGCGATTGGCGGCTACACTGTGCGTCCTTGACCCCCAGAGATTACACATTTTTTGTCTGTCTTTTCGATGATGGGAAACAATAAAGAAATCATTTCCCATCGCGTCAGCTTGTGTGATATATGATTTTTATGATATGATAATTTATTTATTATATGAAGTCGGCGTCAGCCGTGTAAAATGATATTGGTGGGATATTAATGCTGTTGTTGTTGATGCCGTTGATGCCTCTGATGATGCTGGAGATGTTGACTATAATGTTGCTGTGGATAATTCTATTGCTATAAATAACGATGTTGCAGATACCTCTGCAGTTGTTGACAACGAAAATGCTGCTGGTGATGCTCAAGTTGCTGACACATTGAATCTTTCTGAGGCCATAAGACTGTTGACAGTAATATTCATGTCGATTACAGAATCCGCAAAACTCGATCCGCAATGATTCACAGTGTAGTGTTTCTCTTTTCTTCTCATGATAAATGAATAGGTTGGAAACAGAGCTCTAACAGCGGATCGAGTTTTGCGGATTCTGTAATCGACATGATTAATTCTATTGATAAACAAAATGCTGATGATGTTGTTGAAGCTGTCGATATTATTGTTGCTACTGTTGCCGATGTTGCTAAGGTTGTTGCTGGTGGTTCCAAAGCCGTTGCTGCTGACGATGCTTATGTTGAAATGAATGTAGATGCATCCTCTGATGTTGGAAACAGAAAACCAAGAACAAATACATTGATAGGCTGCGATGCTGATGCTACAAAGGCTCTTCAATCTGTACTTAGGCTACGTTTTATGTACATCTCTGGACTTAAGAATACAGTCACCGAAGCTGACGTCATAACTTTTGTTGCATGCAAGCTAAACTTGCCAAAATCAAGCTTGATATGCTCTAAATTGGTTGAAAAGGATGTAGATATTACAAATCTTCATTTTATCAACTTTAAACTTGGTGTTCCCGCTGCATCTTTTAATACAGTCCTTCAAACATATATGTGGCCAATAGGCAATCAAATTAAGCCGTTTATTAGCCGTCCAAAAAACGATTTGGGCCCAAATCAACAGTTTCCAAAAACATAAATAAGACATTTGTTGATGCTCAAGTGAGTAAATGTTTTTCTATGTATTATCACAATGCTGGAGGTATGAGAACAAAATCAAATGATTTTTTTATTGCTGCTGCTGACTGTCCATTTGACATTATTGCTATTACCGAAACATGGTTAAATGAAAATTTTCTAAATAGTGAATTTTTCACTTCCGATTTTAATGTTTTTCGTCGAGATCGTCGCTACAACCAAACTAGTCTATATAGAGGAGGTGATGTTTTGCTAGCCGTAAGCTCCGAGTTTTCAAGTAGAGAAATTCTTTTATCTAATGTTTCTTGTGATATTGAGCAAATTTGTGTATGTGTAGATTTACATGTTCCGCCTACTCTAAAGATTATTCATATATACTTTTTTGTATCTTATATATTTCGCCTTTATCGCAATATGTAACATATGATGCTCATATTAAAAATATTCTAGATAATGTTAAAAAACAGATGAAAATTGTTATTTTGTTATTAATGGGGATTTTAATCTACCTAATATTAAATGGTTATATTCGAGTGAGAATAAAAAAATGTTTCCGTGTAATGTAAATAAAAAATTTAAGTGCAGTGTGATTGACAATAATACAAGTTTAAATATGTATGTACCAAATTAATAATATCTACATATAACTCGATTGGTCGTATTTTGGATCTTATTTTTATTGACAACAGTCTTGAAGCTCATATAAATGATGCGAATTTTAAACTCCTAGATAATAGTGTTCATCAAAAAGCACTTGAAATTACATTTAATTTATCTGTTTTAAATGAATCAAATTATTCTTGCAATGTTGTTCAAAAATATGATTTTAAAAATGCTGATTATGCCTCAATAAATACTTATTTAGAATCAATTGATTGGCAACAACTTTTGAATTGTACTAATTTAGAGCTAGCTTATACTATGTTTCGGAGTACTGTAGATAATACTATTTCAAACTACGTTCCTTTAAAAAAAATTAAAAATTCTAAAAGACCGGTTTGGTTTAACAATAGTTATCAAGATTAAAAAATGGCATAAAAAAAGTAAAACTTCAGTGGCTTTTCATGATCAATTTCGTCAAATAAGGAGAGAATACGAATTTTTAAAGAAATTTACATAAAGCAGTTCATTTCCTCTATAGAATCGAAAATTAAAAGTGCTTTTGGTCATTTTTAAATACCAAACGAAAATAGATTGGGATTCCATTAAACGTTTCGTACAAAGGGGTCTCATCTCAAGATGTAGATACAATTTGCGATAATTTTGCCTCATTTTTTCAATCAAACTTTATAAATTTAAATTAAAATTACGACGGTATGGCGCATTGTCTTTCTTTCAATGACATTAATGCTCTAAATTTATCTGTTGATGATGTTCTAGCGACTTTATCTTCCCTTGATAATAATTATTCAGTAGCACCTGATAATTTTCAACCAATTCTCTTAAAGGAGTGTAGATACAACCTTTCTGGTCCACCTTTAACCTTTAACCTTTAACCTTTCTTTAAGTCAAGGGATATTTTTAGACAAGTGGAAGTCTTCCATAATCACTTCACTCCATAAAGCAGGATCGAAAAGCTCTGTCGAAAACTATAGACCTATTGCTAAGGTACAGTTAATCCCTAAAGTATTTGAAGCAATTGTGAAAAACAAATTATATTCCTTAGTTAGGAACTACTATATTTCTAAATACCAACACGGATTTATGAGTGGCAAATCGACAGCAACTAACTAATCAGTTTTTACAAGCTATTGTCTTGATTGTTTGGAAAAACGATTACAAGTTGACACTTTTCAACATAATATTCTAATAAAAAAACTGGAATTGTTTGGATTTTATTCTGTGCTTCTTAAATGGATTCAAAGTTACATAGTTGGCCGAAAACAATATGTTAAAATTGGTTATGTGCTTTCAAAAGAAATAATAAACTTCTCCGGAGTTCCACAAGGTAGCCATCTTAGACCGCTTCTGTTCATTATTTTTATTAACGATCTTCCGCAATATCTTCTACACACAAAATGTCTTTTGTATGCCGATGATCTTAAACTCTTTAGCAGTATAAGATGTCTTGAAGATGCCGAAAATGTCCAGAATGATTTAAATAAAATACTTTTTTGGTGCAGATTAAATGGGCTTTATTTTAACAATACTAAATGTAATGTTGTTACTTATTCAAAAAGAGGCTGGGTGCGACCCACACTGATAACTTCCCATTTGTGATCTTGAAAACTTTATATTAAGTTTTTTTTCAAATAACCAAATTTTCTGCGAAACAAACTTTAGCTGTTTAATTCAAACAATCATTATTTTAAGATTGAAAAACATTTTAATTATTTAAAGAGATGAATTGCACATACAATTTGAGTCGGAAAACCAATTTTACAACTTTTTAGTTTATTTTTTTTTTAATATTTTTTGTCAAAAACTGTCAGTTAGATATTTGTAAAAATTAACCTTTCAAAAAAAATTGTACTATGTATAATATAAAATATTTTAGAAGGCACAATCGTTGTTCGTTCTCAGGATATTCGAGCTGAAATACAATTGTAACTACTTTTCTTTAGAATTTTTAACAGTTTTTGATTTTTTGTTAAAAAACTGCCCATTCAATATTTGTCAAAATTTTATCAGTTGCTAAAAATTTTGTTATGCAGAAAATAAAAAAAGCAAGAAGTCAATATCGTTACCGTTTTTGAGAAATTTGAGTCGAAAGACAATTTATACCATTTTTTGGTAGAATTTTTTGTAGTTTTTAATTTTTTGTAAAAAAACTGTCCATTGAATTTTTTTGAAATTTTCACCAGTAGTCAAAAACAATATTTTTCGTAAAATAAAATTATTTTAAAGTTAACGTCGTTTTTCCATCTAAGGATATTGGAGTTATAAAAATTTTTTTTAGTTTTTGTGATTTTAAAATATAACGGTATATTGATTTTCCAAATTCATATTAAATTTGTATGACGTCATAATGTGTCGAAAAAAATTTATTTCAAGTCAATAGCATTATTTTTTCATGAGATATTTGAGCCCAACCAAAATTTTCACTTCTTTTTTAAACTGCTATAGTAAAAAAAAAAACTGATTGATTATTAATAAATGCCCTTTCAGCTTCTTTCGAAGTTATTATCTGTAAAACAAAATTTATTTCAAGTCGATATCTCTACTCGTTCTTGAGATATCGACGACGAAAAATGGTACCAGAACGTACGGACGTACGAACGTACGGACGTACGAACGTACATACACACGCACACACAGACATCTCTCTAAAAATGATTGATATAGGCTCTAGGGACCTTGAAACGTCGAGAAATGTCAAAAATTTCAATTTGACAAATCGGACCGATTACAATAACTCCCTATGGGAAGTTAAACATCTTAAATCCTTTGTGTTTTGAATACAAACTTGGTTTCGATTCCTTGCAGAGATTTGATAGTCAGAAAGACTTAGGAGTGATCTTTGTCCCCAAAATGAGTTTTTCGGGTTGGGTCGAAATCCTGTATGTGCCAAAATCCTGTATTCAAAATCCTGTATGCCAAAATACTGTATGTCAAAATCCTGTATGTGCAAAATACTGTATGAGCAAAATACTGTATGTCAAAATCCTGTATTGCAAAATCCTGGTTGGTCAAAATACTGTATTTCAAAATACTGTAAGTCAAAATACTGTAAAAAAGACTGTAAAAGAAATATCGTTTTGATAATGTAAAAAAGTGAGCCCGCACTTTTTTACATTGTCAAAACGATATTTCTTTTACAGTCTTGTTTCAGAACTTTGAAATACAGATAATAGATAGTAAAATATCAAACTTAAAAAAGAAGCAAGCTTATTGTTGATAAATATATGTAGGTAGGTACCTAATTAGGTGCTAAGGGAAAAGGAGGGAGAAAACAAAATTCTACACTTATTTACTTCTTTTTCGTTCACTTCATTTTCCCTCTAAAATAATTTCTTGAGTTCTCTCAATTAGTAATTGTTTGCTTACTATTTCTTACTTTCTCTTTTCGATTTCTCTTCTTCTCTTTTTTTGTGAAAACATAATTTGATTTCATGAATGAATTATACCAACTTACTTGTCATACATTTGAATGCACATTAGTTTAAATCTTAAAGTGATTTTTGGCTAAATTATGCATTATGACATACTCTTATGTACATTTGTAGAATTATTTTTTTATTTGTTAATTTTCTAAGGTATTATTTACTTTCTAACTGTAATAAATTATATTTGAATAAAATCAATAAACGAAACACATTCAAAACATAGTATTATGCGTATTTTTAACGGAAATTTCTTAAAAACATAATACAGTATGAAAATACAGTATTTTGCCGTACAGGATTTTACAAAACAGGATTTTGCAATTCAGTATTTTGCTCATACAGTATTTTGGCGTACAGGATTTTGTGTTTACAGTATAATGACATACAGGATTATGATCTTACAGTATTTTGACCACACAGTATTTTGTCATACAGAATTTTGACAAACAGGATTATGACCCGCTCCCGAGTTTTTCACTTCATATAGATCATGTCATTTCCAAAGCTAACTCCATGTTGGGCTTCATAATTCGAAATTCTAAACATTTTAATGATCCATATACACTTAAAACACTTTACTCATCTCTGTTTAGACCCCTGTTAGAATATTGTTGCTTTATATGGAATCCCTGCACTCAATCATGTATTTATCGTATTGAAAAAGTTCAGAAAAAATTTACCAAGTTTGCCTTACGTAAGATTTATAAAAACTCAATTGTTCCATGTTATGAGACTAGATGTACTCTTATAGACTTACATAAAACCTCTCGTTTTGAGAAGAAAATTGTCCTTTTTGCTTATGATGTGCTCTGCTCTAATATTGATTGTCCAATGTTGTTATCAATGTTCAATATTCACGTACCAGCTCGTAGCTTGCGCCCAAGAGACGGTGATTTTTTACATGTTCCTTACCATAGTACAAGTTACGCTAGACATAATCCAATCACAATTGCTTGTATAAATTTCAATGAATTTGAATCAGCTATTGATTTTGATACGAATAGGAATGAAATTAAGAAAAATGTATTGAGTTTATTGTAATAGTTATTTTTTTTTAATTTAAATATCAAAGATGCCTCTATGTTTATATAAGCCGTGTTTTATGAACAATTGATAGCAACTCAGCAAAAAATTTTACACACAAAAACAATAACAAAAAAGTGATTATAAAAACTTTGTTATTGTTTCTAAGCAAAACAAAAAGTGAAAATAAATTTATTTGTTATTGTTTGTGTGTAAAAATTTTACTGAGTTGCTATCAATTGTTCATAAAACACGGCTATTGTTATTGTAATGTAGTCTATATAAAGTTTTTATAACTTGATTGACGAAAAATAAATAAATAAATAAATAAATATACTATCATATAATCGAAGAGCCTATAACTTTAACACCTAATTGCATTTATTCCACCCATTAAGTAGTTGGTTTCTTATTCAGTGCACACACTGTTTGTAGATCAACCATTAAGTCTGTTATACATTTTTATATAAATTTCTCTTTAAAACATAATCTTTGGTAGGCATAAGATAATGCTGGAGAGATTAAGCTTTATCGTAAGTCTAAATCGTAAGTCCAGTCTTGTAAGCTACTAGTTTGCAAGACTTTATAGCCAGTCGACTATTCTTGTGCCCCTGCACATGTACCGATAGTACGATGTCCTATTTAACAAGTGCAATACCGAACGGTCACAGATTTTTTTTAATATATTGCGAGACCCTACGGTTTACAGTTCTGTGTCTATATTAAAAAATGAAGCTCTTGAACTAAGCTTTCAAACGTACTGTATGTAGTTTGTTTACTCTTAACGCACAACTATTCAAATTCATTTAATCTGTTAAAAAAATAACCAAATGGCTTACAGCCTTATGTCCATACAAAAAAAATGATGTACTACGGCCAAGCTTTTCAACGATATATATCTCATTCGTGGACACTAGATAGACCAAAATGCCCATTCTCCTTCAATCTATCGCCCATGTTCTGCATTTCACTTATTGTGAATTCACATGGCGAAAGTGAATTTAGGTGATCCACAATTCACTATTGTGAAATGGAACTTCGAAAATGAAAATAGATGTTCTGATTTCGTTTTATTCCATTTTCTGAACGAATTCAAATCACATTGTTTATGTTGTGTGAATTGTCTGTGAAATTGGTGCTGCTAATTTATTTTGTTTGCCTTTTTTAAGTATTTAATTGTTCTTTTTTTAGGGGAAAGCAAAAGAACAGAACTAAAATTACCATGAAAACTAAACAAAAACATATTACAACAAATTCTTATATTCGCATACCTACTCACTTTATGTCAGGTAGATCTAATACATTTGATATACCTCTCCTAATTTGTCTTCTAATTTTTTCTTTAGAAAGTTGATTCCTTTTTTCCATTAAAATTGCCAATAATATTGCATCCATCTTCATAAGCAGCAGAAATTTCACTCTAGAAACAAAACAAAAATGGATGATGCCTGAATTTTGACAGTTCGGAACAATTTCGAAGTTTTCGAAATCGGTCGAAATGTAGAACAAGCAATTTCATTTCACGTGAAATTGAAAAGTGATTTCAATTCATTTTCTATCGAATTGCAAAACACGGGCGTATACATTTTACTGTGTTTTTTCCATTTTCCAGAAAAATTATGCTCACAATCTTTATTTTTTATTTATTGAAGCATTGAATTTATATTATAAATAAACAGTTAGGTACCTAAATAATAACGTACAGTTTTGAAAGAAATGCAAATAAATTTTTTTGTGTACAAATTGCTGAAAATAAATACAGCAAATAATATTAATATAGTTTTCTTCTCTTCAGATCTTAATTTATTTTTGTTAACAATTTTTTCAGTGTATTGGTGTAGAAACGGATAATTTTTTTTGGCAAATTTTATGTTTATATTAATTAAATAAATTTAAATTCAAGACCATAATCTTGATTATCCGTTAAGGATTTTGGAAATTATAAATTCATTTCTGAAGCATCCTCTAATCAATTTCTTTTTATTAAAATCGATTGCCACTATGGTAGAGATTAATCTGTATTATTTTCATGATTTACTAGAAAAACCTTCTCCCCCTCATTACCTTTTTCTTGGTAAATACCAGCCGGAGTTTGCATCGGTTTGTACCGACGCGCACCTTAAAATCAATTTTCCGCAGAAGTGGTATTGATTTGGGATTTAGGATCACTACCACTTCTGTGCCATCTTTTGTCTTCTCGCCCATCTCAGCCACTTTCCAGTCTTGACTAAGCTGGTCAGTGTTGAGTGACCTGAGATATCGTTCAACTCGATCTCTTGGAATGAGCGGTCCTCTCATTATGAGCTTAGCTCTGGGCCTAGAGAGTTCGCGATTTCTTCCTTCCCCAGGAGGCGAAGGTCAGCGTTAGGCCAGGGGGCGTCAGCTTTCCTCACAAATTCTTGCAGCAATGAAAGGGTTTTATCATCCTCGCATGAAAGCATTTTGAACCCTTGAAAGGTACTGAGGGTACCGAAGAGCGGCGGTGGCTGACTCTTGACGATAGCCTCGTTGACCTCCTCAAGGATCCGTAGTTCTAATAATTGCCATTGATCTTCCGTCAGTTTCCTGTTAGGGTTTCCTTAGTCTACTATGGCAACTTGTCGACCTACAGGCACCTTGGAGAGTCTGGCTTTCCTTTTCTTACTAATAAGCGAGCTATAAGTAGGTGAGTCCAAGTCTTTCCTTGCTCGCTTTGACGTACCCGCAGCTGGTGTGTCAGTGGGAGGCATTGGCCTCTCCATAGACACCTCTTCTGTGGCAGTCCGAGGAGCCGGTTTTTCTGTCTTCTCAGTCGTCGTTTGTGGCGTATTGAGTCTACGATTGGATCTGTCCAGAGCTAGCCTTTCCTTCACCGTTAGGGTTTCAGGGTTCTTTTTAACTAAGAACCGGACAGTCCTCTCGTCGTTCCGTCTTTGTCGTCGTTGTAGTTGTCTGTCATCTAGGAGTCTCTTCCCCTTACGTTGCATTGTGCAGGTTTTGCTCTGCGACGCTTGGTTGGATTCTCCACGGCTGTCGTGTCCGTCCTGTCACTGTGAAATGTTGAGTCCTGTTGACCTGGTATTGCAGAGGTTGAGGCACTTGGATTGCATTTGGGGCTGTGACCCTGAATGTTCCCCTTGTGTTCCACATCTGCACTTACCTTTCCCGATGATATCTTACCACCTGTCAGACCCACAGGAGATGGATTCTCAGTGCAACATCTGGCAGGTGTATCCGATAGACCGGTAGCTGGTTGTCGTTGTATGTCCTTTGCTGGAGTATTGGGTGTGATCGCCCACTTCTTTGTGTGAGTTTTCCCAACACGCAAAGTAGGTGGTCCCATCAATTCCCTTGCGCTGGTGCTTTTCCCAGAGGCAGCCTCTTCCGAAGAATGGGTAGGTGGCCAATTATTTTTAGGAAGTTCCCTTTGTAGAAAAGCAGCGCAGCATGCAGTCTACAAAGCAGTCTGTTCCGTTCTGCGTCCGTAAGTTTATCCCAGACCCTTTTACGAAGTCGCTGTACTGTCTTTCTGCAGTTGGAAATTTTGCTCCTTCTGGAGGAGGTTGATAGTCCGGAAAGATTGGAGCTGGCAACGGAACAGCAGTCAATGTCAGCTGTCCCGATGCTGGCTCCATCTTCAACCCCGAGATTGGCAAAAGGGTTCAGGAGTAAGTCATCTTCTTCGTCTGTCATTGTCCTCGTTATGTCCTTGTTGTCTGCGTTTCTTGTATGTTTTGTCGCTGGCAACTTGTTTTCTTCCGAAAACAAGCCATCGCCGGCAGTCGCGACTGCTGCCGACTCTTGAGCGTATATCCCCGCTAGCTTTTTATTTGTATTGGTTGTGTCAGTCATGGTTTGTCATAAGTTTTGGGTTTCTTAGTTAGTCCAGATCTACAGCTGACCAGCTGCAGACCTAGACCTCACCACAACAAGGTGAGGATTATAATTTATGTATACAAAGGTTTTACCTTTGGGGCGGTTCTTACCTTCTACCAAAACACCTCCCACTCAGCAAACAAAATAAAAACATGCCGGAGTTAAAGGATGAGGATAGGAATAGTGGAAAAGGTATGGAAATAGGATACAGAAAAAAAAGGAATCGCACAAACTTAGTTACCTGTGCCACTGCATTGGTGCAAGGGTGAAGCCCCAGTAAAAATATTTAATGGACCAAAAGTAAAAAAAATATTTATTTGCTTAACCTAAAACCCCAAATCTAAAGACTAAACCCTAAAAATCTAATATTTATATCTAAGAGATATAATTTCTTAATACTAAATCTAACTAATACTAAAAGAAAATATCTTTAATTTTTGTCCACCAAAAATAAACATCGACCCCACTGTCGCACCAACACACATCAAAGGCCTTGCCTGGTGTTGTTGGCAAAAGTTGGCCTGACCACCCTTGTATCGAGGATACAACCATTGCTATCTCCTTGGCTAATGTTCTGGAGATAGCCCCTAACGTTAACTTCCAGCCACAAGTCAAACTAAAAATGTCTAGGTCAGGTCATGTCAAATTAAGTATCGTAGATGTAAAGTAGGTAGAGTCCAAGGTAAGTATCGTAAATTTAAAGTAGGTATCGTTCTTGAGTAGGTCTGGTCAGTGTACATCGTTAATGGTCGGTAAGTATACTTAGTCAGTAAGGTAAATATCTGTCTCGTTGGTAAGTATAGTCAAGTTCGTAGAAGTTATGTGTGTCATGTCGTTGTCCAATCCTAATTCATTTCGTCTCCTCTCATCGTCGGCCCAGCCGAGCCCTCACACACCGGTTTCAGGAAGTTAGCAATTTATTGTGATTTATTGTTATAATCGCTGATTAAAAGAGATTTAGGTTTTTTTAATTGTAATCTAATTTATTATAAAAATTCATTAAATGTATTTTAACTTAACTCTACGTTAATCTGAGCATGTAAGGAGAGAGAAAAGAAGATTTAAAAAAAAGTCAATGAATTTGTTCAATTTTCATAAAAAAAATTAATACTAGAAAATTATGGCCTTGTTCAACGGCACCGGAGTGTATATAAATTCTAGTCTCCGCTTCATATAATGATGTAAAAAAAAAATAAAAATTATAAAAAAAGTAAAATGAGAAGAAGGGAGAACTCAAAAAAAAAGTTTAGATTTAATCTGAAGCAGTGGTGTGTAGGTGCTTCCTTCCCTTAATCACTTTATCGTGTATTTTGTAGATCAACATATGTATCTGCATATAAAAAGACAAAAAGCAATATGACTTACTGCTTACGCGTTATCCCTCGATGTTCTGCACTTCTCAGGATTCATATACTGGCTTAAATTTATCAGCCAACTTTCGTTATTCATATATTTATATGTTCATGTATATATATTTACTTAAGGTCCAGAACTCAAAAATCACTTGGCACTTCACTTTTCACTTTGAATCCTCACTATTGATATTCTCTTCCTTCACTTTCACCTTTCCTTTTCTTCTTTTTTTTCTAATTCCTCCACTAATTTCACTTTCTTTTCCTTTCTCTTTCTTTTCTTTCCTTTTACAAAAAAAAAAATTCAATAAAAAGAAATTCAAAAAAAAATGTTTATCCAGAAGGGACAAAAAACAAAACTACATTTATGGTGAAATCTTTTGATTTGCCTTTCCTCTTTTTTTTTTGCGTTCTGGCTAACCCTGGACTCAGCTAGTAGTCCCCGAAGTCTAGTTCTGAATTCAACCCCACTTCCTGGCGTTGCTCTGAGGTAATACCCAAATAAAAATTTGAGCAGAAGCTCGAATCTAAACTCAGTTTAGGCTAGGGTAGTTATGTCGCCTGAGCACTTATTTATCTACAGGTATATGAGTTGTGACACCTTTTGTGGTATACCGAAAGATCCGAACCTGAGAAAGAGTGGAATATCCATAAATATTCGTACAAACTTGCAATACTTTTAATGACGTCATACCTCTGCCTTTTATTTAAGAACGGGGTTCCAAAAAATATACTTGGGGATTCTATTATTCCACCACTATATACGATCACCTTCTTTCGACCTTCGTCTTAGCTTGCTATATGTATAAAAATTTGAACGTTATGTAACTGTTGATAAAACTCACAACTAATTAGCCGAATTTACCTTTGCCTAATTTTTCACTATGGTCAAACAATCGAACAATTTGTTAATTTGTCCTTTGAACAAATATATATGTACAAACAAATTTAAAATGCCACTTTTTCCAATTTCAATTTGAAAGTTTTTTTTTCTATGGCGCTTTATGGCAACACTGAGTTGGACCAGCTGATAGAAGTGACGAAGACGATAATAGGTGATTTGCTCTCAAACGAATGTCAAGTCTATTCTCTACTTAATTGATTTTCCCCCAATGATCTGAATTCGAAGTAACCCAAAAATGCATTTAAATTGGTGTGCCGACTAGAATTTATAATTGCATTTCCCCTGTCAGCAATAACCTTCACAATAGGACTCTTTTCATGTCAAAGTATTAATATAATAGTATTAGTTAACTCTTTCCGTAAATGTATGTGAATGTGGGTATAACTAATCGCTTATAAGTACAACTAATATTGCACCGCTGAATAAATTATAACTTTAATTTACTCATTAAAACAAAAATAAGATAAATTAAAATAAGAAATATGAATGAATCATAATATTTTTCCTAAACAAAATAACTAATACTAAAATATTGCACAAAATCCCTAATTAACTAAAAATAATTTCAACTTTTACCTGAGCTTTACTAACTACTCTGCGTAAACATCGCACATTACTTCTATTATAGCACTATGTGCTGGCAATGCCTTTTCTAGCTTTTATGTAAATCCAGCAACCAGCATGTCATACTTGACAAGTGACAGCTTTCATTAATTTGCGCACAACAGAATCTAAACGTTTACCATTTCCTTCTTTCTTAAATTCTTTTCTCCTGAGTAACTTTTATAACGAAATTAATCAAAAACAATATCAGCCGATAATGATAATACATAATGTACATAATAAACATAAAGCAATAAACTAATTGATATAACAAAAGTTAACAAGAAATTATGTAATGTAACGTCAACACTGGATTGCCGGTAAGCAAATTTTTTTTCTCTTTAATTGCACTATAAATGTTTGCGCATTATCCTAAATCTTCTTTCACTACAGGTAGACATTTATCTTCGTCCACTGAACAACAACCACAACGATTCCTATTGCTCAAGATAAGTCACATTGTCATCAGAAATTGTCTTTGAATTTGTACCTATCTTATTAAGGTAGTTCACAGACAAGATCTGATGGCGACTTTAATTTTGTTTTACTTGAAATCTTTTTATTTACTTTAGTTAGTTAGTTATATTTTACTTTCTTTCTTTATTTTCAGGTATTTTTTAGGGGCGACTTTATATTACAGACCACCCCCTTTTTGGAAATTTTTTTTTTAATGGGTAGGAGAGCATTTCTATAGGACAGCTTCAAAATATTACGGTGAGGAAACCCCCCTAAATACGATTAAAAAAAATTTGAAAATTTTAAAAATCGGTCTTTTTTTTAATTTTATATTGGATAAGAGCATTATTATTGCACATAATGTGTCAAAAAAATGTACATATATATATTATTTATACATGTATATATATATATATATATATGTACATACACATACAGCTGTGGACAACTAATTGACTGACAGTACTGTTTAACCGCTTTTTTTTTAAATAAGCAGTTCAGTATGTAAAGTCGCCTGGCAGGCGCCAATGTCAACAGTTTTTTGAATAAATAGTACCTTGCCTGGCCCGCTTCGCGGGTTCTCAGGATTTTAACTCCCTTTTTGGGGCCTCTGTCCCGCTCACGCAACTTCGTTGCTCCGCTTAAGCGGCATATACACGCATCAAAATCTCATCAACAATGTGAGAGTGTGTTTGTAAATTTGTTTTCGCGTTGAATATACACACATCAAGCATGATTCATCAAGCATCAGTTTTTTGAAATTTTGGATGTGAATGGATGTGCGGATTCTTTTTTAGAAAAATATGAGTGACACGGACGATTGTTGCATAGCTCTGGGACTAGCGCTGGCGTTAAAAATGAAGAGGAAAAATTTGCGGAAAAAACGGATCTGGATGAAAGAGTGGCTGAAAAAACGAAATCAGTTTACCCATGAAAATCTTTTGAATGAACTGAAATTAAGTTCGCCAAGTGACTTCAAAAATTTCGTTCGCATGAACGAGGACACATACAACCAACTTCTGGAAATGATAACACCCAAAATTATCAGAAAAGATACCGAAATGCGAGAAGCTATACCTGTTAGTCAACGTCTGTCAATAACTCTTCGGTTTCTGGCTACAGGCAATACATTTGCAGACTTAAAATTCATCAGTGCTATTTCTGAACAGTCTATTGGTCGTATTGTCATGGAAACGTGCGAAGCTATTATTGAAGTCCTAAACGATCATATCAAAGTAAATAAAACATTATTTTTTCAATGTAAATATTTTTTATTTGTATTATTTTCTCTGTATTTTAAATCAAAATTAGAACTATAACTATGACGAAATATACGAAAAATACCGAGAAACTTCAGTATTTTTGGGAGAAAACTCCACTGCCTCCTCTGCCAGCTCTGACGTTGATTCCCATACTTCGATAATGTTTTGTGGCGATACCGAACCCAAGTTTTCATCAGCATATGAAAATTCGGATGCTGAACTCTGTATATTGGGAGATATTGGCATTTCTAAAAAAGACGAACTTTCTGGGGCTGATCTGGAATAACTGGCTTGATATGATGTGCTTGGCCTTCTCTCTACATTGAGATGCATTGCATTTCTGTGCAATGTACCCATTTGACCCTCAAACAAAATTTCATTTATGAATTTTTCAGCAAAAATTCGTTGGGTTTCATCCAATTTTTTTAATTTGAATGCCCATGTATCAGCCATACTCCGGAATTCATCCCTTGATTGTGCTAGTCGCTTGGTTGCTAGCGCTATTAGTTCGTCACTGGAATCCGAGTTCTTTCTTTTTCTTGGCGTTTCGACTTCCTGAAAAAAAAATAATATAAATTTCAAATTTATCTTTGAAGTAATTAAAATTATTTTCTTTTTATTTTTGCAGATGCCTACAACAAAAGAAGAGTGGAAAAATATTGCGGACGAGTTTTTTTTTCGTTGGAATTTCCCAAATTGTCTGGGAGCAATAGACGGAAAACATATTGCAATCAGAAAGCCTCCCGACTCTGGCTCATTTTATTTCAATTACAAAAAATTTTTCAGTATCGTGCTTATGGCAGTCGTCAACGCGAATTACGAATTTATTATGGTTGATATAGGCGTCAACGGCAGAATATCCGATGGAGGTGTATTCGGTTACACAAAATTTGGAAAGGCGTTTTTTGAAAACGATTTAAATTTGCCAGACCCTTGTCTGCTGCCTACAAGCAACAAGAAGCTACCATATGTTTTCGTTGCAGATGATGCGTTTCAACTATCGGATCATTTAATGAAACCATATGCACAAGCAGGGCTTACAAAACAGCAACGAATTTTTAACTACCGATTAAGCCGCTCTCGTCGAATAGTAGAAAATGCTTTCGGTATATTGGTTTCACGATTCGGAGTGCTTCAAAGAACAATAGCACTTTCACCAAAAAAAGTTCAAACCATCGGACTTGCGTGTTGCTATTTACACAACTTCTTGCGGGCGAGAGCACCAAAGCAATATATTCCACCGGGTTCTGTTGACCAAGAGATGTTATGTAATGGAACTATAGTTCAAGGATCGTGGAGAAGCGAAGCCGAACTAACTGGTTTAGAAAAATCATTTAGTCGAAATTCCACGCGTAGCTCAAAAACGGTAAGAGACACCTTCTGCGACTACTTCAATAATGAAGGTCAGGTCTCTTGGCAAAATAAATTTAACAATGGTTAAAACCATATTTCGTTTTTAAGAATTTTCAAAAAATCTATTTCAATAAAGTTAAAAAAAAATATCTCACCTCTGTTTCATTTTCACCAGATAAACTGCTCCTTGATGCGCAGGATTTCTCGTTGTCGCGTATGAAATCCATTGCCTCAAAATAGAAAAGGGTTGGATCATTTTCTTCACTTCTTCCTGCTCCACTTTTTTCCAGGGCCAATATTCTTTTCAGCTCCCTTCTATAATTCGTCCGCAGAACATTAATTTTTTGCGTCACATCCTTTTTAGTCGCTTCGGGATACTTTTCCTTGTATTTTAGAAGGAGCATTTCGTACTGCTCATTTTTTAAATATCGGTTACTGTACTCCTTCGACTTAATATTCCACAACGCTGGCAGAGAACGGTAAACTTCAATTAACTCTAGCAAAAAATTTTTGTCCTCCATCATACACATTAAAAAAAATCGTTCCGAAAAATGTCTTTACACCAGCAACGTAAACAAGAATGATGCTTGATCAATCCATCAATCACGAATACACACTCTTCAAGCACTTGTCAAGCATAGACCCCTGATTGAAGAAAAATCAAAACATTTTGATTTCGCGTCAAGCATACACACACTCTATACGTGTTTCCATTTCACAAACACACTCTTACATGCTTGATGAGATTTTGATGCGTGTATATGCCGCTTTAGGGTATGTAAAGTCGCCTGGCAGGTATGTAAAGTCGCCTGGCAGGCTCCAATGTCAACAGTTTTTTTTAGTTTTTAACTTAAAGAAATACATCAGTTTTAATAATCGGGATCAATAAACTTCCCAAAAGTAAACAACAATTTCCCATCTGAAATCTGAAAATTCATTGAAAAAAACAAAAACATCCCTAAAATATCCATAGTCTATCAACACTAAATATGAAAACACATGCACACAGCTGTAAAAAAAATAGAAATGGTGGTTGTTATCGAAGACTTTTGTATGGAAATGAGAAATTTTAATAATTAATTAAAATAGTTTAAACTTATTTCCTCAACCTAAAATTGTGAAATTAAGTGATATTAAGTGATTATCTATTAAATAAAAATAGTTTGGTGTACAAGTTTGGTGGTCTGTAAAGTAAAGTAGAGCCATTTTCCAGGTGGACATCGATCGGTGTAACGTAGTCCTAGTGTAAGTGATCCCAGAAGTAAAGTAGGACCTACCTCAACCAGGAATAACTACTCTCAACAATGTGGAAACTACCCCGACCATGACAACACAACTTGTGCTTTTTTTTTTGTTTTTTTTATTTATGTTTTTTTTTTTTGTGTCAAGAGGTGTAATGAAAGTAGCATAAAAAGAAAATTAACCGTGTCTTTCATTAAAGTTATTGATTTCAATCTAAGATTGTGTTCTGTGTTTTATTATTGAATTACAGTTTGTTCAGTGAGGTGCGAAGGTATTTGGGTGTACCTATGTACACGGGTGGAACAATGTTCGGTCACGTAACAGGCTCGAAACATTTTGCGAGTGGTCGTGAGAAAAATGTTTTCGTAAAAAGAAAGTCGGCCGATAATTGTGACAAGGAATCTTTATAATTATGCCGTTCTCAACGTGTGGTACGTCCCACTCCCTGAGTTAGCCTTAGGATTTCATGTCCGGGCATACTTTAAGAAGTTATTTTTACTTGAAATTTGTATTGTTATTGTTGGTGTTCCTAATTTATTACTCCTATTTTATCAAGTATGATACCTAATGGATTATGCTTACAAATCAGTCTTTATCTCTTCATATCCTAAAATAACATTAATATCACAGTCAGGTGCAACAAATTTAACCCAAAAATAAAATAAATTAAAAATAATA
This sequence comes from Syrphus vitripennis, assembly GCA_958431115.1. Lineage (NCBI taxonomy): Eukaryota > Metazoa > Arthropoda > Insecta > Diptera > Syrphidae > Syrphus > Syrphus vitripennis. The sequence continues at coordinate 73,841,369 of OY288108.1, read as the reverse complement.
TCACAGATTAAAGTATTAATAAATAAATAAATGTTATGTCCGTGAGTGACATACAAATAAATAATGTTTATCAATTTAAATATATTAAAAAGCAGTTTTATTAACTAATTCAAAAAAGGTAATTATAAAAAAGTAGACAAAAGTATAATCGATGTTCGGCTACTACACAAGTTGAGAGAGTGTAGAAATCAGACCAGCCAACTGAAGTACAGGGTTGTTTTAAGTTAAGACATCTAGTTGTCAAATGATGTATTTCTCATTACTCCAACACCTCCCTCACTTAAGAGGTATCATAGTCCTTCATCCAAAAAGGTGCATGAACAGTTCATCCTGATGAAGTTACCGGTCGTGGTTCAGAAGTGTGGGATCTTGAAGGAAAACCCAAAAATTCAGAAGTTTCTGAAGTTGATCCTTCGATAGCATCTTCAAGGTCGGCTGTGACATCTGGATCCGAATCCTCATTGACTATGTTTGGAACATCTTGTGGCAAATTAGGGTGTTTATTTACTTCAAACATATTCATTAGCTCGAGAAATAGGTTTGTTGAGTTCTCTTCGATGCTTGGAGAATATCGATTTTTGATTTGATTTGTATGAGATCTTATAAGTTTCGTTTTATTTCCGTCATTTATAAGGACATTGTAGTTGACGGTTCCTTAACGCTCGATGATGGTTCCTGGCACCCAGTATTCTTTATTATTGCAATAAATTTTGGCATAGACAATATCACCTGCAGTGAAATGTCGTTCCTTGGCACCATGATGTTTATTGTACTGGATATTCTGTTTGTCATTACGTGTTGTAGGAGGATTTTCTTTTCGCTTAAGTAAATCCAACGAAGTTCTTATTTTACGACCAAGGAATGCTTCTGCTGGCGATTTAAAATTAGTCACATTCCGATTAGGTGTAGAACGATAAGTCTGTAGAAATGTTTCAAGGTTCTGCTAACTTGTTCTGCCTGGCCGTTGGATTGTGGATGAAACGGAGCAGTTCGTAAGTGTTGGATTCCACGTGATTTGATGAAGCTTTGGAATTCAGCACTAGTGAATTGAGTTCCATTGTCCGAAACTAGTTTTTAACAATCACCATATCGGGAAAATAAATCAATCAATTTAGTTATCATCAAGATGGATGTAATGTTACTGATTTGAAGAACTTCCAACCACTTGGAATATGAATCCACAATGACGAAATAGTATGTTCCGTCACAAGGGCCCGCAATGTGGATGTGAATGTGATCAATTGGTGCTGTTGTAGTTGGCCATGATTCGAGAGTTGTTTTTACAGGAGACTATGCTGCACTGGCACAGGCATGACATTGATGCACTAATGATGTAATGTCTTCATCGATTCCCGGCCAATATACATGACATCTGGCAACGGTTTTCATTTTGTCGATACTAATTGTCAATACTAATTAGTCTAAAACATGTGCACAAGAAAGTAGCATAAAATATAGCTCCCCAAAAAGTGATTTAATTTCTTGTTATACAATCTTAATAAACAATTAAAGTGTTACTAAAGTTTAATAATATAAAAATCTACTTACTTTTCATAAGTTAACATTGAACATTTAATTCCAAGCATTAAAAAAAAAAAAAAGGTTTTTTATATTTTATATTTTCATTTCTGTGAAATAAAAATACAAAACAACTTGAAATGTCAAGTGAGCAACAACGAAAGCTCAGGTCGACGGAGAAGAGTTCTTCCAGTCCAAGCTCTTATATCGCAGTTCACCTGCGACAAACTCTGCTTCAACAAAATTGTGGAACAAAATCGAACTTCGACTTAACAAAATTGAGACTCGACTTGATTCGCTCTCTAAAACTATTGTGTCACAATTAAAATCTGAAATTAACACAATGGAACAAACTTTATCTTCGCGCATTAACAATTTAGAACTTGATATTAATGAAAAAGTTAAAACGATTACAAAATCATTCAATGAACAACACGACACTTTAACTTTGCGAATTAAAAACACTGAGCTTGATTTTGATGATAAAATTAAAAAACTGGAAAACACATTCAATCAGAGACTCGGCTCATTTAATCACTCATTGTTTACATTGGGTAACCGACTTGACACATTGGAGCAACAGGGAAGTAGAATGGACACGCACGAAGAGGAGCTTTCTTTGGTTAAGACACAAGATAAAGTCGACGTTTTGAAAAAGGCAACTGCTTACTACAAGCTGAACTCTAAAGCTGTAACCTTGACTGATCTTGGGTTTGAGGGAAATAAGTTTGTTCGAGTGTATGAGAGCTTAACTAAATACAACCATTCAATTTATCGAAAAGCTATTGAATTCCGAAAGAAAGGTTTCTTGCACACTGTGTTTACAAGACAAGGCAAAGTATACGTTAGACAAACTAATGATGAACAAAGAAAACCTCTATGTATAACAAGTGTGGCCTCTCTTGAAGTGCTTTGCTCATATAGTACTTCTACAAATTGTACCGTTGATGCTGAGTCTGTTGATCAGATAATTGATAAGGAATCAGAGGAATTATTTTCACACGCTAAAGCTGCAAGTGTGGTTTCTGTTGCTTCTGATGCTTTTATTTTCTTTGTTTATTAATGACCTTCCCTCTGTAATTAAAAACAGCCAAATTCATTTATATGCTGATGATGTTGTACTATACATCAAGGTTAAATGAAGATCTAAGTAATGTTCTCACGTGGTCGAACAACAATTCAATGAAACTTAATCCAGATAAATCTGTCGCCATGCTATGTTCTAGGGGCGAGTTAAGCTTTGAAGAATTTCCCCCGATAATTCTTGACAATGAAAGAATAGTGTATGTAAATGATGTTAAATATCTTGGGTATAAAATAAATAGTAAGTTAAGCTGCTGTGGAGCAATCTCATAAGGAAAATTTATTTTGGTCTGCGATCTTTTAGATCTTCCTCTGAATTACTATCCTCTGACATGAAAAAATACCTCATTAAATCGTTGATTTTGCCATACTTTACATTTAATTGTTCAGTGTATCCGGTTCTTGATTTCAATGTAAGCGTAAACTTTATGTTGCTTTTAATGATTGTGTTCGTTTTATTTATGGTGTTCAGAGACATTATAGTGTATCCCATTTACATCACTCCCTGGTTGGTATGAGTTTCGAGAATTATTTGAGATATAGACTTATTCTAAGGTTTCAGAATGTCGTCCATATATATTTAAGTGCATATTTAAGTGAATCAGTCCAATTCGCCAATTCTCAGCGAGAATTGGAATTAATTTTACCGCGTTTTTCGCACATCATAGCTGAACGCTCCTTCTACGTTTCTGCAGTTCGTTTGTGGAATTTACTTCCAAACGAATTGCAGAATATAGCCTCACCTTTCGCTTTTAAGAGGAAATTATATTTGCACTACTCAAATTTATAAGAAAGAACATTTGTCTAGTTTTATATTAAGAATTAAATTAATCTATTATCTATGCTCATATTGCTTAAAAATACTTTTTTTATTCTTATTTTCTGTGCCTATTGTATTTTTATCAAAATGTAAATTAAATAATCGAATTTATTACTGTAAAAATTTTAAATTGTGCGTATTCTAGATACTCTAAAAGATTTATGTCTTAATATATCATAGTTATAACTTTAAATTTTATTGAAATAAATTAAATTAAATTGAAATACCCGGATGACCTCGATGAAGTTGTCGCAAAATTCTCTTTTGAAAACACGCTGGTATGATTATGCGGTCTTTAAACATTATGCATCCATCGACGACAGCTAATCCTTCTCTCCTGGCATAATATGGTGAAATTTGTGGTGGTATAGGGAACTTCCATCCAGAGGTCAGGTTCTTGATGACTGTTTGTAAGATTTTACAATTTGATGTTGCTTGTTGTATCATTTTGAAGTTTACTGGAAGCGTATTGATTGTGTCAAGCAGATTAATTTTGAAATCATTTTCAATTTTTGTTGAAGCTATGACGTAATCTTCGTCCAAATTTGTTTTGGTGTTGATTAAACGTGATAGTACGTCGACGAATCCAAATTCTTTTGTTGAAATATATTTGATATCGAAGTCATACATCATCAACGTTAACGCCCACCTCTGTAGCCTGTTGGCGGTGTAAATTGGTATGCCTTTCTTACTACCGAATATTGCTAGGAGAGGCTTATGATCGGTGAGAAGCAGAAACTTACGTCCAAAAATCATCCTGTGAAATTTCTTAACGGCAAAGATGAGTGCAGTGGCTTCTTTCTCAATTTAACTATAGCTGGTCTCAGCTGAAGTCAAGGACCTGGCTGCATGTGAGATGACTTTCTCATCAGTCATCACCATTCGGAAAAATGTGTATCTGCTGCGACTTTTATAGGCAATGCTGGATTATAATGAGTGAGCATAAGATCAGAGGCGAGAATGGCCTTGAATTTGGAAAACGATTTTTGACACTCTTCAGACCATTTGAATGCAACATTTTCTCGAAGCAAATTATCTAATGGTGCACGAATTTCTCTCATTTGCCTTACAAATTTCCCATAGTAATTCACGGCTCCGAGAAATGATCTGAGCTCTGTGATATTTGTTGGTGCTGGCATCGTATTTATTCGATTAATCTTCTCGGGGTCTGGTCGTATTCCATTTGCATCAACTATATGACCCAAATACTTAATTTTAGATACAAAAAATGAACACTTACCGATTTTGATTCGGAATTTATAATCCAAAAGTCGTTGAAGAACTGTGTTTAATTTCAGCATATGGTCATCCCAGTCTTTTCCACTAACAACAATGTCGTCAAGATATGCTGCGACTCCATCTACTCCTGCGAGCATTGCGTCCATCAACTGTTGAAAAGCTCCTGGCGCAGATTTGACTCCAGGCGCAAGCCTATTGAAAGTGAATAACCCCTTGTGAGTGTTGATGGTGAGTAGCTTTCTGGATTGAGGTGTGACGGAGACCTGGAGATACGCATCTGCCAAGTCGATGTGTATGTAATTTTTTTTGCTGATGTACCTAAAGTATACAAATCAGTGGTTCAAACTAGACTACTTTATTTCATAGATTAATGATTTCAAATAAGCAGGTATACATCAGTTGGTACTTTGTAGCACATTACAATTATACTTAATAATATGTGCTTATATAAATACATAACAGCGGACAGCTTATGGAGGTTTTAATTGACATTTATTGATATTTTTTGAATGCAATAATCCAAAAAATAGTCTCCTCTTGACACTACCACCAATTTCCGATGCTTAAAGACTCCCAAAATCGAATTTTACACCTCAAGTTTTGCAGCGCGACCACAAGGGTCTGGGCAACATTAAAAAATACTCGCCATGATAGTAGGTATGTACTATAGTTTTCATATACAAAGGTTGTACTGGTATCAGTTGTCTTCGAATAGGCTGCGTTGACACCAAAGAATATATTCACGCGATCCAATACCTGATCCGCCAGCATCCCCAAATGAACCTGGGAGAAAACTCAGACCGTATATTCTTTGTATATGAAAACTATAGAACTCTCATGGCGAGTTTTTTTTAGGGTTGCCCGGATCCTGGTGGTGGCGCTGCAAAATGTGAGGTGTAAAATTCGATTTGGTGAGTCCTTAAGCATCGAAAATTGGTGGTAGGAGCAAGAGGAGACTATTTTTGGATAATTGCATCCAAAAAATATCAATAAATATCATTTAAAACCTCCATAAGCTCTCCGCAAAAAAAAAGAGAAAGTGTTGCAGGCATACATTAGATGTCGCCCCATTCGACTTCCACCATGAGAGTACTATAGTTTTCATATACAAAGGTATATTCGACAGCCTCTGACCAGAGTATAGATTGTATGTACGACGCCCAGATCAGATTTTAAGACCATCGAAGATTTAATTCTCCTATGCGAAGAATTTGACACCATAAAAAAAGACGACAGACGGCAAATATATTTTTTGCCATGCTAATGTTCTTATATAATTTTTCAAATGTGTTTCGAGTTTTGGTCAAATAAAGAATAGGTATGTAATAATAATAAATAATTAATTAATTATTCAAAAGTAAAAAAAAGTAAGTAGGTACGTCACTCGACCAGCTATAGCCACCGCCGAACACCCAACAACTGCTGCACGAAATATAGCCCGTAACCCGACAAAATCACTGGTGGAACTGTAAGTAGAGAGGAAAACTGCCGACAGCCGCTTATTCTGTCCATTTTGTGGACAAGATGGGACATTGACCAGAGATGGTCAATGTAGGCGAAATGTAGTATCGATAGTGCGAATCCCCAATAGAGATCCCCGCCTATTCGTACCGATCAAACTAGATGAACTATTCTATGACGCCCTTCTTGATACAGGGTCTACGAAAACATACGTAGGCTACACCATTGGAAATAAACTCAGAGCATTGAGGATTCCCATGTTTAAACGTCCCCAGGTACGCTTAGGAAATGGAACGCCCGTCACTGTCACTAATAGGGGGAATTTTAATGTCATATTCTTCTTTAGTAACGTCCCCATCACGGGTAAAGTGACTTATTTGCCATCCCTAAAAGAAGACATGCTGCTGGGAGTGGACCTTCTCATGCAAGGCGGCCTCACAGTGTTCTTGGGGAGCAAGAGTGTCGAAGTAAAAGGGGCACATAAACAGAATGGGACATTAGGGGAAAACCCATCAGCAAAAGAGCTCATATAAAAGACCTGAAGGGCTATCAATCTACCTCCGAGGACCAGTCTGTAGCAGCAAAGACCGTTACCGCAACAAAAAAAACCAACCGAAAACCGAATTGCAACGAAGGCTTATAAACACAATACCGACGTACTACAGAGGACAAAGCACAGACGACGATCAGATGCCGATCCGAAAACACGAGCCAAAGAAAGTGCAAGAAGCAATCAGCCCTGTTCTGCTATCCAAGTGAATCGTAGATTCGACTCACTCTTTCAATCCCCATCCGATTCCCTTTCACACTGCATTTCCATTCTGCTATCCATCGGGTAAACTTCATTATAAACAGCTGTTCACAGGCCCCACCATATGTGCAAGATGTGCAAACATGTGAATTAAACCATTTTATCATTTTGCAAAAAAAAAATCCTTCGTATAAGTACCAAAATCAACGCCAAGAATAAATTAATTCAAACAATAAAAATTCGAACTTCCTCCATACGTGCAAGATTTTTATTTGGCCGTTTCACTCGAAAATCAACATACAAAATTTCAGATTTGCACATATGGAAATTCACTCAACCAAAATTTTTGATAGAAAAATGAACTCAAACGTTGATTTTTGTTTGAAATTAATGTATCCCACAATAATCAGTGCGACCGACGACGCACGCACGTAGACTGTGCAGATTGAAATCCTGCACACAAGCAAAATCTCTCAATCTTATGCGCTCAACTCTTTCAAACGAAATGAATGTGGATGGTTTTGTTCACTGTCAAACACGATTTTCTCTTTTTGTCTCTCTTGGTAGTTTGTTTACGCTTCGAATGAGAAAATATGAGTAGAATATTTCAAATAGGAACCGTTTTTTTTTTTAATGGAAAGGATGAGAAAAGAGCAAGGAGTGAATTGGAAATAATAACGGTTATTCTCTCTGCACTTGTTTTTTGTTACTGTTTTGAATTATGTAAAATGTAACCTATTATCTTTGTCACTTGATTTGATTTCTCTAGAAGAAGTGGTAGTTTTGTTTTGTTTGTGATAATTTGAAGCTAAATAGATAAATTAAACTGCAGTTCTCTGATTAAGTTTTTGAAAAATATATTTTTAATTAAGAAGCGTGTGTTTTGCGGGATTTGTGTTTTGTATTTGTACGTACCAATAACTCATTAAATTTAAAGCTGAAAACAGTGGTGGAACTGTGAAAATGCTAGGTGAAGTGTTTTAGTGTTTTTTTAGAATTAATTTTTCTTTTTTTACTTTTTTTTTATTTTTGTTTAAATTCTTTATTATTTTTGTTATTGAGAACAAGGCCTACAGGGGATACCTCATTCAAAAGCCTACCTCATGGGTAATGTGGAAATGGCTTAAGAAACGAAGTAGGTAATGAAAATAAGGGGCGCAAAAGCTAAATTTTGCACAGGGTGCTCGTTTGGGCTGGGCCGGCCCTGGCTGTTCATGTGAAATTCATTAAGTTTGGTTTTTGCAAATTGAAATTAATTTAACAAATTTGATCTCTTTTCATTAAAAGCTTTTAAAAGTTGGATAAATTATTTTCGTTAATCATTTTAAATGAAACTGTATTTATTTTAACATCAAATTTTTTTTTTTTGCAAAAGAAAGTACATACTCCGCGAGCAAATTGCATTATGTTAAAATGATTTATGCAACGGTACTTTAAGTTTATTTGTTCAATAAGTGTTTATACATAAGGAAATCATATAATGTGCGATATGAAGTATTTATGCGTGGTGAAATCCCTCTAAAATATTAGTGACGTCATTAATTGACTTTTGTGTTATTTTTATTTATTTGAAATATGGAATTGATTTTAGATTTTGACATTACAAATGAAGTTTGAATTTAAATTTTCAATGGTGGTAGGTATGTTATGTGAAATATTTATTTTTGTTAAACTTTGTTGTTTATGATTCAAATTTCATTTTATAATTTTAATAGTGCATTGAAGCAGCTAGTGATCTTTTTTTTTTGATGTTGTGAATATTATTTCGTTTCGGATTTTGACATCGCGAGTGACTTTGTGTTTTAATTTTTAAATGTTGGACATACATACATATGTAGCTATTAGTTATTTGCAGTGCCCATTTTAAATTATTAATTTGTTTGTTTACATTTTGGTGATGTTAAATTTTAATCATTTAAGATATAATTAATTTTAGGCGTCGTTTCCTGTTTGGTTTTTATGATTGCCTTTTGTCTCGTCCTGGGTCTATCTTTCTTTACTCCCTTTCCTTGGAATGAACAAAGGTGGATGAGGCATCCCTTTGTTCTTGTCTTGTATTGAACTATGTTGTGTTGTATTGAACAATGTACCAACATTTGTTCTTAATTGCCTTTATGTGTTTAAAAGATGGTTTCTTTATTATGATGAGCTGCTGCCATAACTCCTCCCTCCTTAGAGTCTTCCTTAAGTTTGTTTATGACTGGAGGTAGATTTATTATAGTTTTATTTTGACTTTTTATTTTGTACAATATTATTATTACAATGATCGCAATGATTAATATAATTGTTGAGAAACTAAAAATATACTGTGTTTCCTTTTAATTTTTTATTTCTATTATTTCTTTTAAGTTATCAATGGATTTATACTTGATTTCTTCTAAATATTCATTTGAAAAGTTAAAGTTTAATACAGGTATTATTTTTTCTTCTTTGTAATACTTTCTATTATAATTATAAATTATGTACATTGTTTATTGAAATTTTACAGTTCTCTGCTTTTATTAAGTAATTTCCTTCTAATATATAATTTAAATTATTACAATTTTGTTGTATTTCGGGGTTTTCCAGATTCTTAATTATTAAATATTTTTCTTTTTCTATTATAACATTTTTTACTTTGTATTCTTCAGTTTTGCATTTCATTTGTTTGCTTATTAATATATTTTCTATACAATCGTCTTTTAATATTTGTAAATTTTTTATATCTTTTGTTACATAATATAATGTTTTATTTAATTCTAAAAAGTTATTTGTTTGTAAATCTATTATTTTATTATTAATCGGAAAGTTTTGAACATATATTTTATTAAACTTTTGGTTGGAATATTGTGGAATTGATACAATTACTAATATATTTTCCTTGTAAGTTGCTAAATTGATTTTTAATTCTTTCAATTTTTCAAATGTGATATTATTCTCTTTAATTTCTTGGCTTGTAATTATGTCCTGTGTTAATATTCCTGTTCTGCTTGTCAGTATTATGTCTTCAATTTTTCCTAAAGTTTCTTTCATTTCTTTTATGTTGTTATTGAATTCTATTTCTATACGAAGGTTATCAATATCATTACTTCTATTTTTTAATTTATTTATTGTTTCAATGCCTTGGTTCATTAAGGCACTTAAAGTTTTAAATTGATTATTAAAATGATCATTTATCTTTATTTGTTTATTTAAGTTATCTATGGCATTATGATTATTTTCTTCCACTGTTTTAAGTTGGTTTTCTATTTCTGTTCTATCACCGTCATCCATTGTTCCAAATATAAATTTTAAGACAATACCTCCTAAATTTATTAATCCTCTTTTAATTATATGAAGTGGGATTAGGAAATCAATTTTTTTTCTAATTTAATTATTTCACTTAATTGTTTACAATGTTTTCTGGCATTATTTTATATTGTGCTTTTAATTGTTCGATTAGTCCTTTATAATCGGTTAAGTTAATTAAATGTATCATGGTATTATATTTTTCTATGAGTTCTACCTTTTCACTTTCTATTATTAAAAATTCTTGTTTAATTTCACTAATTTGTATTTCCTGCGGTCGTACTACCGTTATTTGTTGTACAGAATAACCATTAGGAGTATCACTACTGCTTTCATATTGGATGGTCGCGAATTTTTTCTTCCTCCTGAATTGGTCTTTGTGCAAAACTTGTGTTCGTACGTGTGGTCTTATTTTAACTTTCTTGTCTTTTTGTTTTATAACTTTTGTTTTTTTTTATGTTTTGTTTTTAGTTTATCAAATCGCTCGGGATTATTTATTTTAGTATAGTAAGGATTAATTTCTTTATCACTCCTATTTTTATTTAATTTCTTTAATATTTTTTTCTTTATTACTTTCTATCCTTTCGCGCACTAATTTAATATCAACTCTGTTTAAATGTATGTCTACTGGTTTTTCTTTAGTGGTCAAATGTATTGTTTGATTATAAACCTCTACTGCCCGTAAAACGTTGTCGACTAAAATGTCTGATCCTTCTAAAATCCTTAAATGCTCATTTAGCGTGCTGTGCACTCTTTCAATATCTGAGTTTCCTGTGTGCCTGTATGGGGTTGTGAAATGAATTTCTATCTCTTTCTCTCTTAAGTATTCTTTTACTGTATAAGTCTGAAATGAGGGATCGTTATCTAGTACGATATATTTTGGCCTCGTCATATATGTAAAGATTTTTGTTATGGTATTTAATACATCTTTTTGGTTCTTTGTTTTGAGTTTTTCTACACATACAAATTTGCTGAATTTGTCTATGCATGTGAGATATTTTAAAGTATCCATATATCCATGTGATAATAATGATGTGGACCTTCTGGGGTGATTGTTTTCGCGTATGGGAGTTTTATTGGATTTCTTTCTATTTTAAGATTACAACGTTCGCAATTGTTAATTACTTTTGTTATTAGTTCTTTCATATTTGGTGAATAATATTTTCTTTTTATTTCTAAATAAGTTTTTTCAATTCCCGTATGATTATAATTTAAGTGTATTTTATTTATTTCTTCTTCAGTTTCTGGAGTTTTAATGTCAATTAAAAAGGTGTTTGTCCTAAAAAGTTTCTGATTATTATGATGTAATTTCCAATAATCTTGGAATTCTAAAAATGATCTATCTTCTACCGTGTATATACAGTTTATTATGTTTGTATCACATTCTTTTATTATGTATTCATAGGTTTCTTTGCTGAAGTTTTTTCTGACTATTTTTGTTCTTCTTTTTTCCTGGGAATGGGAAAGTTATCTCTTCTATGTTATTTTCACCTTTTTCTAATATTATTTGTCTTTTGATTGTATTTAAGGGTTTCTCTGTGATCGATATTAGATTGGAACTATCTGATATTACACTATGTCTGGTGCTAACTAAGTCTTCTTCCTTTTCTAATGCATTTATTGCATCTATCTTTATTCTTGAAAGTGCATCTGCAACTTTATTTTCTTTTCCTGCTAGGTATCTTATATCGAAGTCATATTCTTCTAATTTGATCTTCCATCTTTGTAACTTACTATTAGGTTCTTTAAGATTATGCAACCATGCTAATGGTCGATGATCGGTTAATATTTTAAATCTTCTACCGTAAAGATAGTGACGAAACTGTTTCGTTGCCCATACTATTGCTAACAATTCTTTTTCTATCGTTGAATACTTACATTCATGTTTGTTTAAAGTTCTACTTGCAAATCCTAATGGCCCATGGTTTTGACTTAACACGGCTCCTATTGCAAAGTTACTTGCATCGGTAGTTAAAGTAAATTCTTTTGAGAAATCTGGATGTTTGTTAATGAGTGTGTCTTGCATCGCAAGTTTTAGTTTCTCAAATGAGTCTTTATATTCTATGTTTTCTATATTGATTTTGCTATCTTTCTTTAAACAAAGTGTCATAGGTTTTATAATTTTTGCATAGTCATTTATAAATTTTCGGTAATAACCTGTTAATCCTAAAAATGATTGTATTTCTTTTATAGTTGTGGGTATAGGGAATTTTTGTATTATTTTTAGTTTTTCTGGATTTGGTTTAATGCCTTCTGGAGTTATTATATGTCCTAAAAATTCACTTTCTTTCTTTAAGAAATCGCATTTGTTAAGAGATACTTTTAAATTTACGCTTTGGAGTTTCTTGAATACTTTTTCGAGAGAAGAAAGATGTTCCTCTAGTGACGTGCTAAATATTATTATATCATCTAAATAAACATAACATGTTTTTCCTACAAATTCTTTTAATACCTCGTTCATCATACGCTGAAATGTCGCCGGTGCGATTTTGAGACCGAATGGCATTCTAGCGAATTCGTAATGACCTGATAAAGTAGAGAATGCAGTTTTTTCTCTATCTTCTGGTTTTACCTCTATCTGATAAAATTCTTTTGTCAAATCTAATGTAGTAAAATAATTTGCTCTTCCCATTTTATCTAAAATATCTTCTATTATTGGTATAGGGAATTTATCCTCTTTGGTGACATTATTTAACTTCCTATAATCGATGACAATTCACCATTCTTTTTCTCCTGTTTTATCTTCCTTTTTAGGTACTATCCATATAGGTGCATTATATGGACTAGTGCTTTTTACTATTATTTTTTGTTTTAATAAATCATCTATCTGCCTATCAACTTCATTTTTATGAACTTCTGGATACCTATAAATTCTGGTAAAAATTGGTTCATCACTATTTGTTGCTATTTTATGTTTTACGTGAGATGTGAAACTTAGATCATCTCCCTTGGGAAAAAATGTTTTTTCATTGTTTTTTAATAATTTTGTTAATTTTTTATGCTCTTCGGCATTTAAATGGTCTAACCTTTTATTTTCTAATTCGTCGAATATAGAAATTTGTATTTCTATATTATTAAAGTGATTTATATTCTTTTTCTTCGTCTATACTGAAGAATAAAGGTATTATTTCACTATTTAATTCTAAAGTTTTTGTTTTAAAATCAATCTTACTTTGGTTTGGGATTAATATATTATTTCCTATAATTCCATTGAAATTTTGATTGAAATCAAATATTTGGAATACACAATCTTCTATGACATTGTAAATAAATTTTTCTTTAGGTATTTTTATTTCTTCATTTATTATAACTGTAGTTCGAACAGTTTTTATAGTTAAAGGTTTTTCTCTTTTTATAATATAGTCTTTTGGGGCATTTTTTTTACTAATTAAACTATTCGTTGCTCCCGAGTCTATTAACATTCGAATAATTTGTTTGTTTTTTTCTAACTTAATAAAGGGCAATCCGCGGTTCCGGAGGTTCCGAGGCTGGATACCAATAATTTTGATTTGTTCCTGATTCTATTTCGTTATTAGAATGGTTTATTTGTTGAGGTTGTACTCTTTTTAGTTGACTACTAGTGGGATCTATTTCCATTTGTCTTACACTCTGACTTCTGTTGTAATAATTGCGATTGTAATTATTACCTTTGTAATTGGGATTTCTATAGTTATGATTGGGATTATTATTATTATAATAATTGAATGGTGGTTTGATATTTACTGGATTTTTTGGTTGAAAATTATTTTGATAAGATTTTTGTGGTATATAGTTATTAGGTTTGTTAAGTTGGAATTTTTGGTCTTTAGGTGAATATAGTTTCTGTATTTTAGGTTCTGATCTTTCTTCCCTTTTTTCTTCTATGAATCCAGCTTGAGTAAGTTCGTGTAATGCTGCTTGTAAGCTAGCTGGTTTAAGTGAGAATAATACTGTTCTCATATGAATAGGTAACTTTTCTTTAAAGGTATCTAATGCAGTTTGGTTATTATGAGATATCTCATGTGCCTTTTTTTCTTGCACTGTTTTCTGATTTAATTCACACAAAGTTCTCTGTATCTCATTATAAAATGTCATTACATTTTTTTTGTAACTAATTTGGCTAAGGTCGTCATATAATTGAAAGCTACTTTTGAATCCTCCAAAATTGCTTATTAATAATTCTTTTATGTCTACCCATTTCTGTAGATGTGCATGAATTTCTACGCATCTTTTCGCTTTGCCTATCAATTTTGATTTTAAAATATTAATACACATTAATTGTGATTGGTCGTCATATTTATTTAATGTTGGAATAATTCCGTCTACATTAGTTATGAACGTATATAAATCTTCTCGTCTACCGTCAAACGTACTTAATTTCTCGATGTACTTAAGTGGGTCTAATGTCAGTGATAAAGCCATTTTAATATTTTCTTTTTCAATAATTTTTTCAGTTTTTCTTAGAATTAGTACTTAAATTATTCTTACAACTTTTTGGTATCGGTGTGTTTCTGATGTTTTTTAATTTTTCGTCTTCTTCATCCGTTGTGCTTCCTTCTTCATCTGTTAATCTGGAATCGGGTTTTGGTAGTTTCTTCTTTTTGACTTTATCTAATAATTTTTTCATCTGCTTGGCTCTAATTAGTTTTTCCTCTATGGAACTTCGTAACATTAGTCATTTACGTTGACATTGGTTATTAAACTAATTCACTTTGTAGTTTTTCTTTATCTGCTTTAAAGAATTCTACTTGGTTTTGTTCTTTATTTAATTTAAAGATTTTTACTTAAACTCTGGGTTCACTAGAGTGTATAGATTTTTATGAATTTAAACACTATGTTCGATAGGGTATTCACAAGAAAAAGAATTTTAACTTTATGGTCCATAAAGTGTTTCTTACTTTGATTTTCACTGATTTAAACTTTAAGTTCATTAAAGGGTTCACGGAAAATTTTATTTTTTGCGTGACGATTTTCGTTCAAATCACTAGATAGCTATTTTATTTTTTATGTAGTGTACTTGTACATTTTTCGATAGCTATCTTACCGACTGCGCCAATTTTATGTTTGAAGTGAATCAAAACACAATATTTTTAAAAAACTTTAAGAGCAAGAGCTCTTTCTTTATTTATGTCCTCTTAGAATCTAACTACACAAAAATACAAAATATCCTTATTTATACATTTTCTTAACTTAATGTTAGGCGTCGTTTCCTGTTTGGTTTTTATGATTGCCTTTTGTCTCGTCCTGGGTCTATCTTTCTTTACTACCTTTCCTTGGAATGGACAAAGGTGGATGAGGCATCCCTTTGTTCTTGTCTTGTATTGAACTATGTTGTGTTGTATTGAACGATGTACCAACATCTGTTCTTAATTGCTTTCATGTGTTTAAAAGATGGTTTCTTTATTATGATGAGCTGCTGCCATAACTTATCTATTTGTTGAGCTTTAAATTTCGATGAAATAAAGATTAAAGGAGATTGGGCAAAAATATATGGGACCTGGCCTACCTGGCGTGCAGAAATGAGACCTATGAAAATGATTGGGTACTATGGAGTGTACCAACGTATGAGTATTTTTTTGGTCCTAAACAATGGGAGATGGCTTAAATAAGCGACAAAAAAATAAGAAAAACACGTTGCAAATTTGAATAAACAAAGATACTTTATAAGATTATATTAATGTTTCATCAAGAATTACATTGTTCATGTTGTCAGCTGGGGGTATGAAAATGTTTTGATGTCGGGCCCAACATAAATACCACCACGGCGTCCTGTTATACAAGTGCAGTAGTAGTGCTTGAAAGCATTTCTTCCTTCCCCTGCCGTGTTATTTCAATAACAAATTCACAGCGAGTAAAAACCAGCGAAAGCTTGTGCTATGGTGGCTATGGTTATCATATTGTTACTCATCTTGTTGTACGATATTTCGTTCTAACGCAAAAGTGAATCATCTTTGAAAAGAGTACTATATAGAGTGCATGATCGATGGACAATTTTTTTTTAATTTAATGCACATTGAGATGGTTGAAATAAACTACCAAAAGAAAAGAAAACCACCATAAGAAAAAAACAACATTTCGCTTCATTGAATAAACAAAGTAGAATTGTATACTGTTAAAAGGAAAAAGTAAGATATTTCTTTTTTATATACTGCGTGAACCCCATGGTTTACAGATTTGTGTCCAAGTTCAAAAATGAAGCTCTTAAACTAAGTTTGTGGACTCTTGACGTACAACTATTTCCATTCATTTAATTCGTTAAATCAAAAAAAAAGTAGAATTTTCGTATTGTTAAGCGCATTATTCGCCAACCATGACAATATTCGCTATTATTGGCCATTGGTACAAAAGTTCATGTATTTTGGGATCTATTGAGTTCATCGAAAGTGACCAACACTGTCATTTCAATGGAACACTATTGCAATTACTTTTTGCTCTCATTGCAATCTTTGTTGCAATATTCTGGGTAAAGCCCATGGTTTACAGCTTTGTGCCCATCAAAAAAATTACTCGGGCTAAGCTTTCCAATGATATATATCTCATTCGTGAACGCTAGGTAGACCAAAATGCCCATTCTCCTTTTGAAATTAATTTGGTGTTTTATTTTATATTCTCATGATGTTTACTACACATGATATGTTTGTAAATTTTGAAGTTTTAGGAAATATTTCATACAACGCTGAAGCGATGTTTTTTATTAATCAATAAGTGATTTGATTAATATTATAATATTTTATTGTTTCAATTTATTAGATTTGAATATTTATATTTTATTTGAATTTCCATGCAGCCTTCCGACCTTTAATTTCCGGTGAAATAATTCGTGCAATTAATTACCAATTAATTTGCAATTTGATGGCTGTTTTGAACGGTGGTGAAGTGATTTTGTTTGAATTTTAAACGATGCATGGTTTGTTGTTCAAGTGTATTGTTCGATGGCAAGCGACAAATTTTAACAATAGGCCGTTTTATAATTCCGGATATTGTTTTTAATGTGATTAAAAAGTGTGCTGTGGTTAACACATCTAAATCATCTATACTATCGGAAAGAGGACACAGAGGTATCGAATTCAAGCACGCTTCTATTTGAGTTAGAAGTGTTGTGAGCTCCTCAAAAGTTAGTCTCTCTGTTCCAACGATCTGTTTTAAATGGTGCTTGACCGACTTCACACCGGCTTCCCACAATCCACCGAAGTGAGGAGAAGCGCGAGGAATAAAATGCCATTCTGTACCTTGATTTGCAAGGTTTTCCGCGATTTCCTTAAAATCATGCTGTGCGTGTGCAGCTTGTAACATTTTGTTTAGTTCAGTATTAGCTCCAACAAAGTTGGTACCACAATCACTATGGATTTGTTTGCAAATTCCGCGTCTGGCAGTAAATCTTCTAAATGCTGCCAAAAATGCTTGTGTCGTCAAGTCTGAAACGATTTCTAAATGTATAGCCTTTGTTGTTAGGCAAATAAAAACAGGGAAGTATCCTTTCAGGATTTTACTGCCGCGTGCCTTCCAGGCTTTGATTGATGGGTCCTGCGTAGTCTACGTCAGTGTGACAAAAGGGTCTGGCCATACAAACTCTTGCATCTGGTGAGTTTCCCATCAATTGCTGCATCTCTGCAGCCTTTTGCCGATAGCAAGTCGTGCAATGATGTAGTTGGTACTTCACACTTCTTCGAATTTGGCCGATCCAAAATCGTTGGCGTATGTAGGCTATCATTTGTTGGATTCCACCATGCAAAGTATTTTTGTGAGCATCTTTTGCCACATGTCTTGTTAAATGGTGGCTATTATGCAATAAAATTGGATGCTGCGCCTCATAAGGTAGCTGTGAATTTTGAAGTCGACCGCCGACTCTCAGAATTCCGTTGGTATCAATGAATACATTTAGTGCTTGTAATTATTTCGGTATTTTATTATTTTCTCGCAGATCTTTCAATTCTTTAGAGAACATCTCGCTCTGGGCTGTTTTGATAGCAAGAGTTCGAGCTGCTTTCAACTCATAAACCCTTAATGGTCCGGTGAGTTTCGAGGCAGTCACAACTATATTGCTAATTTTTGACTTTTTCCTGGCCAGACTCACTGCTCCGAGATTGGTTTTGTAACGATGGCACCATGCTATTACTCCAATTACCTTGTGTAAGCTCGAAATCTTGTGAATAATCACACTGGTGAGTTCTTCTGCTACTTGAATAGTATGGATCTTTACTGGACGACGTTCTTCTTTTGTTTCAACACTTTCAGCTTGGCCAGGCACATCAAACACCCACTGCGATCTTAAAAATATTGGACCGTTCCACCAGACATCTAAGGATTCCATAATTGATGGATATACGCCACGGGATGCCAAATCAGCTGGATTGTGCTGTGTTGGGACATGAGACCAACAATCGCTTCTTATTAATGGTTGTATTTCGGATACTAGATTTGAAACAAATGTTGTCCAATTTGATGGAGTTGTTCGAATCCAAGCAAGAGCAATTGTAGAATCAGTCCAGGCAAAGATGCGAACATTAGGAATAGCTAAGACATCTCTAGTACATTGTAAAAGTTGTGCCAAAATGACTGCACCGCAAAGTTCAACACGAGGTAACGTGATCGTCCGCTTGCTCGGAGCAATCTTCGTCTTTGCTAGAAGTAAGTTATTGTGGATGTCTCCTTTGTTATCTAATGCTTGAACATAAACCACTGCTCCATATGCTTTCGTTGAAGCGTCGCAAAAGCAATGCAACTCGATTGCTTGATTTGATGGGCTCATTCGATTCCATCGCGGAATTCTCACCTTTTCTATCATTGGGAGTTCTAGCTGTAAAGCTTCCCAACTCTTTTTGATGTGGGCTGGAACGTCCTCATCCCAATCACATCCAAGATCCCACAGCTTCTGCATGATAATCTTCGCAGTGATTATGCACGGTTAAATCCATTAAAGTGGATCGAAAAGCTTGGCGACGGTCCATGAAATAGTTTCTTTTCGTTGTCGTTTCATTTGGTTTCTGTACATTTTTATATGAAAAGAAATCGCAGCTAGGAAACCATTGGATGCCGAGAGTTTTGACATGATTGTACAGATCAAAAGGAAGCTCAAAATCATATTCGCGATCTTGAATTGAAATGTCTCCAATCAAGTCTCTGTGATTGGCTGACGCTAAAAGTTCTCTTGCTTCATCTCCCTTTCTTCTCGCTGCTTCCATAGATTCTGCACCGCTAATCAAATCATCAAGAAACATATCTTCTCGAACGACCTCCGTCATCTTGGGCTAAACGTTGTAGGGTTTTTATTGCTAAATGAGGAGCACTTGCCGTGCTAAACGTTACAGTCTTGAGCTTGTAAAGCTTCAAAGGTTCTGTTCGGTTTTCTCTCCACATGATGATTTGGTAAAGGGATGATTCACCAAAATTTGTCGGTACATCTTTTCTATGTCCGCCGTAAAAGTATATCGGTGTGTTCGCCATCGTATGATAAGATCTATAATAGATGTTTTTAACTTTGGACCAACCTCCTCTACCTGAGCGTCGAACTTGTCGAGTTGTGGAGGCTGAGTAGGATCAATGATTCTCGAGTAATTACCTCTAGATGAGTCCTGAAACCAAAGGTCGCTCACGTTTCCCTCGACCCGTCCCGCATTCCTCGCTCATCCCACATAGGAAGCGAATAGCCGACTATTGTCACCAACTCCTCTCCCACCCATCCCACGTTGATGGTGAAAAAACCATACAACGTTACCCTCCACTGATTCCTTTCTCATCCTCCTGGGCTAGTACAGCTCATAATCCTTTTAATCAATCCTTTCCATCAGTACGGTGCAAGCACTGTCTGATTCCTGAACCTCTCTCTCCTCTTCCAATGTCTATTTCCCAATTGGGCTGGATCTAAGGTGTTACACGACCCGTGCCGATGATCAGCCTGGCTGAGGGCCCAATTAAAAAACTAGCTCAGTCGTTAACGGAGTATTCGGATACCTGGTGACCTCCGAATTAACTAGCCTTATCTGTATATACGGATCTCTGTACCTCCTTCTTGTAGTGAAGAGGTTGTGAAGTATGGCCCTTCCACTACTACAGAGAGTAAACCTCTCAAGACGTCAACTCCGCGGTTTAGTGGCGGTAGGGTTGTGAAGCATGGCCCTGCCGCTACAAGTCCTCATCCCGGTGGTAGTGGGGTTGTGAAGCATGGCCCCCCTACCACCAAGGGTAATACAATTCCTGTAGAAGGTCGTGGAGGGGGCGAACGTAAGCTCAAACCCTCTAAGACCTTCTACAAGGATATGCGAAATGCCAAGAGGATCCTCCAGACGTTTGGTGAAAAACCAGGCGCTGGAGAGGACTCTCAGCATTGCGCAAAAATACAATGGGCTAAAAGCTTCTTAGCCAAAGCCAACAGTAAGACCTGCGAGGACTCTACGTCTAAGCGACAAAGGTCTATGGAGGGTACTGTCTCAGTACCCAAACGCCCCAAAGTGCAAAACACCCGCACTCCTCCTAACCCTCACAAGGTTAAAATGTCTTTCAGTGATGTGGTGAAAGACAAATTGATAGTCGCGATCATCGACAGGAGCGATGTGGATGGCACCATCTCTGCCGAGAATTGGACACTGATTAAAGGTCAATTGGCCCTCAGATTTCTGGGAATCATGTCCGACAATCCGGGACCACCGCCCATCACAAACGATGGCGGTTGGCATCAAGGCCATATCAAGCTGATGGTCTGTGATGATCAGAGATCGTGTGATCTATTGTCGCTGGCTGTCAGCCGACTCGGAGAGGTCTGGCCTGGTGCAAAGCTTGAGGTCGTTGCAAAGGAAGACATTCCTTGCAGGCCAAGAGCTCGCACAATGGTTCCGGCTGTTTTCGAAGGTCTGGATCAGATCCTGGAGGTGATCCGGCTATCAAATCCATCCCTCCCTACTCACAACTGGAAAGTTGCGAAACTGGAAGAGGCAAAGGGACCCTATAGAGGTGCTATTGTTATCATCAATATGGAGTCCCTTGCCCCTCTGGCGCAGCTGAAAGGAGTGATTAGGTGTGGGTTTGAGGCCATAACCCTGAAGGTCTATAAAAAAGATGGGGCCGAAGCTCAATCCCTTCCCCCTCCTCCTCCTCCTCCCCCTCTCCCTCCTCACCCCCATCCCCCTTCCATCCCTCACCCCCACTCCCCTGTTCCCTCGCCTGCCCATCTCCCCCCCACTCTAGTTGAAGCGACTGCCAAGGAGCCGGGTGCAACGATCACTTTTCCTGTAATGGAAGATGATGCATCCCAGTCATCCTCGGCAGTAACGGATACCCTCACCGTCGACGGTTTTTCCGAAATGGAGGCCGAAGACTGCACAATTGGAGACGAGGATGCTCTCCTGGACTCATCCTCGGATATCGAAGACTCCGACATCACAGTGTTGGAGACTGGTCTGGAGTACGGTAGCAAAAATGCTGCAAATACTCCAGATTAATCTCCAACACTCCGTAAAGGCTTCGGCCTCGCTTCTTCTACGCCTCTCCAGCAGCGATGAAGATATTGTCCTGATTCAAGAACCATGGATTGTAAAATCCATTGTTCGAGGAATCAGGACTCCTAAATACTACTTGCTATATGTATCAGGTGAGGGTGAACCCAGATCTTGCATATTAGTCAAAAGTAGCCTAAATGTATTTTTACTCCCTAATTTCAGCAATAGAGATATCACCGCTGCAAGACTGGAAACAGCCAAAGGAACGTTCTGGCTGGCGTCGGCGTATCTCGGCCACGATCACCTTGGCCCTCTCCCGGGCAAAACCCTGGAGAAATTAGTAGCTGAATCCCAAAGGCTTAATATTGGCCTCATCATCGGTAGTGACGCTAACGCACATCATACAGTGTGGGGTAGCACTGATATAAACGACAGGGGTGAGTCTCTTTTCGATTATATTCTTAGCACTAACCTACTTATAAGTAATGTTGGCAATGAACCAACTTTTATTACTAAAAACCGTCAAGAAGTATTAGATATAACTCTTGTCTCAGACTCCATCATTAATAATATCCTGAACTGGAAGGTATCTGAAGATCACTCCTTCTCGGATCATAGATACATCCAATTCAACTTTATGAATGTTCCAACTAGCCAATTTAAATTTAAAAAGAACTAACTGGCCGAAATATGAGGGGATATTGAACAGTTCAGTCAGACCTGAACTCTTTAATATTCCCTCTAACATTGAAGATCTTGACGACAAAGTCAATAATCTTACCTTAGCCCTAAATAAAGCTCTAGACACTGCATGCCCCCTTATACAAGTAAGGGGTGAAAAGAAACCCCACTGGTGGAACCCCGGGCTAGATCCACTTCGAAAAGAATGCAGAAAACTCTTTAACAGAGCAAAAGCTTCCAGAGATATGTCTGACTGGGATTCTTACAAAGAATCACTGAGGACATATAAAAAAGAACTGAGGAAAACCAAGCGATCGTCTTGGAAAAACTTCTGTAGCAATATAGATAATTGCTCTGAAGCATCCAGACTGCGCAAAATACTCTCCAAAAATCCAGTGATGCCGAGCTGTTTGAAAACTGCATCAGGCCTCTGGACGAATTCATGTGAGGAATCACTCAACTTGCTACTAGACGTTCATTTCCCTGGTAGCTCCAACATCAACAATAGCATTGCACCAATTACTCGCGACAATGCACTAACTCCTCCACGAGGTCTAGTCACTAAGGAAAAAATTAAGTGGGCTATAAACAGCTTTGAGCCATACAAATCTGCAGGTCCAGATGGAATAATTCCCGCGGAACTGCAAGTAAATGCCAATTTTCTAATACCCATCCTAGAAAACATCTTCAATGGATGTCTCAAACTATCGTACATCCCAATGGCATGGAGACAAGTCAAAGTTGTTTTTATCCCAAAAGCTGGAAAATCCAGCCATGTAAATCCCAAAGATCTAAGACCTATTAGCTTATCATCATTCCTTCTTAAGACTTTTGAACGTTTGATTGATATCCATTTGAGGACAAACATTGATAAGTCCCTCCTTTCAAGAGCTCAGCATGCTTACAATAAAGGGAAATCGGTTGAAACGGCTCTACATTGTATAGTACGTACAATCGAACACTCCCTCCATCATAAAGAGTACACTTTAGTTGCCTTCCTAGATATAGAAGGAGCATTTAACAATGTCGACACATCTGCAATTGCACGTGTATTGACATCCCTGAAGGTAGATGAATCGATTAGTATGTTGATAAATCAGATGCTGATAAGCAGGATTATCAACTCAAAACTTGGCGATTCTACTGCTCAAAGGAGTGTCAGCAGAGGTACGCCGCAAGGCGGTGTCCTATCACCTCTCCTCTGGAACTTAGTAATAAATGAATTACTAACCACTCTAGAAAGAGAGGGATACAAAGTGTTTGCTTATGCGGACGATGTTGCTATCGCAGTGACGGGAAAACATCCCAATACGCTAAAAGAACTTTTACAAAACGCTTTAAATAAGCTCAATAACTGGGCAAATCAGTGTGGACTGGGCGTTAACCCACATAAAACTGAACTTGTCCTCTTCACCAGGAGATACAAAATCCCACATATTGACCCTCCCCATATAAACGGTGTACCTCTTAAATTTTCAGACCACGCAAAGTATCTAGGTCTTGTTCTAGATAGGAAAT
Source organism: Syrphus vitripennis (assembly GCA_958431115.1). Taxonomy (NCBI): domain Eukaryota; kingdom Metazoa; phylum Arthropoda; class Insecta; order Diptera; family Syrphidae; genus Syrphus; species Syrphus vitripennis. The sequence goes on along the minus strand of OY288108.1, from coordinate 73,817,620 downwards.
TAAGTTGGAAACCTAACATTCAAGAAAGAATAAACAAGGCCACAGTTGCCCTGTTTTCTTGTAAGAAAGCCATTGGTAATAAATGGGGATTAAAACCCTTCATTACACATTGGCTATTTATCTCGGTTATAAGACCGATACTTACTTACGGAGTAACGGTATGGTGGACTGCGCTCGATATAGCGACAAATCGTGACAAACTCAGCAAAGTCCAACGAACAGCCTGCCTGTGTATGGGTGGAGCACTCCGCTCTACCCCCTCCGCCGCACTTGATGTTCTGTTCCATCTAATACCGCTGGACATTTTCGGCAAACAAATGGCTGCAAACACTGCCATAAGGCTTCAAGCCTCCTCACAATGGATCAATAATGAGATTGGCCACTCCGCTATTCTGAATTCGTTCAGATCGATAAATAGTAATATCGACTACACCATTCCCCATCCTCAATTCAACCAAAATAGCTTCAAGGTGACTATCCCTTCCAGATCTACTTGAGAGGATACATCATTTTTGAACGATGATCCTATCAACTTCTTCACTGACGGATCAAAAACGGATGATGGGGTTGGTGGAGGCGTATACTCTGATAGACTAAACCTAAGTCTCTCATTTCGTCTACCTGATCATTGTAGCGTGTTCCAAGCTGAAATCCTGGCTATTAAAGAAGTCCTCTCCTGGCTGAGAGAAAACGTTATATCAACAAAAGATATACGTATCTTCTCAGACAGCCAGGCCGCGTTAAAATCGTTGGACTCTGTCTCTACGAACTCACTAACAGCCCTAAACTGTCGATCATCTCTTATGGAGATGGCCACACAGTTCAATATTCACCTCTGCTGGGTGCCGGGCCATAGAGACATTCCAGGAAATTGCAAAGCCGATGAACTTGCAAAAGAAGGAACAAGTTTACCTCTACTAGCTCACAAAGCTAGTGTGGGTATGCCTCTGGCTACATGCAAACTTATGCTAAAGCAAGAAACTATAGAGAGAACTAACCTCAGATGGAATAACACCACCACCTGTTTAGCGACAAAATTAATTTGGCCTAAACTTAGTGCTAAACGCTCTAAACAGTTGATCTCTCTGAATAGATTGCATATAAGCTATGTCATAGGTGTCCTGACTGGACATTGCTTAATAGGCAGACATGCACTTCGACTTGGAGCTCCTGCAAATGATTTCTGCAGGAGTTGCAGGGACGAAGAGGAAGAGGAGACAATCTCTCATCTTCTATGTACCTGTCCCGCCTTATCACAAAGACGTAAACTCCATCTAGGAGAATTCTTCTTCGATGATCCTAGCGATCTGGCAAACTGCGACATCACCTGTCTCCTGCGCTTCATTCGGCGCTCAAAATGGTTCAACGATGGAGGTTGATCAACTGATCCATGTGGTATCACAACGGACCTAATTTTGGTCTAAGTGTGTTGGACTTTCAGGCCAACAGCCACCTTAACCTAACCTAACCTGGACCAACCAGAAGATAATCATTGAGAGATTTTCCATTCGAATCTTTCGAAGCAGCATCAAAAACAACTCGAGTCTTCATAGTTGTGATTGATTCCTTAATCACAGCATGATGTGGTAAGATGAAGTGGTTTGGTGTGTTGAGTATCTCATCATCGCTACTGATCTCCTCCATGTGTTGGAGTATATCATATTCTTTATTACATTTTATGTAGTCAGCTCGAAGAGTTGTGTTAGCTTCAAGCTTCTTTTTAAGATGAAGAAAGCGTCGATATGCCATCTGTCGACTGGATCCCATCTTTGGCAACATGTCATCTTTGAATGGCATTTTTACTTGGTATTGACCATCGTCGTCGCTAAACGTCGAGTATATATTTTGAAATGTGCTTCGCAGGCTACGTTTTCTTCGGTCTCATGGAATTGAAACGGTATAACTCTTCCATTTCCCAAAACTTCTGTAGTTGAAGGTTCAAATCAGTTGTTTGGAAGAAACTGCGGATTTGTTAACGTGGATGTGTTGAAACTCTTCCTAGTACAATCCAGCCCAATTTCGTTTTTTGTGCCATCGATCGGTCAGGTGCAGTCTTCCGGACGTTCAATTTCCGGTAGAAATATTTGGGCACAAACATCACTGCCTAAAAGTAAATCGATGGGTGCAGGTTCGTGGAGATGTGGATCTGCCAACGGATGTCCAATTAGGTGTTTCCATGTGTCAGGTACCATTCTTTGGGTTGGTAGAAGGCCAGTAAGCGACTTAAAAGTGAATGCCTGTAATGCAGTTTGAAACGATGAGTGGCAAGACATTATCTATACCTGTACAGCGTTCTGCGAGGTGCCACTACTGACCAACCCCAGTCCCGGTACCTCGACACATGTCCTCAATTTTTTCAGCTTAAGCAACTGCGCAGCTTCTTCAGTAATGAATGAAGATTCGGAACCTGTATCAATTATGGCTCTCAAAAAATGTAACCGCCCGTCTGAAAAACGGGCCTCAACTATAGCGGTTGCTAATAGCACTTGGTGAGAGAAATCTCGATCACCATATGAGGTGTGATAGTTCAAGGAAGTGGAGTTTTGAGCATCATTGTTGGGTTGGAATTCGAAGGCATTTGCATTCATGGTTGTTTGAACTACATTTGAGGTAGTTGCTCTTGGTTGTGTTGGAAATCTCGAAAAATATTGCGCAGGATTTTTTATCAAATTATTATTCTGCAATTGTTGGTTTACATGCAACTAAGAATGATGTCTCTGCTGACAAAAGAAGCAGCATAGTGGACTTGGACATTCATGTAAGGAGTGTCTATAAGAAAGGCAATTTTCACATACTTTCAACCGTCGAACAACATCTGTACGACCCATGGTGTCCATATTTAAAATTTTTTGACATCTTTTCAAGGAATGTTTTTCTTTATTATATAATTTGCATATTAAATTTTCCGTCACCGCTGGTTTAGCAGGCTTAAACTTCTGCTTGGCAAGTAAAACCTTGGACTTCAGTGGAAAACGCAGTTTCGCATTAGCGCAAGCATGGTCTACCACGCTGCCGTCTACCATAGAATGTACCACAAAGGACTTTCCGAGCAGGTTCCTCTTCAGTCATGCGAGCTAGGTGCCCTGCCCACCGGAGTCGACCAAGTCTAATTTTTGTCACTATGTCTGCTTCAAGGTAGATTGCGTACAATTTATGATTGCACCGTCTCCGGAATCGTCCTTTCTCACATATGGGGCCAGCAATTCTCCTCAAGACTTTTCTCTCGAACGCGGCTAAGAGGTCGGAGTGTCTTTTGCTAAGCACCCAAGTCTCGGATCCATACGTGAGTACTGGCAGGACCCCATGGTCCTGTACAGCAGCAGTTTTGAAGTTATGGTGAGATTTCTGGATTTGAAGAGCTTTTACAGACTGTAGTAGGCTCTGTTGGAATTGAGCAGCGGCCCCAACAAGTGTCCATGCCTTATCATAATTGGCGGTTTCAACAGATAAGTTATGAAGGAATCGTTTTGCGTCATCAGTTAAACATGACTGCAGAAAATGGAGCCTATCTAAATCCGATAAACTTTTGTTGTTGTGAACCAGACCCTGAAATCTGTCATAAAATGGCCGCGAGGTGATATTTGAACTATCAAACTTAGGAAGATCGATGCGAGGTAACCTAACTTCTGAATGGGCAGATCGCTGTGCTTCAGCTCCGGTGGTGTTGCTGCTCTTGTTGTTAAGGATTGTGTTGCTGCTGCGGAGAGTGCTGTTCTCGATGACAGTGTTGTCAATTTAGCTGATAAGAGTGCTGTTGGTAATGTTTTTAACCAAGTTCAACATTCTAAATCTCACCGTTCAAAAAAGATCATGTATGGGACTGCTGCGGTTGTAGAAGGCGAATTTACACTGCAGTTTGTTCCACGTCTACAATTTCTACATCTTTTCCGCTTGGACAAAAATGTGACGGAGGAAAATATAATTGAATATGCTGCAACGAAGTTAAATATTGACAAGAATGCCATGCGCTGTTCAAAACTTATTAAAAAAGGAGTAGATTCGACTTCACTCCGTTTTGTGAATTTCAAGTTAGGGATTCCTGCTAGCCATTTTCATACTGCTTTGGATGCTTCAATCTGGCAGAAACATGTCCAATTAAAGAAATTTATAAATTTTCCGAAAGTCGAAGGCAAAACCAAGATGAAATAGCTGAAATTCAAAATGCTGGTGGTTTACGTACAAAAACTAACGAGCTTTTTCTATCTTCTTCTCTTCAAGAGTTCGATGTCATTATCATCGTTGAAACATGGCTAAATTCTAACTTTACATCGTGTGAGCACTTTGATTCTTCATACAATGTGTATCGTAAAGATCGTTCAACTAAATCGGGATGGGATCGATGAGGAGGTGTTTTGGTTGCCGTCCGAACGACTTTCAACAGTACTCAATACAAATTAAAAAATGATGCAGATGATATTGAGCAGCTTTGTGTTTGTGTAAGTTCTGAAGATTCTGCTGAAATTAAAGATTTATTTTTTATTGTAAGTTATATCCGCCCAACGAGTGGAATTGATTTTATTACCGAACATGTTTCTAATGCTCAAGCTATAGTAAGTGAATTAACACATAACCAATTTCCTTGTATACTTGGCGATTTCAACATTGGTGATATCGACTGATGTTACATGGAAGAAGATAGTAATTTGACCCCTTTTAATGTAAATAAAGATATAGAAATGTTAGTTGTTGATTCATTTTCTTCTATGGGCTTATTTCAAATTAATAATGTAAAAAATAGTTTAAACAGAATATTGGATTTGGTGTTTATTAATAATGATTTAAAGTATTCTTTAAAAAATTCTGATTTTCCTCTATTAAATAATTCTATTCATCATAAGGCTATTTGTTTCTCTTTTGAATACTATAATTATGCTCTTGTCTGTCTCAATATGCGAAAAAATTTTAATTTTGCAAAGACAGATTTTATGGCACTTAATAATTTTTATAATACTGTTGACTGGAAGGATTTATTGGAAGGCAAGTCTCTAGAGGATATGTTTACAAGTTTTAAAAGTATTGTTTATGAAGGCATAGAACGATTTGTTCCTACATTAAATAGGAATAAGTCGTTTAAGCTTCCATGGTTTAACAAAAGAATAAAAAATTTGGAGAATGCTAAAAACAAGGCATTTACATAAGCGTTTTAAAAAACAAATCTTTTGGAAGATCATTTAGTATTTTTTCAGTTGAGAAAAGAATTTGATTTTCTTAACAGGTCCTTGTATAGGCAATATAATATCAATACTGAATCAAATATAAAAAATAATTCAAAATCTTTCTGGGTATTTCTAAATTCGAAAAAAAAATGTTCATCTTTTCCTCAATGTATGGAATACGAGGATCCTTTGTATATGAAAATTATAGTACTCTCATGGCGAGTTTTCTTAGGGTTGCCCGGATCCTGGTGGTGGCGCTGCAAAATGTGAGGTGTAAAATTCGATTTGGTGAGTCTTTAAGCGTCGAAAATTGGTGGTAGGAGCAAGAGGAGACTATTTTTTGGATAATTGCATCCAAAAAATATGAATAAATATCATTTAAAACCTCCATAAACTCTCCGAAAAAAAAAGAGTAAGGGTTGCCGGCATACATTAGATGTCGCCCCATTCGACTTCCACCATGAGAGTACTATAGTTTTCATATACAAAGGAGGATCTTAAATCCACCGATATTCAGTCCTCATGCGACCTTTTTGCTCGATTCTTTCAAACTTCATATAATTGTGATATTTTAACAAATATTGACGGCTTCTACCCTGATATTATTGCTTTGACAGATTTCAATCTTCAAAGTTTTTCAGAACAGGAGGTTTTGGAAAGCTTAAAGGAAATTGATGTTACAAAAAAATCTGGCTTTGACATGATTCCTCCCATACTTTTGTCAAAATGTTCTTATTCACTCTGTTATGTTTTGACCCTTATTTTTAATAAATCCTTACAAACTGGTGTTTTTCTTAAAGAATGGAAAATATCTTATATAGATCCCGTTTACAAGAGTGGTCTTAAGCACTTAGTGAAGAACTATAGACCAATCTCTAAACTTTCAGTTATTCCCAAACTCTTTGAAAAAATGGTCACCCAAAGACTTTATTTTGATGTAAAAATTCGTTGTCTCAAAAACAACATGGTTTTGTAAAAGGTAGATCAACTTGTACTAATTTAAGTCTTTTTGCAAATTATTGTATTAATCATGTGGAAAAAGGTAGGCAAATAGATGTCCTGTATACTGATTTTGTTAAGGCTTTTGACCGGATTGAATGTTTCATTTTTAAAGTGGTTATGCTCATACCTGTCTGAAACTCCAAAGATTTTAAGGATGCCTATACTCTAAAGACTTTATTTATGTCATTAGTTCTACCGGTTTTAGAATATTGTTGTGTCGTCTGGTCTCCTTTTACGAAAATAATATTTTGAGAATTGAAAGAGTTCAAAAAAGATTCACTCTTTATGCATTACGCAAAAATAATTGGGTTGAGAATTTACCAGATTATAAATCAAGGTGTTCTCTTATTGACTTAAAAACGCTTAAATGTCTCAGGCAAGTCCAATGTATTGTAATATTCTGCTAAGGGTTCGCAATAAAAACTTATTTACTTTATTTCTTAACTTCTTCTTATTACATTTAAAATAAAACACACTTTACTTCAATTGAAATCACTTTTATTAATCACTGGCACAACACTTTACACGAACTTTATTCTTTCACTTTCAAAAATAAACTGTGTCCAATCGGTAGCGCCATCAACCTTATATAGGAAAAAAAAATATCTGGTTCTGGTCTAATCTCGAAAGCAATAGAAATCTTTAGAACCTGTATCTCGATCTTTCTATTCTGACAGATAGATGGAATAATTCCCCTTCGGACTTCGACATTTACCAATGTTCGAAAAAGCTCATTCAAAGCTCATTCAAAGCTTATAGCAGGTTGTTTTAAATCGCAATGGTACTAGATGGCGCTGTCATCGCATTCGAGAATCGATGTAGTTCGAATGTAAAAGTCGTTATATTATGATTCAAAAGTAGTTAACTAATTTTCGTTACATTGCCCCCCTCTTAGAATTGATCGTCCCGAACAATTTCATCACCTCTTTCACCGTTATATCGATGTAACCGGTCAGCGTGAACTACTTTTAGTTTGCCTCTTACGCCTCTTTGTATACGGTAAACCACATCATTGATTCTTTTCACCACAGTATATGGGCCCTCCCAGTTTTGTTGGAGTTTTGGTGATAGCCCCTTTTGTCGATGAGGATTGTAAAACCACACAAGGTCTCCTTCTTGAAATCCCGTTGCTGTCGCTCTTGCGTCGTATCTTGTTTTCATCCGATCACTAGACAATTTTATATTTGTCCTTGTTTGTTGATGAATGTCAACAAGCCTTTTCTTGTGGTCATCCGCATATTCGTCTGTTCCCTGTGACTCATTTGGATGACAACCAAATTTCACTTCACTTGGCAGCCGTATAGTTGATCCGAACAGGATTTCCGATGGTGTTTTTCCTGTTGAGCTATGGGTTGCACTTCGATATGCCATAAGGAACAATGGGATATGTCGGTCCCAGTCTCGTTGGTAGTCGCCGACAACCTTCGACAGATGTTCTTTAAGGGTTCTGTTGAATCGTTCAACCATCCCATCAGATTGTGGATGGAGCGGTGTTGTTCTTGTCTTTTTAATGCCACGGAGCGAGCAAACTTCCTGAAAGACTTTAGATTCGAAGTTTCTTCCTTGGTCAGAATGAAGCTCAATGGGAACACCGAACCTGCTCACCCAATTGAAGACAATTTGATCCACAACTGTTTTTTTTTCTTGGTTTGGGATGGCAAATGCTTCAGGCCACTTGCTGAAATAGTCCATGACAACAAGGATGTATCGGTTTCCGTTGTTAGTTTGAGGAAAAGGACCCGCGACATCTATTGCAATTCTCTCAAAAGGTGTGCCCACATTATACTGCTGCATTTTACTTTGAATTTTTCTACCTGGTCCCTTGCTAGCAGCACAAGTATCACATTTTCGGCACCATCTTTCGACGTCATCTCTTGCGTGTAGCCAGTAGAATCGTTGTCGTACCTTTTCCAGCGTCTTATTCACTCCCAAATGACCTCCAGAAGTTCCATCATGCATCTCTTGAAGTACGTCGTTAACCTTTGACCGAGGTACGACTAGCTGCATCACATAAGATTTACCGTCTGCGGATTCCCACTTACGCCTTAATACCCCTTCTTGCACATGAAGCGAGTCCCATTGTGCCCAATATGCTTTGAGAGCCGGACTTCGGTAGGAGATATCACACCATTCTGGTTTCTCTTGGTGTTCTTTCCAGGCAAGAATGGGCTCGATATCCGGATCTTCTTGTTGGGCCGTTCTGAGTTCTTCGTTGTTCCAACCGTTAATGGGATCAGCTCTAGTTCGTTGAACGATGACCATTTCCTTTTCTTCTTGGCGTGTGCAATGCTTACAGTCTGGTTTACACGGTCGCCGGGATAGAGCGTCTGCGTTTGAATGCAGCTTTCCTCTTCGATGTTGAATCTCATAGTCATACGTCTGCAACCTCTCGATCCATCTTGCTACTTGACCTTCTGGATTTTTGAAGTTTAAAAGCCAATTGAGCGCACCATGATCTGTTCGAAGAAGGAACTTTTGTCCATAGATGTACTTATGGTAGTGCTTTGTTGCCAATATCAGAGCAAGAAGTTCCCTCCTTGTAACGCAATAATTCCTTTCTGGCTTCGAGAGTACCTTGCTGTAATAGGCGACAACTTTTTCCTCTCCGTCATGTACTTGCGATAGTACAGCTCCAATTCCAACGTTACTTGCTTCAACGTCGATGATGAAAGGTTTTCCTGGAGTTGGATAGGCCAGTACAGGTGCATTACATAAACGCAGTTTCAGTTCTTGAAAGCTTTTCTCGCACTCACCTGACCATTTGAACGGCTTCCCCTTTTCAGTAAGATGATGCAAGCTTTTGGCGATCTTAGCAAAATCCTTTACGAAACGCCGATAATATGTGGCCAGACCAAGAAAGCTCCGGAGTTGATGTTTGTCCTGAGGCGTTGGCCAATTCTTTACAGTGTCAACTTTCTCAGGATCAGTTTTTACTCCTTGGGATGAGATGATATGTCCCAAATATTTAACTTCGGTCTTGAAAAACGAACATTTCTTAGGATTTAACTTTAAATGTGCCTCTCGAAGCCTCTGGAATACGGCTTTAAGGTTTTTACAATGTTCGTCAAATGTTTTTCCGTACACGATGACATCGTCCAGGTAGACCAGGCAAGATTTCCAGGTTAGTCCATGTAGAACGCACTCCATCAAACGCTCAAAAGTTGCTGGAGCGTTGCATAGTCCGAATGGCATCACATTAAACTGCCACAGACCGTTTCCTGTGGAGAACGCCGTCTTTTCCCGATCTTCTGGGTGAATTTCGACTTGCCAATAACCGCTCTTCAAATCCAAAGTTGAAAACCATTGGGCTCCTTCCATCGCGTCTAAGGTGTCGCTGATTCTGGGTAGAGGGTAGCTATCTTTCTTTGTCACGTCGTTCAGTCTTCGGTAGTCTACACAAAATCGAGTGCTTCCATCCTTCTTTTTGACAAGAACGACTGGTGATGCCCAAGGGCTTTTGGAATTTTCGATTACCCCATCTTTCTTCATTGTCGATATCATTTCTTCAACTTCAGTTTGTTTTTCTAGAGGGAGACGTCTTGCTGGTTGGCGAATTGGTCTTGCATCTCCTTCATCAATTCGATGCCGTACTAGCTGTGTTCGACCATATTGTCCGTTGGGTGAAGAGAATATATCAGCATACTCATGAAGAAGATCTCCAGCAACATTAAACTGATGTTGACTCAGACTTGATGACTTCAGAATTTGGTCTTTTAATCTGTCAAAGCTCAGGGGCTTCTTTGTTTCCGCTTCGGTGATCTTAGTAATCGCGGATACAGGTTCACATTGCCCAACTACTTCTCCCTTCTTGAGCTTAATTTCGTACGGTTTGATGTTCAGTATCCGTACAGGCACCATGTTGTTCTTTGGTGCCACCAGAGTCTTCCCTACCATGATGTTTTGGGAACGTTGTTCCGCATCTGGTTCCACAATGAGGTATCGATGGCTTCCGAAGTCACCCTTTAGTTTCGTCCATACGAATACTTCCGAAGAAGCAGGCGAGCAAATGTCTTCTTTGATGACGGTCCTGATAGTTGTTGTGTTTTCGTTGGCATAGACCATCGGAATCTCCACATTTTGGTACTTAAGAACTTTTTTACCGATATCCAAAATTATTCCATGCTCCTTCATGAAGTCGATTCCAACGATGCACTCGTCACATATATCCGCTACCAGGAATAGGTGCGAAAACTCTAGTTCTGCCAAACGGATCATATGACGAACCTCACCATACACTTTTGCTGCCTCTCCTGTGGCGGTCTTCAGCCGGAAGCTATTGGTGTTGTGTAGCCAAGACATCTTGACCAAGTCTCTTCGTACAATGGAGGCGGTGGCACCGGTGTCGATTGTAGCCACAGCCTCCACTGTCAGACTTTTGTTGTCTCGTTTAGTCTGTGAGACTTGGATAGTGTTTCTGGGGCCATCGATACCAGAAACCAGCTTCTGCCCCTCGAAGTTGGTTCTTACTCGTTTCCCGTCTGGGAAACAAGTTGAGCAGGAGTATTGGTACTATTGCTTGGTTGTTCTCGAGCGTTGGTTCTGCTTCCACAATGTTGGCATGCAGCTCTTCTCGGTGGTAATCTGCACTGCCGCTGAAGATGTCCGGTTTTGTTACAATTCCAGCATCGAGCAAGTCCTTCACGCTGGCTTCTTTGGAATGCGATTTTCTGGCAAGAGCATTCTTCAACTTCGACTTCTCTGACTCGATGAACTCCTTGGGAAGCTTGTTCTGCTGCTTCCATGGTCAGAGCAAACGCTAAAGCTTCAGGAAGCGTACGTTTTCCAGCAGTTCGAATTGCTCGCTGTAAGTTAATGTCAGATACAGCACGGATGAAGGCTTCTGTTGCAAGTTGGCTGACGATTTCATCCCCAGCAGCTGGATATGCGAGATGCGCCAACCGTTCAATGTCTGCTTGAAATTGCTGCAGAGTTTCTCCTCTCTTCTGGGCTCTAGTATTCAGTTGGACGCGGAAGACTTCTTGCATATGACCATCTCCAAAGCGTTTGTCTATGGCCTGAACAAGAGCACTGAAGTTACCATTCTTATCTGCTGGAATGGTTTGCAGCAGTTCAGCAGCAGGTCCTCTGAGGGCAACCGTTAGAGCTATAAATTTGTCTTCTTCGTCCCAGCCGTTCGTCGCTGCGGCTGCCTCAAACTGTTTCTTGTAGATCGACCAAGAAGTTTGCCCGTCAAAAGTCGGTGGATGTATTTCCTTCTTTCTTGGATAATCGCCAACACTTTCTCTAATCTTAATTTTTCGAACTTTGTCTAATTCGTCGGCAATACTCTGTATTTACCTTCGAATTTTTCTTGAACGCTCTCGAGTTTTGAAAATTGTTTTTCGAAGCAATCAAAGCGTCCATCAATAGTAACGAACTTGCTCTCAAAAGCATCAAGCTTACCTTCGATGAGAGTCTTCTGTTCTTCTAGAAGGTTCTTTTGTTGTTTTTCCATTCGTTCGAGAAGGTTCTCCTGTTCACACTTTTGTTGTTTTTCTATTTGTTCGAGAAGGTTCTTTTGTTCACACTTTTGTTGTTTTTCCATTTGTTCGAGAAGATTCTTTTGTTGTTTTTCCATTTGTTCCAGTTGGTTCTTTTGTTTTGTACGTTGTTCTTCGAGAAGATTCTTTTGTTCTGTACGTTGTTCTTCGAGAAGATTCTTTTGTTCTGTACGTTGTTCTTTGAGCTTGCCAATGAGAAGTGCCATCATTGCCGACAAGTCGACACCAGTACTTACTTGTTCTTCAGGCATTTCTATTTCGAATAGGAATGTGTCTGGGTCTTTTCCGCGTTGACTTAAATCCTCTTGCAGACGAATTATGAGGTCAGCTTTTCTTTCAGCAGTAGGAAGGCCTCGTTTATTTAGCTCTGCCTTAAGTTCAACACAATTCAATTCAATTACTGTCTTACCCATTTTTGCTTTTATTTTTTTCTTTAATCACAGTCACTTTTTGTCTTTGTTTTATCAAAACACACACATGTATATTTTTTCTTTTTTTTTATCACCACAAATTATCTGAATGCACAGACAACATAAGTTTTTATTCCACTTCTAACACTAATGTAATATTCTGCTAAGGGTTCGCAATAAAAACTTATTTACTTTATTTCTTAACTTCTTCTTATTACATTTAAAATAAAACACACTTTACTTCAATTGAAATCACTTTTATTAATCACTGGCACAACACTTTACACGAACTTTATTCTTTCACTTTCAAAAATAAACTGTGTCCAATCGGTAGCGCCATCAACCTTATATAGGAAAAAAAATATCTGGTTCTGGTCTAATCTCGAAAGCAATAGAAATCTTTAGAACCTGTATCTCGATCTTTCTATTCTGACAGATAGATGGAATAATTCCCCTTCGGACTTCGACATTTACCAATGTTCGAAAAAGCTCATTCAAAGCTCATAGCAGGTTGTTTTAAATCGCAATGGTACTAGATGGCGCTGTCATCGCATTCGAGAATCGATGTAGTTCGAATGTAAAAGTCGTTATATTATGATTCAAAAGTAGTTAACTAATTTTCGTTACAGTATTTTATTCATTAAAAATATTATTGATAATAGAATAACCTCTTCTGAACTGCTTTCATTAATTCCATTCTATGTTCCATTTCGAGTTTTTCGAAATAGAAATGAGTTATTTTACCCTCCTCTTCATAGAACCAACTATAGTCTTAATGAACCAATAACGTGTTCTCTAAATCTATTTAATATGGTTTACAATCAAATTGACCTCTGTATGAATAGAGATTGTTTTAAGAAAAAAAATTCTTCAAATATGTAATTGATAAATTAATTTATTTAATATAAAAAAAATTGTTAGCTCTTGTAAATATGTATATATCTTGTAACTTTATTATTATTTTTATTGTTTTATAATTTTGTAATCAGCAGATCTTCGAATCAATTGATGAATTAATAAATAAAAAATAAGCTTTGTCGTCCAACTTGATTGAAGGTGGAGGTATCGAAAACTTTTCTAATGATACCATTAAAATGGCTTTATAGTCAAGGTAAATATCACTAATTTTGTCATAATTATGTAACCTTCAAATCTTCTAATTTTAAGCCTTCTTCTAGACAACTTCCTCCAACAATTGCCTCATGATAAGATTTGGCCGATTTTTCATCGTCATTCAACGTCCGTCTAAGCGTCCTGATATGTGCGTCTTTGTCAAGCGTTCTTTTGGTGACTTTTTAAAATTTTTAAGGTCTCTTACTATTTTATTCAGAATTCCCTTTTAGAGTTTACCATATTTAAAACCTTTACGGTCCATTTTCTTAATAAAATTTGTTTATCTTACAGATAGAACCACAAGAATTAATTTTGACGAGTTTACAAAACAAATCAAGCAAGACTTACCTTTGTATATGAAAACTATAGTACTATCATGGTGGAAGTCGAATGGGGCGACATCTAGTTTACCTATGCAACCCTTACTCTTTTTTTTTTGCGGAGAGCTTATGGAGGTTTTAAATGATATTTATTGATATTTTTTTGATGCAATAATCCAAAAAATAGTCTACTCTTGCCCCTACCACCAATTTTCGACTCTTAAAGACTCCCCAAATCGAATTTTACACCTCACATTTTGCAGCGCCACCACCAGGACCTCTGCAACCCTAAAAAAAACTCGCCATGATAGTACTATAGTTTTCATATACAAAGGACTTACTGCCTTGTTTGAAGATGTTAATGCTTCTGGTGATGCCGCTGCGAAGGATAGCTGCCGCTGTCGCCGTCGCCGTCGCTGCAGCCGCCATCACTGTATCCGTCGTTATTATTGTTTAGATGCAATTTGTTTGCGATTTTTATATCACAATTTAGATTAAGTAGATTTAAAGTTTTTTAATAATTATCATTTGTAAATTGTATTGTCACAGATTTACTTTAACACTTTTGAGGTTATAAAGAAGTATGTCCAATTAATTTGTATTTTTCAATTCTTAAATTTGTATTAAGTAATAAAATTAAAAAGGGGCTCGAAGGACCACTGTATTTTGTGCAAAAATTTTTATATCAAAAATTAAGAAAAAAAGAAATTGAATAAAGTAAAACCAAATCGTTGATGATGTTGCTTCTAAAGTATTTTTATAATAATTTTTAAAGTACAATTAAAATGTATAGTACGTTAATTAATTTTTAACCTTCATTTGACTTTGCTTTATTTACTTTTTCGATAAGTTTAAATTTTAAATTTCAGTTACAATAGTTGGCAAGACTGAACATAAGGCCGAGTTAACATTTACAATTTATATATGTATGTTTTATGTGACCATTTTTTTTTTAGTGAATATTTGTAGATTTATGTTTGGTAATCAGGCTATTTTGGTCAATTGATTTTAAATGCAAATAAAAAACTTTATTTCATCTTTTACCCAACGTTTCGTCGCTACTCACGACTTCTTCAGGGGTTTATGATATGTTGTTTTTTTGTTGTTCTATTTTACATTGTTCTGTTGGTTTTGTTTTTTTTTAATCTTATTTTTATTTCGTTTGAAAAAAGAAAATGAAAATGAAAAAAATATATTTAAACTTTTTTGTTGTTCTATTTTACATTGTTTTGTTGGTTTTGTTTTTTTTTAATCTTATTTTTATTTCGTTTGAAAAATTTACAAAACAATGTAAAATAGAACAACAAAAAAACAACATATCATAAACCCCTGAAGAAGTCGTGAGTAGCGACGAAACGTTGGGTAAAAGATGAAATAAAGTTTTTTATTTGCATTTAAATTAATTAATTTATATTAATAATGATTTTAATTAATTTTATTTATTTAAATATTTCATGTACAATCGCACAGAAACAAAAATTTAAATGAAAAAACATTAATTTCATAGCGGAAATTTATGTGTTAAACTGTTCTCTATTTGTTTTTCTTCTCCTAAAAATGTTGTGAAAATTTATTTATACAAATCATCAAGCAAAAAATTAGTTTTTACTTACATTTTATTGATCACTAACGGGACAGAAGATCCTTTAAATGAAAAACCCGCAACATTTAATATGCGGATCTGTATTGTATAGAATAAATGCCTTCACGTGGATAGCAGAATACAGCGCAGTATTACTGACGTTACCGTTAACGAGGTGAATCTAGACTCAATTCGATTGAATAGTAGAATATACTTCAGTGAAAATTAAAGAATAATCCCCCCGATGAATAGCAGAATAGCTTTGTATATGAAAACTATAGTACTATCATGGCGAGTTCTTTTTAATGTTGCCCAGACCCTTGTGGTGGCGCTGCAAAATTTGAGGTGTAAGTGAGTCTTTAAGCGAAATTGGTGGTAGGGGCAAGAGGAGACCATTTTTTGGATTTATGCATCCAAAAAAATATCAATAAATATCAATTAAAACCTCCATAAGCTCTCCGCAAAAAAATAAAGAGTAAGGGTTGCCGGCACACTTTAGATGTCGCCCATTCGACTTCCACCATGAGAGTACTATAGTTTATAAATACAAAGAGAATAGGGCTGAATGGAAAACCAGTCATCCAAGATCCAACCCAAGCTACGAATTGCGCCTTTGAAAAAGAGCGACACTAGATAATATGGAGTGCTCTTTTACATTCCAAATGCCTTAGGTACCATAATAGAGGTCGGTAATTCAATTTCATTATAGAGCGGTATTTGACAGCTGGCAGCCACGACGTGATGGTCTTCGCTTTGTTTGTGTAAAAAAAAGTTATTAATAAGCAAACATAAAATTCATGTGTTCGTATTCGCTTTCAGTTATTTTTAGTAAGTGAACAATTTTGAAATTTTGAATTTTTACTCCAACAATACATGTCCAAACAACATACGAGTTTCCACATCTTAATATGTAGATACATCACGTTGCTAGATAAGGACATTGAAATAGATGAAGTAGAACATGCAAGAATATGCAGCCAAGAATAATAAAGCTCCTGGCATCGATGGCATTCCCTCAGAATTTTATAAAAATTCTACGCCCGCTCTAATTAATGAAATCCACCGCCTCTTCTTTCATATCTTCAGATCGGAAAATATACCAGAATCGTTCAAAAAATCTATTATATTTCCCCTCTATAAGAAAGGCGTCCCAATGAAGTAGTTAATTATCGCGGTCTATCATTTATGGATACCATCTATAAATTATTTACTACAATTCTTTTAAGACGTATCAATGGCTGGATCGAGGAAAATCAAATATTAAATGAATTTCAAGCAGCATACAGATCAAATTACTCAACTGTTGATCAAATTTATAATTTAACGTGCCTCATACAGTTGCAATTAAATCAGAGGAAGAAACTGTATGCTTATTTCATTAATTTGAAAGCTGCATTTGATAACATAAACAGAGATGCATTGTTTTATAAACTTACACTTCTAGGATTGTCATCAAAAATGGTTTCAATTCTTAAAGCTCTCTACCACAACAATACCTCAACTGTGTGGAATTGTACTGGAACAAGCGGTTTTTTCCCAATCAATCAAGGCGTTAAACAGGGCTGTGTTCTTAGTGAAGTACTATTCATCCTTTTTCTGAATAATCTTGACTCTGCACTACCTGGGGGCATAACAATAGAAGATGTTTCAATTAAAGTTTTACTATATGCAGATGATATTGTTCTTCTCTCAGACACTCCTACATCCTTACAGGCAATGATAAACAGCTTTAGGAACTATTGTTTGAAATGGAATCTACTTTTAATCTTAATAAGTCAGAAATAGTGATTTTCAGAAACGGTGGCCGTCGAGCAGCTTATGAAAAATGGTTTTTCAACGAAGACGAGATCAAAATCGTAATAAATACAAGTACCTAGGAGTTACACTATCTTATAACATGTCTTGGACAGAGCATCTATCAGAAAGACTTACGAGCCCAAAAAATTCAATATCCGCAACATGGTCAAGTTTCATCAAAAATAAAAACATACTGCATTCTGCATTCTGCAAAACATAAAATATACGAAGCAGCGTCAAGATCAGTTATGAACCACTGTGCCCAAGTTTGGGGTTATACTGAACACACCGAAATATAAAAACTACAACGTTTTTTTGTAAAAAGATGCTTTTGCCAAACAATACACCGAACTATGCCATAAATATAGAAACAGGACTTCCCAAAGCCTTTCTTACAACACTAGAATTGCACTTCAGATACATCCAAAAAATATACACCCTTCCTGAGAACAGACTTACGCGTAAACTGTCAAACATCATCATTAGAAAACAAATATTTTGGGCAAATGAATGGTCAATGATCTTCGAACAGAATGAAATTGATTTCAACTGGTCTATTAAATCTGAGTGGAGTGAATTGCATACAGAAGCCTGCACTAAACTAAGGGAAAAATACTGGACAGAACACACACAACGAGCTAAACAATCACAATTTCACGATGAGTACTGCAACCTTAGATACGCAGAAGTTCCAAATTACTTTAATGATAAAAATTCGCGTGAGATGATCAGTCTGGTTTTTAGGTCCCGATGTGGATTGCTTAATCTTAACGCCAGAGCATTCAACAGAGAGTCTATTGGCATCTGCACAATCTGTAACCTTGATGCAGCAGAAAATACGTACCATTTTGTAGGAGTTTGTCCAATATTTAAGACATACAGAATGACGTTTTTTGGCAGTGAGCATCTGAATCGAGACCAGTTCATTAATATACCCAACGGACAAAGTTATAGCCAACTATACAACTTCCTTAAAAATGCACTACGTTATCGAAATTTAATTATTAATGAGTATTCATAAAACATCGCTAAGCTTAAGCTAATTATTTATATTAAAACACTTTAACCTGACAGGCAACTTTATAAGTTATTGTCAAATAATTTAAAATTTTAAAATTAAGTAAGCTAAGTAAATATTGTACCAATTTTCTTTTGAAATAAAATTTTGTTATCTATCTATCTATCTATCAATTTTGAAAACTTGATTTTTTGTTTGGGTATATTTGAGACTATTTCACAATGTGAGTAATTTTTTTTCAGTAGTTTTTTGACAACTGTCAAATAGGTTAGGTTAGGTTACTGGGCTGACAATTAATGTAGCTATCGTCACACTTAGATCTATGTAGATCCATTGTGTTACCCTTAAGTGTAATTACTCTTTTCCTGATAAAAACCTATGTGTTCTATAGTCAATCAAGCCATTTAGAGGCATTGATGAAATTCAATATGCAGATTTCTGGTGTATTGGATAGATCTTCGAGATTATCAAAGAAGTATCTACCAAGAAATTTCCTTCTTTGGTGACAGAGCGCGGGACAGTGACAGAGAAAATGCGTTGTGTCTTCGTGCACTTCTTCGTCTCCACATCCCCTGCATAAGTCGTCTGTACTGAGTTTCATTTTAAATTTATGGTATTTCAGTAAGTTATGTCCGGTGATTATGCTCGTAAGAGAGCGAAGGGATTTCTTACTAAATTGCATAATTTTGTCCGTCTTCTGTTTATTGAAACAGGGCCATATTTTCCTAGTAGTATCGCAGGTGTCAAGTAGACTCCACCTTTCATTGGATTTCTCTAGAATTAAATCTGAAATTTTCTTTTTAATGTCGCAGGGTGGGATATTGACTAGCTCTGCTTGACCATCAGTCCACATATCTTAGTCCATCTATTAACCTTAGAAAGGGCGTATTCAATCTGTTCGCTGATAGTGGATAAGAATTTTCCTGTCGCTAATAACGCAAGGTCGTCAGCATAGGCTACTACCTTTACTCCACAGTATTTCAGATAGAGTAGGATTGAGTTCATAACTAGCACCCAAAGAAGCGGTGGCAGGACTCCTCCTTGTGGGAGTGGGGTACCTCTAGATGTGTTTACTCTCATCTTTATACCTGCTAGTTCCGAGTTAATTTGTCTGTTTTTTAACATGCACATAACCCAATCTATTATACAATTATCGACTTTATTGTCTACCAGGGCTGTTTTTACTGCTTCATTCTTCAAGTTATTATTTATATTATTAAAGGCACCTTTAATATCGAGAAACGCAGCAAGGGTATATTCTTTGTCGCTTAGAGTTTTTTTCCACCGTGCTAACGACGCTATGAAGAGCGGTTTCTACACTCTTCCTCTTAGTGTAGGCGTGCTGAGCTGGGGATATTTCAACCAGTTTCAGAGTGCCTCGAATATGTAGGTATCAGTCTCATCAGAATATGTATGTATCAGTCTTTCAAACGTTTTAAGAATAAACGATATCAGACTGATTGGTCTGAAGTCTTTTGCTTCTGTGTGGCTGGGTTTGCCAGCTTTTGGAATAAAAACCACTTTGACTTCGCGCCATGATAAGGGAACATATCCCCATTTTATACTGTAAATAAATATATTTTTCAGGAGCGGTATTATAAGGGTTTCCGTTATAATGTCCGATGGTACAGCGTGTTCCGTGTAGGATTCTGTTTCCAAATTGCTGTCTTTTGACCCGCAACCTAGAAAGTGAGTAGTTATCAAGTGTTCAAGAGTCTCATTGCAGGATTCGGTCCAGCTCCCAGTGGGTATCTTGAGAGATCCCAGAGGGATTGAGTCTTTAGAAAGAATTTTCCTTAGTCTGGCCGATTCGTTGGTACTCTCGATTTCACTGCAAAAAATTCTCCATGAGCTTCGTTTCGCTCTTTGAGTTTCTGCTTTAAATTTTCGCTGACTGTTTTTATATATATCCCAGTTATTTTCGTTTCTAGTACTCTTAGCAGCATTGAAAAGTTTTCTCGTTTCTTTTCTCAAATTGCTGAGTTGTAAGGTCCACCATGGTGGTTTCTTATTTCCCTTCCCTATGTGTTTCAGTGGACAACTTTTCTCAAAGGCGTTATTTAGAATCACCCTGAGTTCGTCAGATGCTTGATCAATATGTTTGGGTTCTTGAATCACAGTGTTACTGAGATTTCTGCTTCTCATCTCTAATTCCTTATTAAAGAGATCCCAGTTAGTATTCCTGAGATTCCTATAGGGTTTCGGAGTTTCCACTGTATCGTTTATCAAGAAGCCTATAAGTTTATGGTCTGAGAATGATTCCTCCTTGAGGACATTCCATTGATCGATAGAAACTGTGTCTGTGTTATTAGTAACAGTTATATCGATCACTTCTTCCCTATTTTTAGTAACAAAAGTGGGCTCGTTGCCCCTATTTGCGACTAGTAGATTATGTTCTATTATAAATTCAAAAAAAAACTCACCTCTAACGTTAGTGTCGGTGCTTCCCCATTGAGCATGATGTGAGTTAGCATCACCTCCAAGGACCAAGTCCCATCTTTCATCAGCTGCTCGCTCCACAAGCTGGCCTGTGAGATCTGCAGGTGGCCCCTCAGTCCCGTTGTAAGGCATATAGCAGGATGCCAGGATTAGTGGTGGGAGCCCGATCCGCTCTAGCTTCACGGCAGTCTGATCTGTATTGCTATACGTAGATAAACTGATAAACTGATAAACTGTTTCCTAGCTACAATGCAAGTTCTAAATTTACTGTTTGCTACCGCTTGTGCAGTTTTGAACAGCGTAAGTCCCTTTGAGTGTAAACCTTTAATTATGCCACCTGGTCCAATCCAGGGTTCTTGAATAAGGGCGATATCTATTTGTCTACTCTCCATGAGGTAGACGAGGTTGGCACTGGTGGCTTTACTGTGTTGAAGATTAATTTGCATTAATTTCATTTTTATGTACTTTAAAAACCTCCCGCCTCTTACTTACTTGATTGTTCTGATTGGCTATTAGTCTCAGTTTGCACCGGTTTATCCCGATGCGCACCTTGAAGCCTATTTTCTTCAGAAGTGGTATAGACTTGTGACTAAGCTGCACAACCACTTCTGTACCGTCTTTCGTCTGCTCCCCTATGATCTCAAGCACCTACCAGTTCGCACTGAGTTGGTCGGTGTTTAGAGATTGCAGATATCTTTCAATCCGATCTCTCGGGATGGTTGGACCCCGTAGCATCATCTTCGCCTTAGGTTTGTTGAGGTCTTTAATTTCCTTAACACCTATAAGGCGAAGGTCAGCGTTAAGCCAGGGAGCTACCGTTCTTTTGACGAAGTCCTGCACCCAAACGAGAGTGTTGCCGTCTTCGCATGTCAGCAGCTTGAATCCGTGGACGGTTCTTAAGTTACCGAAGAGGGGCGGTTGCCCATTCTTAACGATAGCATCGTTCACCTCGTCCAGGATTCTGACTTCCATCAATTGCCATTGATCGTTTGAAAGTTTCCGAGAAGGTGTGTTAAAATCTGCAATAGCAAATTGCCGCTTCTCGATGGTCCCTTCCGTGATCAAGGTCTTCGGTTTTTTCGTTTTAGGTGAGGGGTTCGTAGGCGAAGACTTATCATCTTGCCTAGTTCTTTTGAACGCCGTTGAGCTTGGTCCGGGGTGGGGCAAAGTGCCAACCGTCTCCCTTACCGTCCTCAAGGTCTTTGTTCTTTTGTTAGTCGTTTTGTCAGTGGTCGTCAAAGTCTTCAGTCTTTGAGTAGCATTGTCCAACGCTAGCTTCTCCCTGGCCGTTAAGGTTTCGGGTTTCTTGCTAGAAAGACGGCGGACAATCCTCTCAGCGTTGCGTCTTCTCTTCCTCTGTACACGTTCATTAAGATTTCCAGCTCTCTGTGAGGCCTTGGTCTCAATAACGGTGTTCGTCGTCGTGTTTCCTGTAAGGTCTATAACGCTACTTCTGCTAGACGAAGATGGAAGAGTCGTGCCGGAGTTACCTGCGGGGCTAGTGCCCCCAGCGCAACTTCCACACGGCCCTCCCATCCCTGCCTCCAACAGTTCAATTTTCCTGCTTGGGGGAAGTGATCCCGCTGTTTGCGTGGTTGGCGTCAACGTAGGCGTTCTAGTCATGTCCGTATCTAATGAGATTCGTCCTATCTTTGACTGGGTCTTGGCAACAGTCGGTGGATTGGGCGGTTTCATTAGAGTGCTAACGCTTTTACTTCCTGAAGAGGTCACCCCTTTGGACGGTGGGGCAAGTGCCCCTCCTGTCTTCTTAGGATCATTCTCCAGAAAAGCACGAGCGCTCTGAAGTCGTAGGCGTTCGGTGTCGGTCAGTTCTTCCCAACTCCTTTTGCCAAGTCGTTGGATTGTTTTCTTACAGTTGGAGATTTTACTCCGAACTGAAGAGGTTGACAATCGTGAGAAGGTGGAGCTGGCAACGGAACATGCGTCGTCGTCAGTCAGTGTTCCGATGCTAACTCCATCCTCTACACCGAGGTTGGAGAAAGGAGTGAGAAGAAGAAGGTCTTCCTGTGTGGTAGTCTTTGTCTTTGTCGTGTTGTCTTGTTGTTGTGTATATCCCCGTTGATAATTTATTCGTTCGTTGTGTGTTGTCCATAGTTTTTATCATGTTGGGTTTCTCTTAGTTAGTCTGGGACCACAGCTGATCGGCTGAAGATTTAAGAAATACAAATTTACAGCCGATCAGCTGAGGGCCCAAACGTAAGCCTCCCCACCGCTACAAGGTGGAAACCCGGCGAGGATGACAACTGTCAAATACTCCCGCTGTTGTGAAGATAAAACAACGCGCCCTATAGTAGTCTTAAGTACTACAATGTATTAGGGATACCTTTGTATATAAAAACTATAGTACTATCATGACGAGTTTTTTCATGTTGCCGGGACCTTAGAGAAATTACTTACCTAGAGAACCGACTCGAGGGGTTTATTCTCTATCGCTCTACAAGCTGATTTGTACCGATTCGTAGAACATGGTGCAGTGCCCCGTGCATTTTAAATGAAGGCTGAACCACCTTTAGCTCAACCCTCAACTAAAAGGTTCATGTGCGGAACCCAATTGTGGTGGATAAGTGGGCCCAGATAATTTAAAACCAGCATGCGTTAAATTCAAAAATTTAATATTTTTTGTAGATGTTAATGCTTCTGGTGATGCCGCTGCGAAGGATAGCTGCCGCTGTCGCCGTCGCTGCCGCCGCCGTCACTGTATCCGTCGTTATTATTGCTTAGATGCAATTTGTTTGCGATTTTTATATCACAATTTAGATTAAGTAGATTTAAAGTTTTTTAATAATTATCATTTGTAAATTGTATTGTCACAGATTTACTTTAACACTTTTGAGGTTATAAAGTATGTCCAATTAATTTGTATTTTTCAACTCTTAAATTTGTATTAAGTAATAAAATTAAAAAGGGGCTCGAAGGACCAATGTATTTTGTGCAAAAATTTTTATATCAAAAATTAAGAAAAAAAGAAATTGAATAAAGTAAAACCAAATCGTTGATGATGTTGCTTCTAAAGTATTTTGTAATAATTTTTAAAGTACAATTAAAATGTATAGTACGTTAATTAATTTTTAACCTTCATTTGACTTTGCTTTATTTACTTTTTCGATAAGTTTAAATTTTAAATTTCAATTACAATAGTTGGCAAGACTGAACATAAGGCCGAGTTAACATTTACAATTTTAGTTATTTGTATTTATAGCAAATTATATTAATAATGATTTTCATTAATTTTATTTATTTAAATATTTCATGTACAATCGCACAGAAACAAAAATTTAAATGAAAAAACATTAATTTCATAGCGGAAATTTATGTGTTAAACTGGTCTATATTTGTTGTTCTGCTCCAAAAAATGGTTGTGAAAATTTATTTATACAAATCATCAAGCAAAAAATTAGTTTTTGCTTACATTTTATTGATCACTAACGGGACAGAAGATCCTTTAAATGAAAAACCCGCAACATTTAATATGCGGATCTGTATTGTATAGAATAAATGCCTTCACGTCGATAGCAGAATACAGCGCAGTATTACTGACGTTACCGTTAACGAGGTGAATCTAAACTCAATTCGATTGAATAGTAGAATATAATTCAATGAAAATTAAAGAATAATCCAATCCCCCCGATGAATAACAGAATAGCTTTGTATATGAAAACTATAGTACTATCATGGCGAGTTCTTCTTAATGTTGCCCAGACCCTTGTGGTGGCGTTGCAAAATGTGAGGTGTAAAATTTTGGGAGTCTTTAAGCGTCGGAAATTGGTGGTAGGGGCAAGAGGAGACGATTTTTTGGATTTATGCATCCAAAAAAATATCAATAAATATCAATTAAAACCTCCATAAGCTCTCCGCAAAGAAATAAAGAGTAAGGGTTGCCGGCACACTTTAGATGTCGCCCATTCGACTTCCACCATGAGAGTACTATAGTTTATATACAAAGAGAATAGGGCTGAATGGAAAACCAGTCATCCAAGATCCAACCCTAGCTACGAATTGCGCCTTTGAAAAAGAGCGACACTAGATAATATGGAGTGCTCTATTACATTCCAAATGCCTTAGGTATCATAATAGAGGTCGGTAATTCAATTTCATTATAGAGCGGTATTTGACAGCTGGCAGCCACGACGCACGTGGCGGTCTTCGCTTTGTTTGTGTAAAAAAAAAGTTATTAATAAGCAAACATAAAATTCATGTGTTCGCATTCGCTTTCAGTTATTTTTAGTAAGTGAACAATTTTGAAAACTTGATTTTTTGTTTGGGTATATTTGAGACTATTTCACAATGTGAGTGATTTTTTTTCAGTAGTTTTTTGACAACTGTCAAATACTCCGGCTGTTATGAAGATAAAACAACGCGCCCTATAGTAGTCTTAAGTACTACAATGTATTAGGGATACCTTTGTATATAAAAACTATAGTACTATCATGACGAGTTTTTTTCATGTTGCCGGGACCATAGAGAAATTACTTACCTAGAGAACCGACTCGAGGGGTTTATTCTCTATCGCTCTACAAGCTGATTTGTACCGATTCGTAGAACATGGTGTAGTGCCCCGTGCATTTTAAATGAAGGCTGAACCACCTTTAGCTCAACCCTCAACTAAAAGGTTCATGTGCGGATTGCGGAACCCAATTGTGGTGGATAAGTGGGCCCAGATAATTTAAAACCAGCATCCGTTAAATTCAAAAATTTAATATTTTTAATTAAATTGCTTTTTTTTGACCATTTTTTAACAAAATATAATTGAATATTGCCATTTATTGGTTCTGGTAAACAAATCCCTTGCCATTTACATATATTGAGAGAAATGATAACAGATTTTTGTAGAACACGGCAATACAAGCATTTTTTACTATGGAAGGGGGGGTCTATCTCCTCCCGTTTAGGCGGTAGGGGCAATTTAAAATATATGTACGTTAAATGGAAAACAAATAATTAAAAAATAACGCTAATATTTACAACTAAGTTTTATACATTTTTTTAAAGCCAACACTTTATTCTATTAGCCAGTTTTTGAATCAAGTCAAAACTATGTATAGTTTTAAAAAAAAATTGTTTTGAACTCAAAATTTGGGCAAAAAATAGTTAAAAATAAGGTTTAAAGTGTAATTTTTCAAAACTTTAACAGTACCTACTGTTATTTTTTTTTAGAATTCATTGCTTTAATTTAATTTTGATCAAAATCTGAAAACTAGATGATCTTATGTCTTCTAGTTCTTGAGAAAATTGAAAATTACCAAAAAAAATATTTTAATTAAATTATTTTTTCCTTGCTTGAGTATTTACGTTGTCTTATTTTGATATGTAGTTGTAATCGAATATGGATAAAGAAATACCTAGGATAAATAAATTTTTCTTAAATCCAGTTTATTTAAATGTTGCACGCACCCCAAATCCTACTACATATATTGAATTGTAGTGAGAATTTCAAGGAAAATCCTCAAAAAAAAAATTGTAAACCAATTTCAGTTATAAATGATGTCCTGGTGAAAGAGATTCTTTTTTGTTGAAAATTAATATTTTATTTTTTTTTTCAGCGCCATACTCGTCTACCTGTGATCCATCTATTCTGATAACATTCATTAATATGGTTCTCTTTAAACCCCAAATACACCCACCGATGACTGTAGCCCTAACATGTATACTGAGAAAACCATTCCACATTATGAAGTAAAGGAAACTTGCGAAAGTAAGTAATCCAATCTTATAGCTTATATATATTACAACGGAATATTATTAACAACATTCAAGGACCAGCATTACAAACTATCAGAACCCTAGGACCAAATACAACATGGGAAAGCATCAAAGCAGAGTTAATAAGAAACTATGGAGTGAGAGATACTTATTACAGTTTGCACCACCAGGCGTTAAGTTTAAGGAATAACAACGTAAGTGAATATTTTGAAAATTTAAAAGATATATTAGATAAATTGAATACTAAGTACGAATTTGATGTAGAAAAACCTTGTGGATTCTCGCCTTCAGCGAATGAAACAATGATAGTAAAAACTTTCATTTATGGACTAGATCCAAATCTAGCCAGTGTTGTAATAAGTAGGCAGACAAATAATTTAAGAGATGCGTTTTATATTTTAGAAGAAACAGGACTGATTCAGATGAATAAAAATAAATTTAATAGACAAAATGCAAATAACAAAAATTCAAATAACAATAATAACTTTCACCGTCCTCAAGTTAATAACCAAAATGATCAGACTAGAAACAAACATGTCAATAATCAATATCAATATAATGGTAATCGTTACAATAATTCAGGTCAATTCAGAAATTATAATAATGATAATAATTCGGGTCAATATATAGTAGAAATCAAAATAGAAATAACTCAGGTCATTATAGGAATCCTTTTAACCAAAATCGAAACAATTCCGGTCAATTTAAGAATAATTTCAATAATAATAATGTCAATCAAAGGCAACAAAATTATCAAGTGCCAATGGAATGTGAACATGTCCAGCAGCAAAGAAACGAAGAAGTTAATTTTCACTCACCGCCTCCAGATCCGATCTACCGATAGTAGAATTAACAGTAGGGGAAGACAAGATTAGATGTTTGAAAGATACAGGTTCTACTACAACACTCCTTGATAAAACAAAATTAAAAAAGAGGCTGGGTGCGACCCACACTGATAACTTCCCATTTGTGATCTTGAAAACTTTATATTTAGTTTTTTTCAAATAACCAAATTTTCTGAGAACAAGATATTCGAGTTGAAAAACCAATTTTACCACTTTTTAGTTTATTTTTTATTATATTTTTTGTCAAAAACTGTAAATTAGATATTTGTCAAAATTTAACCGTTCATACAAAATTGTACTATGTATAAAATAAAATATTTTAGAAGGCACAATCGTTGTTCGTTCTCAGCATATTCGAGCTGAAATACAATAATTGTAACTACTTTTCTTTAGAATTTTTAACAGTTTTTGATTTTTTGTTAAAAAACTGCCTATTCAATATTTGTCAAAATTTTATCAGTTGCTAACAATTATGTTATGTAGAAAATAAAGCAAACAAGAAGTCAATATCGGTACACGTTTTTGAGATATTTGAGTCGAAAGACAATTTATACCAATTTTTGGTAGAATTTTTTGTAGTTTTTAATTTTTTGTAAACAAACTGTCCATTGAATTTTTTTGAAATTTTCACCAGTAGTCAAAAACAACATTTTTCGTAAAATAAAATTATTTTAAAGTTAATATCGTTATTCCATCTAAGGATATTCGAGCTATAAAAATTTTTTTTTTAGTTTTTTTGATTTTAAAAAATAACGGTATATTGATTTTTTTCAAAATTCATATCAAATTTGTATGACGTCATAATGTGTCGAATAAAATTTATTTCAAGTCAATAGCGTTATTTGTTCGTGAGATATTTGAGCCCAACCAAAATTTTCACTTCTTTTTTAAACTGCTATAGTAAAAAAACAACTGATTGAATATTAATAAACGCCCTTTCAGCTTCTTTCGAAGTTATTATCTGTAAAACAAAATTTATTTCAAGTCGATATCTCTACTCGTTCTTGAGATATCGACGACGAAAAATGGTACCAGAACGTACGGACGTACGAACGTACGAACGTACGTACACACGCACACACAGACATCTCTCTAAAAATGATTGATATAGGCTCTAGGGACCTTGAAACGTCGAGAAATGTCAAAAATTTCAATTTGACAAATCGGACCGATTACAATAACTCCTTATGGGAAGTTAAAAATTATAAACGAATTCCTTTAAATAAAAATATTGTTTTCAATACCCTTAACGGAAGAACGTCTATAGACACTGAAATCATAACGGAACTTCCAAAAGAGTTTGAACAGAAAGCTAGAATGTGTTGGAAACTTACTTCCTTTAGTGAGAAAGATTTTGATGGTCTTATAGGACAAAATATGTTAAAACCTTTGCAAGCTAAAATAAACTTAGAAGAAGAATACATAGAAATACTTGGCAATAAAATTAAATTTATAAATGCATGTCCATATACTTATGATGAAGTACACAATTTAGAGGGAATTGTAGAAGACGAAGATGTACCGCATATACTTCTTGGTAATCATTTAAACATAGAAGAAAGAGAAACATTAGAGAAAATTCTTAAGAAAAATAGAGATTTGTTTTTTCACGAAGGGCAACAGCTCACTAGTACTCATGAAGTCAAACATGAAATCGTTACTACAACAGATAGACCAATTTATTCAAAAATATATAGATACCCTCAGATACATGAACAAGAAATCAATAAGAAAATCAAAGAAATGTTAATGCAAGGAATTATTAAGGAAAGCAACTCTCCGTATAACAGTCCTTTGTGGGTAGTTCCCAAAAAAGTTGATAACTCCGGGCAAAAGAAATGGAGAATAGTTGTGGATTATAGGAAGTTAAATGAAGCTACAATGGATGACAAGTTTCCTATGCCTAATATAGATACTATATTAGATAAATTAGGACGTTCTCAATACTTCACAACTTTGGACCTAGCGAAAGGTTTCCACCAAGTCTTAGTTAGGGAAGAGGATAGAAAGAAAACAGCTTTTTCGACTCCTCTTGGGCATTACGAGTTCACAAGAATGCCTTTCGGGCTCAAGAACGCCCCAGCAACTTTTCAAGGATTAATAAACTCAGTACTTAGAGAATACATTAATCAAATATGCGTCGTCTATTTAGACGATATCTTAATTTTTAGTTCATCTCTCAAAGAACATATTATAAGCGTTCAAAAGGTATTAGATAAATTAAGACAGCATAATCTAAAAATTCAAATAGACAAGTGTAAGTTTTTTTCAACAGAAACTGAATATTTAGGTCACGTCTTGACGACAGAAGGTGTAAACCCAAATAATAAAAAAATTGAAGCCATTCAAAATAAAATCGTTCTTAGGAATTACTGGTTATTTTAGAAAATTTATTAAGGATTACGCCAAAATTGCGGAACCAATGACCAGATATCTTAAAAAGAACACAAGAATAAATCTAAACGATTCAAATTACATAAGCTCTTTCGAAAAATTAAAAATAATTCTCACAGATTCACCAGTTTTAAAATATCCAGATTTTAACAAAAAATTTCAACTCACGACCGATGCAAGTGACTTTGCTATTGGCTCTGTACTAACACAAGAAGGACACCCAATATGTTATGCTAGTCGTACGTTAAATAATCACGAAAGAAATTACTCTGTTACTGAAAAAGAACTTTTGGCAATAGTTTGGTCTGTGAACTATTTTAGACTGTTGCGGTAAATTTTACCACAACAAGTTTCACGAGCCGATTCGCTTTCCTTTCTCCTTTTAATCCTTCCTTTTCGGTTGCGGCTCCAAAATGCTGGCAGAGTACAGAGCAAACCTGGACCATCAGTCAGAGGCCTGCTCTTAAAGCATTTTGGAAAAGTAACAAAAACAGGTATTTAACAATATTCGTGTGACAGATGGTCCACGAAAAGATTCTATCCGAATCATAACCAAAATTAAAAGACTTGTGACAGAAGGTCCTTGTCCAGCGCCAGAGATGTGACAGGTAGTTCACAGATATAAGACATGCGACAGGCGGTCCATTGTCCAACGACACCCAAGAGAAGACATATGACAGACGGTCATGAAATGTCATCAACGTTTAATAACGTTCAACGGCAAAGAGCCCAACGTAAAATGGCCGAGTGCCCAACATAAGAGTGTCTGGTAAACGAAAGGAAGATGATTTTGTCAGAAGAATCCTTTAGTTTCCCCCAAAGTCTGCGCGAAGGTCCACGGTTTTAATTAGTTTACATTATCGCGTGAAATTGGATGTTTCCTAGCCATTTCCAATTGATAAATGGTAAAGGGCATTCCTCTTAGATATTTTTCTCTATCTTAGTTTGGTTCGGTTTGGGACGGGGACTTTGATCGCGTTAAGTTGGTTTTTCGTTTTACTTTTAACTTTAGGAGTTTGGACGGAGGTGCGCTGAATGCATTCATTGGGCGAACTCCATTGTGAATTATCCCTCTCAGTAGGGATATTTTGATGAGAGAGAGTGGATTGGGTTCAACTACGGAGCGAGCTTCTAGCCGAAAAAGGTGAAAAGCTTCGCACTATAACCGTGACTGAATACCGCCATTACATGCTATATGTGAAAAAGAGACGGACACAGTGGAGGGAGCCTGGTTGAATGGGAGGAGGCCACCAAGAAGTCACTTTTTTGTGAGATTCTAAATTGTACGGATCATTTTGGAAAAAGTTTACTAGAAAATCGAAAAACCATTTTTCGAAATTATAAAATCGAAGTTTTTTTGTATTTTTTTTTATCTTTGACTAATTTTTGAGTTTTGGGTAAAAAAGGTTTCCAGAGTAGGGAAATCTTGTGTTGTGTTGTGTTGTGAGGAGAAAATTTCGAAAGAGGAAGCAGCTTAGAGAGTTAGGGCCAGGTGGGCCAGAGTAACTCGAGAGGATTCATCCAATTTGTTCAAAAGATAAGTATATCTTGCATATCTTGTGATAATTCTTTGTGTGAGAACCGTTATATTGTTTGCCAGTTTTGGTAGAAAAGTTTGTGACCGCTAGGCCTTCACTTTTGTGTAAAAAAAAAACCGTTTTCCCGAAATTCGGGACTTCCATAACCCCGTTTTCTTGTTCTTTGTGATTTGGAATCTTCCCAAAGTCACCTTGGTTTCATTTACCGTTGAGACACGATTTGTTTTACTTGATAATACTTTTTCAAATTTTCATTTAAATATTGTTTTTTTGCTATTTTTGAACTTGGTCTTTTGCCAAATCACCATTATTTGTAAATTCTTATCGTTGAAAAAATTTAGGGTTTTCTACCTATATTTATAAAGGTTTCCCTAATAAAAATAATTAACTTCCTTTTGGAATTGAAACTCTGGTGTTCTTAATTCAGTTGGGAAGTAATTTTCGGTTCATCTTTGGTTTTGGCAAGTTTTATTCCACGAGTGTGAAAAACTTCCTGGCGCCCAAAGTAAGTAAAAGTACGCTCCTGTACTTGATATTATTGAATTGTATTTTTTTTTAATTGATAGCTATTTTCATTTTATTAATCGAACGCAGATTGGGCGTTCGATCAATAAAAATTACCCACGAACGCACCCACCCCCTCGCTGAACGAAGCCGGTGGTAGCACTTGAATTGCTGCCGAGTTGCAATAAGCTTTGAACGCGAACTTTCGATCTGACAGATCGCCATTTTTCCGAATTTTCCTTTAATCGCAATTTATACCCTTCGCGTGCACATCGGTCGTGCATATTTTTATTGTTTTCGTTTGTTAAATTTATTTTCCTGGATTCGAATATCCAGAGTCGCGAAGTAAATAATTCGTTCACCATAAGTTTAAAGTCGCGATTTCTAAGTGCAACAATTGGCGCCCAACGTGGGGCTCGTCTTTTTGTCTGAACAAAAAATTTGCAGTGTGCGCTTGTGGCTGTACATATTGTACATTCTTGTTTTTTGTTACCCTGTTTGTAATTAGGGAAGTGTTTGTTATTTTGTTGTTTCTTATTGCTTGTGTACTTTTAATTTGTTTTATTTTCCCCCAGGTGATATCAACCTTTTTTTTATAAATCAATTGTGGAATCAAAATCCGTGGAGCAAGCCTTTTTGTCGTGTGGAATCATACCCACGTACATACATATGTACATTGTCTGTGCAAGTTCTGTGCACCTGTGGAGTTTTCAGGAGTGTTTCGGTTGAGGAGAGAAAGGGTAATTGTTGGTCATTACCAGTCCAAGTAAGGTTTTTATTCATTTTATTGTTTTTTTCTCTATTTATACCTCAATTTTGATTTCGAGCATATGTATATGTCATTATCATATTTACTTAACCTACATATATAGGTACATAATTTTCTTTTGGCGGTCATTTTTTTTTGGTTGTTTTTATCAGACTCCGAAAACTCGGAGTAATTAGTTTTTCTGTTTTGTGACAAGTGAGGGTTGCCACTTGTAAGAGTTTTTTTTTATTGGTATTTTGGTAGAAAATTTTTTTTTGAAGTTTGGAAATAGTTAAGTATAAAAAAAAAGAAATTTTTTTAATTTGTGGTTTACATAAATACTTACATATGTAGGTATACTCACCTTCATATTAGAAATTCTGGTACATCATTAAGAGTGATTTTTTTTTGTATTTTATGAATTTAGTCTGAGATTTTTAGTGACCTTTGGAAAAATTAAAGTGCAGTTGGCACAATTTAACCAAAGGTGGTTTTTCTTATTGAGTGATTTTTTTTAAAAAGGAATTTTCACATAGTCTGCGACGTTAAGTTTATTATAGTGAATACTTAGTGCAGTTGGTACATTTTTTTTTCAAAAGGTGGAAATTTTAAATAGTTTTTTTCTGAAATCTTGCGGTAGTCAGGGTATCAAAGTTTTCTTTTTTAATACTTTTAAGGGATTTTCTTCGCTTTGTTTTAAAACAACAAAACAAAATTAAAAAGAAAAAGAAACATTTTTTTTCTTTTTTATACATTGGTAGTTTTAATTGATTTTAATTTAGTTTACTATAACGTTGTATAACAGCGTTGATTTTAGTGAGTTTTTTTTTTATTGAATTTTTTTTAAATCAAAGTGATAGTGAATAGGAGTTTCTTGTGATAGTTCTTTTTGAAGTTTGGGAAAAAAAAAAGTTTCAAACAACTACATACATACCGCGTCATATATTTTTTAGACATTTTACACTACGATTTAGTTAGTTTTTTATTTTTGATTTGTCTTAAAATTTATAGTCAGAGGTTAGTTAGTTTCAAAAATGGATATAAATAGACTTTCTCAAGAAGAACTCTATTATGAGATGATGAGTAGGGGCTTAGAAAAGGGAACGGTCGACAACATGAGAAGTTCCTTAAGAGCTTCTCGTATGTTGGAACGTAGAGGTTCTGTGGAGGCGTACTCTAAGTACCCTTTTTCATATATTGAAGATAGAGATGCGGTACAGGATAAGATTAGGGAAATTGCAGTTTTGATGAAGAATCAACCAAGAAATCCTAAATCACCGGAGTTCTTGAAGATTCTTACTAAGATTGAGTGGGCTCTTAATAGAATAGGTAAAGCACAGGCTGAAGGGGATGAAGAGTTAGGAGAGCAAAAATCGTTAAAAATGGAACTTCTATTAATACTGTCGAAACTTAACAGCGAAGAGGAAAAGTCATCAACCGATGACATACAATCGACCTCAGGCGTAGGTCAGTTGAATCAAGGCCCGATTCAACCAACGAGGGATATTGCACCGCCGGAGAGGTTGCACAACGATGTTGATAGGTTCAATTTAGGGAATAGTTTAGGAAATTCTAGTTTTCCGGAGAGATCTATGGAAAGGGTTTGTAGGTGGAATGTACAGTTTACTGGTGAACGCTGTGGCACATCAGTGAACTCATTCCTAGAAAGAGTTGAGGAACTTAGGGTAGCTCGCGGTGTTTCAGAAACACTTTTGTTTCGTTCGGTCGTTGACCTTTTGACAGGTCAAGCTTTACTTTGGTATAGGTCGGTTAGGGAAGATATTTCAAATTGGTCGGAGTTTGTAGAGGCCTTGAAATATGAGTTTTTGCCAGCTAATTATGATGATCTACTATTAGAGCAGATCAACCGTAGGACCCAAGGGAAGGATGAGTCGTATGGTGCATATTTGGCTACCATGCGAACTCTTTTCAAGAGATTAGGAGAACCACTTTCTGAGCGGAGGAAAGTTGCGATTCTATTGAAGAATTTAGATCCGTTTTATCAAAAACAGATCGGGTTTAATAAACCTCAATCTGTTAAGGAGTTAGCTAGTTTAGGTAGGGATTTAGAAACACTTAGGTCTAATATCGATTGTTTTGAACCTCCGGTTCGAAACAAAAATTGTGTGGAACCTGAACTCGGTTACACTGCAGTTTCGGCAGTGCAACCGAAAGTCGCGGTCGTTGCTAGGAACGAACAGCCCAGCAGAGCAGTAGAAACTGTTAAGTCGCAGCCTAACAGTTCCTCTCAAGCTGATGGGTCTGTTCGATGTTTCAATTGTGGGAAGGTAGGGCATTTCGCAAGTAGGTGTTCCGCTCCTAGGAGATGTTTTGGTTGTGGTGCTGAAGGTGTCAGCAAGAGCAATTGCCGACGGTGTTCGGGAAATGCTCAACGGGCTCGCGCGCCAGCAGGGCGGGAGTTCCGAAGGAATTAGGGAGGTTGCCTGCTGGTAACCAGTCGGCGAAGATTCACTTAGGCTTTACACTAGAGGCAAACGGAGATGATAGGAGACCCTATTTAGGTATTAGCATCTATGGTACTAGATTTTTAGGTTTATTAGATTCAGGAGCTTCTAGAACCATAATAGTTAGGGATGCTTGGAGAGTTTTACAGGTTTTAGGGCTTAGTTTGAAAAAGGATTCTGTCCATTCCGTAACCTTGGCGGATGGAGCAGGAGTTGAAGTTTTAGGGATAGTTTCTTTACCCATAGCAGTAGAGGACAAGGTTTTCTTGATAGATTGCCTTGTCATTCCAGCTTTGCCACACACCGTGATTTTAGGTGCAGATTTTTGGGCACTTTCGGGGATAGTTCCGGATTTAAGATCACGGATGTGGAGTTTTTCAGACCAAGATAGGATGGTCGATATTTGTTCTATAATAGAACGGTCAGAGTTGAACGGTAGGGAAATTTCAATGTTAGAAAATTTAGTTCAGGAATCATTTAGGAAAATGCCAGAAGGTTTAGGGTGTACTACAATGGTGGAACACAAAATTAGGACGTCGGCGGAACCGATAAAACAACGATATTATCCGGTTTCCCCGGCAATGCAGGAACACATAGATAGGGAACTTAATGAGATGTTAGAGGCAGGAGTAATTGAGAGATCCAGTAGTTCTTGGTCATCTCCAATACTTCTAATTAAGAAAAAAGATGGGTCATATAGATTTTGTGTAGATTATAGAAAGTTGAATAAAAACACGGATAGAGATGCTTACCCACTACCCTACATAAATTCGATTTTGGACAGACTTCGAGGTGCGAGGTTCCTGTCCTCCTTAGATATCAAGTCGGCGTATTGGCAAATCCCAATGGAGGAAGAGTCTAAGCCTTTTACGGCATTTACAGTTCCTGGTAGAGGATTATTTCAGTTTAGGAGAATGCCTTTTGGCCTTCACAACTCACCAGCGACATGGCAGCGATTCATCGACACAGTTTTGGGTGCCGATTTAGAGCCATTCGTCTTCGTCTATTTAGACGACATAATCATCATTGCAGAAACTTTTGAGAAACATCTCGAAATTCTGAAAGAGGTTATGAATAGGTTGAGCGAAGCCGGATTAAAGGTCAGCAGAGAAAAATGTAACTTCTGTATGCCATCGCTGAAATTTTTAGGATACGTCGTAGATCGCAATGGGTTACATGTAGACCCAGAAAAGGTAGATAGCATGGTTAGGATTCCAGCACCGAGGAACGTTAAGGAAGTTAGAAGTTTCATAGGAACAGTTTCGTGGTACCGTCGCTTTGTACCAAATTTTGCGGAACTACTTAGGCCATTATCAGATTTATTGAGGAAAGGTAGGAAATTTAATTGGACTGAAGAATGTGAAACTAGTTTTAGGAAGGCAAAGGAGTGTTTGGTGACAGCACCAATACTTACTTGTCCTGATTTCAAGCGACCATTCGTCGTGCAAACAGACGCTTCAGATTATGGGATCGGTGCAGTTTTATCCCAAAATTTTGATGAGGGTGAAAAGGTTGTCTGTTACCTTAGTAGGTCATTAAATAGGAGTGAACGCAATTACAGTACCACCGAAAAAGAATGTTTAGCTGTATTATGGGCTATTGAGAAGTTACGACCGTATCTCGAAGGTGTTCGGTTTACAGTCGTTACGGATCATTATTCCTTAGTATGGCTGAGCAATCTTAAAGATCCACAGGGTAGGTTAGCACGTTGGGCAGTTAGACTCCAACAGTTTGATTACGAGATTATTCATCGCAAGGGCAAGGAGCATGTAGTTCCAGATATGCTGTCTAGGGGAGTCCCGGAGTTAGCCGAGATTTCAGAAGAGGATTCAGACCCTTGGATAAATAAGATGAAGTCAGCTGTTAATTCTAATCCGTTAGCTTATCCCGCCTGGAGAGTTGAACACGGTCAGTTGTTCAAACTCATAAAGGCAAATCACATTGTAGTTCACGAAAACAATCAGGAATGGAAGAGGGTATTAGGGAAAAACGAAAGACGTAAGGTTTTAGAAGAATTCCATGATGGACCATTAGCGGGACACATGGGGGTTAGGAAAACCTTTGCCAGGATAGGGGCAAAGTTTTACTGGCCTAAAATGAGAGGCGATATAACAAGGTATGTTAGGAATTGTAGAGTTTGCCAACAGGTAAAGCCGGTGAATGAAAAACCGGCTGGTTTAATGTCTGAAAGAGTAGGGATAACTTCACCGTGGGAAATGATCTGTATAGATCTTGTTGGTCCGCTTCCAAAGTCGAGTAGGGGTTTTATCTATATTCTTACTGTCGTTGATTACTTCACTAAATTTCCACTTCTTTTTGCGTTGAGGTCGGCTACTGCGAAAGCCATTTGTAGGGAACTCGAGGACAATGTATTCTTACTTTTTGGCATCCCTAAGGTGATCGTGAGTGACAACGGTCCCCAATTCCGATCAAAGGAATTGAAAGCGCTTTGCCAGGCGTACGCGTCACGTTTAAGTTTTACAGCCCATTATCATCCGCAGGCGAATCCTGCGGAGAGGATAAACCAAATTATTAAGACGACGTTGAGGGCTTACGTCAGTGAAAACCACAGGGTTTGGGATTTACAACTTGCTAAAGTGGCGTGCGCGATTCGCACGTCACAGCATGAAGTTATGGGAGTTTCGCCATATTATGCGAACTTCGGGAGAGACATGGTAACTTCAGGTCAGGAAGTACCACTAGTCGGGGATGTTAGAGGAAATGTTCAGGATCCGGCTGAGATCCAAGAACGTTTCAGAGAACTGAGGGAGGATATTAGGAAGAAGCTTCAGGCTGCTTCCAAGAAATCTGCACAAACCTACAATCTTCGTCGACGAGATGTTCAGTATCGTCCTGGCGA
Organism: Syrphus vitripennis; assembly: GCA_958431115.1. Classification (NCBI taxonomy): domain Eukaryota; kingdom Metazoa; phylum Arthropoda; class Insecta; order Diptera; family Syrphidae; genus Syrphus; species Syrphus vitripennis. Next base: position 73,780,207 of record OY288108.1, on the reverse strand, counting down.
GTTTGTATGGCGCAGAAACTTCCAACAATCGGATGCCGCGAATTATTACGCTGCCAAACTAGCGCCGAAATTTGTCGGCCCGCTTAGAATAAAGAAACGTGTGTCACCTTGGACATACGTGCTAGAAGATGATAAGGGTAAAGAACGCGGAACTTGGCATGCTAAAGATTTAAAGCCGTTTTCAGATACATCCGAAGATTAACCTTAAACTTAACTTATTTTTTTTTATCGCTTTTACTTTTTACGATTTGTTGATGATTTTAATTTTTTTTTACTCAATTTTTTTTTGTTTTGCTTTCTGATGGAAAAACCTTTTTTTTTTTTTACTTCCTTGGCAAGCCTTAAGATATGGTTTGCATTTCTTTCGAAATGCAAGCTCATCTCTTGGTAGGTAAGGGTGGGATTTGTTGCGGTAAATTTTACCACAACAAGTTTCACGAGCCGATTCGCTTTCCTTTCTCCTTTTAATCCTTCCTTTTCGGTTGCGGCTCCAAAATGCTGGCAGAGTACAGAGCAAACCTGGACCATCAGTCAGAGGCCTGCTCTTAAAGCATTTTGGAAAAGTAACAAAAACAGGTATTTAACAATATTCGTGTGACAGATGGTCCACGAAAAGATTCTATCCGAATCATAACCAAAATTAAAAGACTTGTGACAGAAGGTCCTTGTCCAGCGCCAGAGATGTGACAGGTAGTTCACAGATATAAGACATGCGACAGGCGGTCCATTGTCCAACGACACCCAAGAGAAGACATATGACAGACGGTCATGAAATGTCATCAACGTTTAATAACGTTCAACGGCAAAGAGCCCAACGTAAAATGGCCGAGTGCCCAACATAAGAGTGTCTGGTAAACGAAAGGAAGATGATTTTGTCAGAAGAATCCTTTAGTTTCCCCCAAAGTCTGCGCGAAGGTCCACGGTTTTAATTAGTTTACATTATCGCGTGAAATTGGATGTTTCCTAGCCATTTCCAATTGATAAATGGTAAAGGGCATTCCTCTTAGATATTTTTCTCTATCTTAGTTTGGTTCGGTTTGGGACGGGGACTTTGATCGCGTTAAGTTGGTTTTTCGTTTTACTTTTAACTTTAGGAGTTTGGACGGAGGTGCGCTGAATGCATTCATTGGGCGAACTCCATTGTGAATTATCCCTCTCAGTAGGGATATTTTGATGAGAGAGAGTGGATTGGGTTCAACTACGGAGCGAGCTTCTAGCCGAAAAAGGTGAAAAGCTTCGCACTATAACCGTGACTGAATACCGCCATTACATGCTATATGTGAAAAAGAGACGGACACAGTGGAGGGAGCCTGGTTGAATGGGAGGAGGCCACCAAGAAGTCACTTTTTTGTGAGATTCTAAATTGTACGGATCATTTTGGAAAAAGTTTACTAGAAAATCGAAAAACCATTTTTCGAAATTATAAAATCGAAGTTTTTTTGTATTTTTTTTTATCTTTGACTAATTTTTGAGTTTTGGGTAAAAAAGGTTTCCAGAGTAGGGAAATCTTGTGTTGTGTTGTGTTGTGAGGAGAAAATTTCGAAAGAGGAAGCAGCTTAGAGAGTTAGGGCCAGGTGGGCCAGAGTAACTCGAGAGGATTCATCCAATTTGTTCAAAAGATAAGTATATCTTGCATATCTTGTGATAATTCTTTGTGTGAGAACCGTTATATTGTTTGCCAGTTTTGGTAGAAAAGTTTGTGACCGCTAGGCCTTCGCTTTTGTGTAAAAAAAAAAACCGTTTTCCCGAAATTCGGGACTTCCATAACCCCGTTTTCTTGTTCTTTGTGATTTGGAATCTTCCCAAAGTCACCTTGGTTTCATTTACCGTTGAGACACGATTTGTTTTACTTGATAATACTTTTTCAAATTTTCATTTAAATATTGTTTTTTTGCTATTTTGAACTTGGTCTTTTGCCAAATCACCATTATTTGTAAATTCTTATCGTTGAAAAAATTTAGGGTTTTCTACCTATATTTATAAAGGTTTCCCTAATAAAAATAATTAACTTCCTTTTGGAATTGAAACTCTGGTGTTCTTAATTCAGTTGGGAAGTAATTTTCGGTTCATCTTTGGTTTTGGCAAGTTTTATTCCACGAGTGTGAAAAACTTCCTGGCGCCCAAAGTAAGTAAAAGTACGCTCCTGTACTTGATATTATTGAATTGTATTTTTTTTTAATTGATAGCTATTTTCATTTTATTAATCGAACGCAGATTGGGCGTTCGATCAATAAAAATTACCCACGAACGCACCCACCCCCTCGCTGAACGAAGCCGGTGGTAGCACTTGAATTGCTGCCGAGTTGCAATAAGCTTTGAACGCGAACTTTCGATCTGACAGATCGCCATTTTTCCGAATTTTCCTTTAATCGCAATTTATACCCTTCGCGTGCACATCGGTCGTGCATATTTTTATTGTTTTCGTTTGTTAAATTTATTTTCCTGGATTCGAATATCCAGAGTCGCGAAGTAAATAATTCGTTCACCATAAGTTTAAAGTCGCGATTTCTAAGTGCAACAAGACCTTAGGTATATATACGGCAGATCTTTTGACTTGTTAACAGATCATCAACCACTTAAATGGTTGCAAACAAAACATAAAGGAAAAGATATTAATCAACGACTTCAGAGATGGTTACTACAACTAGGAGAATATAATATTAACATCGATTATATAAAGGGAAAAGAAAATAAAGCCGCAGATTTCCTTAGTCGAATTAATACAGAAACGGGAGAAATTAATGTGATCGAGACGCTCACACATGAGGAGAGAGAAGTAACACCCCATCCAAATTTAAATTTTGAAATTGATAAAATGAGTGTAGATAATAATACAATTCATTCCAGTGGCGTAGCTACCGCTCGTCCTGCCTGACACAGCCACCAACTCCAACATCACACGGAAATACAAACCAGGGACCAGCGGTAGATTAAAAAATACTAAGGTACTTGCATGAACTAACAGCTGAAAAGTTCGAATACTCCATTCCGAGCCCTGTATGTACATATCTGCAACCAAAAAAAAAGTCCCGTTAATTGTTTGAGTGAACTAGGCAAAACGAATTTCAACAACTGAAATGTTTAATCTGTCTGTGCGTGGATATATGTATATTTTAAAAATTTACTCTGAAGTTTTGTGTGATTATTTGTAATTAGATATTTGTGACTATTTGTGCGTTGCTTAGAATTAAATTTTTGTGGAAAAATGAGTGAAAATAAAAGAGAGTATCTAAGTGGAGCTCTGAAAAGAAAAAATAAAGAAAAAAGAGATAATGAGATCAAGAAACTTCCTAAAATTACTTCGTTTTTTCGACAGCCAAATTTTGCGGCTACTTCAGATTGTGTTGGTATGTAAATTCTTGATCGGATTTTGTTATGAGTATGTAGATAAAACTTCAGACGGTGCACCGCGGTGGTGAAAAGCTTATTTAAATTCTATATTTCTGTAAACACAAGCATAGCATTAGGTATAGTATTAATCTTGTGGATAAATTCTTGTTGCTAGGTAATGTCATGTACTTGCGTATCTATCTTTTGGATGTTCAGTTAATAGAAATGCAATTCTGGAAAATATTCCTACATTTGTTTTTATGTAGGTAGGTATGTAACTAGGTAAACGACATCGTAGTAGGTACATTCGTTCGATCATTAGTGCTAAAAATAAGGGTTGGGATAGCTAGGTGACTTTATGCGAACCATAAAATTGTTCAACCTAGAAAAAAACTCTCACAGAGCATTTATTTGGCAAATGGACACAAACGTTTGATTCAAATGATTGAAAAATTCTTCAACGATCAGACATTTATGCAAAACAAATTGTTCGAGGCTGAATGCTGAAAATATTCTATTTTGAATGAAATCTTCCGGGTACCTAATGCTTTTGTTCCCAATCTTATTCGAAAATGTATCGGTCCTTATTTTAATTTTGTTTTCGTTTTGGTTTTAGATTCTTCTGAAGCACAAAATGCATCAAGAGCTCCTGAAATAGAAGAAACTCATAATGAAGATTCTAATGAACCCAACGAATTAAATAATATGTCTTCATCGGATAGAGGAAATTTTGGTGACAGTCTTACTGAATGTGAACGAAAAATAATTTTTAAATTAGGCCCCTTTAAACCTGAAGGACCATTTCCAAAGAATTCGGAAGCAACTCGATGTTTTTCAAACTTTCATTAGGTTAGGTTAGGTTAGGTAGGTGGGCTGACGGATGGTCTTATCTCCGTCACACTTAGATCAATATAGATCCATTGTGATACCCCTAGTTGAATAACCTACGGCAAAGTAATATGAAAGAGTACATTCATTGGTTCCAGCGAGCTATAGCTCGAAAGATCGAAAAGTCAGTTAAATCTAGGTTTCTGTCGTCGTTAGATCACCATGGTTAGGAGAGGTTTACACGTCAATATTATACTTGGGTTTGTTCCTCTTCCTTACCCTTTCCAGCTTAGATCGTCCCTCCCCCAGGCCCGTAGAGGCAGTGGCCTCATTCATCGTCTGGTGGATGGGTTGAATAAGACCGGTGGTTGGTGTATGGTTTAGTCAAAGATTTACAGGCTCATCTGGTTGAGGAGAGTCAAAAGCGTCAGGATGTTGATCGTGGGCTTCTTCTGTCCTTTCCCCACATGGTATATCACTACCTTCCCCAGGCCCGTAGGGGCAGTGGCCCCATGCAGCGTCTGGTGGACGGTAGAGGTAGACCAGTGGTATTGGTGTACTGTGTTGTCTTGTCGGTACACTGAGTTATACATTCGGTGAAGAGAGGTTAACACACCAAGAAGTTTTACCTCGGCGTGTCTCCCTCCTCAGCCCTACCGGGTAGATCAGCCCTCCATCAGACCCGTAGAGGCAGTGGCCTCATGCAGATGACTAGTGGATGGGTTTGATAGACTGGCAAGTTATGTACTTGTTTCTGTGTTGTCTTGTCGGTGTTGTCTTGTTAATTTAGTATTCTGAGACACAGCCTTGGTGTGGAAAGTACCAAGAAGTACCAAGAAGTGCTACCTGGGCATGTTCCCCTTCTTTACCCCACAGTGTGTACCAAACCCTCCCCCACACCCGTAGAGGCAGTGGCCTCATTCAACGTGTGGTGGATGGGCTTGATACACCGGTGGTTGGCGTGTCTGTATCGTTTTGTCTATCATTTTAACTATGTCACACCTAGATAAGGAGAGGTTAACATGCCAAGATTAGCTTCTTGGGCGTGTCTTCCTCGTTTATCCACACATCGGAGATCTATCCCCCTCCAGGCCCGTAGGGGCGATGGCCCCATGCAACGTCTGGTGGATGGATTAGATAGACCGCTGGTTGGTGTATGTACATAGGATTGTAGTTGTTTAATTTTCAAGCCATTTTGTGGCTTTAGTGAAATCTAGCAGAGTTTTACTTGGAAGAGCGGAGAGTAGAAAAAGGTAGAAATTGCTTTTATGGCCGCTTGACTGTCAATGAAAAAGGTAATATCAGCTCGTGGTATTGCCAACATTGATATTTGATCAGCAGCTCTTGTCACTGCCATGACCTCAGCTTGGAAGACACTGCTGTAATTTGGTAGTCTGAATGAGCTGGCCAGTCCAAGGGCTTCTGAAGCGAAACCTGCACCAACACCAGTATCCATCTTGGAGCCGTCAGTGTAAACTGCAACCGTCGGTTTGTGTGTTAGTGGTTCGTTGGTTAGCCATTCATCCCTACTAGGAAAGGAGGTTGTGAATGGTTTGTCAAAGTCTAGTCGGGGTATTATGTAGTCAGTGTCTACATTTTTGCCCGTGTATTTCTGTAGAATCTGTGCGTGGCCTATGGCACTTGATTTCCAACTCGAAGTTTGGCTAAGACGAAGTGCGCTTTTGGCCGCTGATTCTTGTACAAAGAGATCAAGGGGTTTTAGATTGATAATAGCTTCCAGACCCGCTGTGGGTGTGGTCCTCATAGCCCCTGTGATTCCAGTACATGCCATTCTTTGTACCTTGGTCATGATTTTAAGGTTGGTAGTTTTGTCTAATGCATTCCACCAGACTACGTTACCATATGTTAGTACAGGTCTGACTATGGACGTGTACATCCAATTTATAATTTTTGGGTTAAGGCCCCAGGTTTTGCCAAAAATCCTGTTGCAGGAGTAGAATGCAAACATGGCCTTGTTAGTCCTTTCCTTTATATTAAGACCCCAGTTCAATTTCTTGTCCAAGATCACACCAAGATATTTTGCATGATCGGAGAGTTTGAGCTGGATCCCTTCAATACAGGGAATCTTGAAAGGTGGTAATTTTCTTTTGTTTGTAAAAAGGACCAATTCTGTCTTCTGCGGGTTTACTGCTAAGCCGCATTTACTGGTTCAGTTTCTCACTACTGATAGGGCATTTTCAATCTGCTCGCTTATAGTAGACGGGAATTTTCCTGTCGCTAGTAGTGCTAGGTCGTCTGCATAAGCAATGGCTTTAACACCGCTATTCTTTAGTCTCATTAGGACTGTATTCATGACAAGTATCCAGAGAAGCGGGGAAAGGACCCCCCCCTTGTGGGGTACCCCTTGAATAGATACTTTGATCTGAACTCCTTTTAACTCTGAATTGATATGTCTATTCTTTAACATGTGCATTATCCATCTGATAATGACGTTGTCCACATTAAGATTAACAAGAGCTTCTTCCACCGCTTCGTTATGAACATTATTGAAGGCACCTTCAATGTCCAGAAAAGCGGCCAGGGTGTATTCTTTATCTTTGAGTGTTTTCTCAATAGTGCTGACCACACTGTGTAGTGCTGTCTCCACACGTTTTCCTTTTGTATATGCATGCTGGGCTGGAGATAGAACTTCCGGGCTCAGTGTGCTGCGTATAAATATGTCTATTAGTCTTTCCAGAGTTTTCAGGAGAAAAGACGTGAGACTGATAGGTCGGAAGTCTTTAACACCTGTATGACTTGGCTTTCCAGCTTTTGGAATAAAGACTACTTTGACTTCCCTCCACGCCTTAGGAACATATCCCTATTTTAGGCTGCTGAGGAATATGTTAATTAGGTGTGGAATTATATGATCTGCACATTTTTGTAACATCAGAGGGAAAACACCGTCTACCCCTGGTGATTTGTACGGTGAAAATGAGTTTATAGCCCATTTGATTTTCTCTTCCGTAATCAGATCAGTAGGTATTGTGTTTTCTGTTGCGAGCGTTACTTGTGTGTTCCTGTAACCATTTGAGGTGCAACCTGGAAAGTGAGCTTTTACTAGAAGTTCTAGTGTTTCACTGCACGATTCGGTCCAACGTCCATTCGGTTCCTTAAGGGTGCCTAGAACAGTTGGTGCCTTTGCAAGTATTTTTCTGAGTCTTGCTGATTCAGTTGTGCATTCAACTTGACTGCAGAAATTTCTCCAGGAGCTGCGTTTAGCTCTCTGTGTTTCAATTTTGAAGTTTCTTTGACTGGATTTATAAGTTTCCCAATCGCTGTCTGTTCTAGTGCGCTTGGCAACATTGAAAAGTCTCCTTGTTTCTTTCCTAATATTGCTTAGTTCACTAGTCCACCAAGGTGGTTTCTTTTTACTTTTCCCACAGGGTTTCAGTGGGCACCCTTTTTCTAATGCGCTGCCGAGAATTCCAGTGAGGCTATCATTAGCCTCGTCTATGAACTCAGGTTCTAACATCGCATTAGTGTTTAACTTTGCTATTTCGGTCTCTAATATCCTATTAAAAATATCCCAGTTGGTTTTTCTTATATTCCTAAAAGGTTTACTAGGGTCTGGGGTGTCGGGTATTATGAACTCTATGAGTTTATGGTCAGAAAAAGACTCATCTTTTAATACCCTCCGCTGGTCTATTAGGACAGTATCCGAGTTGCTTGAAAAAGTAACATCGAGTACTTCTTTACGATTTTTGGTGACAAAGGTGGGTTCTTTACCCCTATTAGCTACTAAAATATTGTTTTCTATAAAGAATTCAAAAAGTAACTCACCCCTATCGTTGATGTCCGTGCTTCCCCACTGTAAATGGTGCGCGTTGGCATCACAGCCCACAACGACGTCCCATTTACCCAGTGTGGCACGTTGGATTAGCTCCCTAGTTATGTCTGCCGGTGGTCCTGTCGTAGCATCACCTGGCATATAGCACGATGCTATGATAAGTGGTGGGAGTTCGGCTCGTTCTAGTTTGACGGTCGTCTGGTCTGAATTACTGTATCTGGATAGAAGAAAGAGATCAATCTGTTTCCTAGCTACAATACATGCTCTACAACTACTGTTAATACCTACACTTGTGGTTTTATACAGCGTGAGTTCTTTTGAGTGTAGGCCCTTTATTCTGCCACCTGCTGTCCAGGGTTCTTGAATTAGGGCAATGTCTATTAGTCTGCTCTCCATGAGGCAGACTAGATTGGCACTGGCGGCTTTACTGTGATGGAGATTTATTTGTATTATTTTCATGATTTATTAGAAAATTTTCTCCCCCTCAATTACCTTTTTCTTGGAAGCTACCAGCCGGAGTTTACATCGGTTTGTACCGACGCGCACCCTAAAGTCGATTTTCCGTAGAAGTGGTATTGACTTGTGATTCAGAATCACTACCACTTCTGTGCAGTTTTTTCGCCCATCTCAGCCACCTCCCAGTCTTGACTGGTCGGTGTTGAGTGACCTGAGATATCGTTCGACTCGATCTCTCGGTATGAGCGGTCCTCTCATTATGAGTTTGGCTCTAGGCCTGGACAGCTTGCCGATTTCTTCCTTCCCCAAGAGGCGAAGATCAGCGTTAGGCCAGGGGGCATCAGCCTTACCCACAAATTCCTGCAGCCATGCAAGGGTTTTGTCGTCCTCGCATGACAGCATTTTGAACCCTTGAAAGGTACTGAGGGTCCCGAAGAGCGGCGGTGGCCGACTCTTGACGATAGCCTCGTTGACCTCCTCAAGGATTCGAAGTTCAAGTAGTTGCCATTGGTCTTCCGTCAGTTTCCTGTTGGGGTTACCATAGTCTACTATGGCAACTTGTCGACCTACAGGCACCTTGGAGAGTCTGGCTTTTCTTTTCTTACTAATAGGCGAGCTACTAGTAGGTGAGTCTAAGTCCTTCCTCGCTCGCTTTGACGTACCCGCAGCTGGTGTGTCAGTGGGAGGCATTGGCCTCTCCATTGAAACCCCTTCTGTGGCAGTCCTAGGAGCCGGTATTACTGTTTTGTCAGTCTTGTCAGTCGTTTGTGGCGTAGTGAGTCTACGTTTGGATCTGTCCAGAGCTAGCCTTTCCTTCGCCGTAAGGGTTTCAGGATTCTTCTTGGCTAAGAACCGGACAGTCCTCTCGTCGTTTCGTCTTTGTCGTCGTAATATTTGTCTGTCGTCGAGGAGTCTCTTCCCCTTGCGTTGCATTGCAGGTTTTGCTCTGCGACGCTTGGTTGGATTCTCTACGACTGTCGTTTCCATCCTGTCTGTCCTGTCACTGTCGGTGGTTGAGTCCTGTTGACCTGGTATTGCAGAGGTTGAGGCATTTGGATTGCATTTGGGGCTATGGCCCTGAATGTTCCCCTTGTGTTCCACCTCTGCACTTACCTCTCCCGATGATATCTTGTCAACTGTCAGACTCGCAGGAGATGGACTCTCAGTGCAACATCTGGCAGGTGTTTCGGATATACCGGTAGCTGGTTGTCGTTGTTTGTCATTTGCTGGGGTATTGGATGAGATTGCCCCCTTTTTTGTGAGGGTTTTCACAACGCGTGAAGTGGGTGGTCCCATCAATTCCCTTACGCTGGTGTTTTCCACAGAGGCAACCTCTTCCGAAAAATGGGTAGGTGGCCCACTGTTCTTAGGAAGTTCCCTCTGTAGGAAAGCATGCGCACTCAGCAGTCTGTTCCGTTCTGCGTCCGTAAGTTCATCCCAAACCCTTTTGCCAAGTCGTTGGACTGTTCTTCTGCAGTTGGAGATTTTGCTCCTTCTGGAGGAAGTTGAAAGTCCGGAAAGATTGGAGCTGGCAACGGAACAGCAGTCAATGATGTCGTCACTGTCGGCTGTCCCGATGCTAGTTCCATCTTCAACCCCGAGGTTGGCAAAAGGGTTCAGGAGTAAGTCCTCTTCTTCGTCTGTCATAGTCCTTGTTTTGTCCTTATTGTCTGTGTTTTCTGTTTGTACCGTCGCTGGCGACTTGTTTCCTTTCGGAACCAAGCCATCGCCGGCAGTCCCGACTACTGCCGACTTTTTAGCGTATATCCCCGCTAGCTTTTTATTCGTATTCATTGTATCTGTCATGGTTGTCATAGGTTTTGGGTTTCTTAGTTTGTCCAGGTCTACAGCTGACCAGCTGCAGACCAGGGGAAATTTGGTCTACAGCTGGTCAGCTGCAGACCTGAACGTAAGCCTCCTCACCACAACAAGGTGAACCCAGCGAGGAGGAAACTTTCATTACTCATATACAAAAAAGGCTGGTATTCGAATTGTTAGACCATGGTTATGTTATTCTAATATTTTGAACAAACCTTACTGTCACTTGTGTTGGTTGTTAGCAGATCGTCAAAGCAAATCGTACTCTTCCGCATGGATAAAAGGTGTCCTAGTTAGAACCAATTTAACTAAAAATATATCTGATCATGAAAACTCTCAGCAACACATAAACTTTGCTTTAAATTATAAAAATTGGTTACAAGAAGGTACTATAGTTACCCATTTAGAAAGTGAACTCAACAGTAAAATAACTTTTTGGCGAAATGTTTTGCACCGTATTATAAATGTCATAATTACTTTGGCCTCGTGCAATTTACCTTTAAGAGGACATGATTCAGATTCTGGAAATTTTATATCCATTATTCACTTAATATCTAATTATGATCCTATTTTGAAAGAACTCATTTTGAAACCAAAAGGTGAAAAAAATTATTTAAGCCCTACAATTCAAAATGAGATAATTGAATTGCTTGGTATCACATTAAGAGAAAACATTGTTTTAGAAATTAAAAAAGCTCCTTTTCTATCCATAATTTTGGATACAACACAAGACCTATCAAAAATTGACCAACTCTCTGTTGTTATTAGGTATATTTCTATAGCAGAAACCGATGAAAAAGTAAATAAAGATATAAAAATCTGCGAGTCATTTTTAGGGTTTGTACCAGTTACTGATGCTAGTGCTGAAGGGCTAAAAACAGAAGTTTTTAAAACAATAAGTGAATATGGACTTGATTTATCCAAATGTAGAGGACAAGGTTATGATGGAGCGAATGTTATGTCGGGTGTATATGGAGGATTGATTACAAGCCCTTATTGAAGAGAACACTCCAAATGCCGACTATGTTCATTGCGCAGCACATACATTAAATTTGATACTTAATGATGCAGCAAAAAATATACTTGAAGTGTCAACATTTTTCGATAATTTAGAGAAAATATATACATTTTTTGGTAACAGTATGAAGCGCTGGTCTTTGCTGGACAACGATTCATTAGAAAAATATAAAATTACCCTTAAAAAGGTTTGTCCTACGAGATGGTCGTCATGAAATGATGCACTATGTGGTATAAGGTCAAACTATACATTGATAATGAAAACCTTGCTCCAAGAATGTAAAAATGTTATAAACATTTTAGAGACCTACGACTTTATTGTGTTGATGTCATTTTTTTCTTCGCTGTTTGATATTATAAGTCCAGTTTCCAAAGCTCTTCAAGATGAGGAAAGTGACTTACAAAAAGCAAGTATTTTGCTTCAAAATCTATTAGATGGTCTAGAAAAAGAAAGAAATCAAAAGAAATTCAGTGATTTACTTAAAAAAGTCCAAGGATTTAGCCAACGATTGGGGAGTGACGCCTGTCTTCAAAAATAAAGGAGGAAAATAACAAAGCGCTTTTTTGATGAGTTGGCAGAAGATCATAGAATTTCTGATCCGGAAATTTACTTCAATGTCAATATTTACTATTCCTGCTTGGACATTTTGATTGGACAAACTCAAAAAAGATTTCAAAGCCTTCATAGTCTTAGTAGTATGTTTGAAGTGTTGGAACCGGATAAGCTGTTATCGTTCTCAAATGATGAGATAAATCAAAGATCAAAAAAGCTAGTGGAAAAGTACAATACAGACATATCTGGTGATTTCTGTAATCAATTAATTGCTCTAAAAACATGCCTTAAATCCGAAATCCTCAAAATTCATTCCATAAAAGATCTTGCTAAATTATTAGTCATCGAATTTAATAGTCTTGCTTCTAGTTTTTCTGACGTAATAACAGCATGCTTTCTCTTTTTGACTCTTCCGGTAACCACAGCAACAGCTGAAAGATCTTTTTCCAAACTGAAAATAATAAAAAATTATCTCAGAACTTCAATGGGACAGAAGACGTTGTCAGATTTATCACTTTTATCAATAGAAGCAGATTATCTTGAAAAACTGAAATCTTCTTCAGGTATGGAAGTTTTAATGAATAAGTTTTAAATAACCAAATTTTCTGAGAACAAGATATTCGAGTTGAAAAACCAATTTTACCACTTTTTAATTTATTTTTTTATTATATTTTTTGTCAAAAACTGTAAATTAGATATTTGTCAAAATTCAACAGTTCATACAAAATTGTACTATGTATAAAATAAAATATTTTAGAAGGCACAATCGTTGTTCGTTCTCAGCATATTCGAGCTGAAATACAATTGTAACTACTTTTCTTTAGAATTTTTAACAGTTTTTGATTTTTTGTTAAAAAACTGCCTATTCAATATTTGTCAAAATTTTATCAGTTGCTAGCAATTATGTTATGTAGAAAATAAAGTAAACAAGAAGTCAATATCGGTACACGTTTTTGAGAAATTTGAGTCGAAAGACAATTTATACCAATTCTTGGTAGAATTTTTTGTAGTTTTTAATTTTTTGTAAAAAAACTGTCCATTGAATTTTTTGAAATTTTCACCAGTAGTCAAAAACAACATTTTTCGTAAAATAAAATTATTTTAAAGTTAATATCGTTTTTCCATCTAAGGATATTCGAGTTATAAAAATTTTTTTTTTAGTTTTTTTGATTTTAAAAAATAACGGTATATTGATTTTTTCCAAATTCATATCAAATTTGTATGACGTCATAATGTGTCGAATAAAATTTATTTCAAGTCAATAGCGTTATTTGTTCGTGAGATATTTGAGCCCAACCAAAATTTTCACTTCTTTTTTAAACTGCTATAGTAAAAAAACAACTGATTGAATATTAATAAACGCCCTTTCGGCTTCTTTCGAAGTTATTATCTGTAAAACCAAATTTTATTTCAAGTCAATATCTCTACTCGTTCTTGAGATATCGACGACGAAAAATGGTACCAGAACGTACGGACGTACGAACGTACGAACGTACGTACACACGCACACACAGACATCTCTCTAAAAATGATTGATATAAGCTCTAGGGACCTTGAAACGTCGAGAAATGTCAAAAATTTCAATTTGACAAATCGGACCGATTACAATAACTCCTTATGGGAAGTTAAAAATTATAAACGAATTCCTTTAAATAAAAATATTGTTTTTAATACCCTTAACGGAAGAACGTCTATAGACACTGAAATCATAACGGAAATTCCAAAAGAGTTTGAACAGAAAGCTAGAATGTGTTGGAAACTTACTTCCTTTAGTGAGAAAGATTTTGATGGTCTTATAGAACAAAATATGTTAAAACCTTTGCAAGCTAAAATAAACTTAGAAGAAGAATACATAGAAATACTTGGCAATAAAATTAAATTTATAAATGCATGTCCATATACTTATGATGAAGTACACAATTCAGAGGGAATTGTAGAAGACGAAGATGTACCGCATATACTTCTTGGTAATCATTTAAACATAGAAGAAAGAGAAACATTAGAGAAAATTCTTAAGAAAAATAGAGATTTGTTTTTTCACGAAGGGCAACAGCTCACTAGTACTCATGAAGTCAAACATGAAATCGTTACTACAACAGATAGACCAATTTATTCAAAAATATATAGATACCCTCAGATACATGAACAAGAAATCAATAAGAAAATCAAAGAAATGTTAATGCAAGGAATTATTAAGGAAAGCAACTCTCCGTATAACAGTCCTTTGTGGGTAGTTCCCAAAAAAGTTGATAACTCCGGGCAAAAGAAATGGAGAATAGTTGTGGATTATAGGAAGTTAAATGAAGCAACAATTGATGACAAGTTTCCTATTCCTAATATAGATACTATATTAGATAAATTAGGACGTTCTCAATACTTCACAACTTTGGACCTAGCGAAAGGTTTCCACCAAGTCTTAGTTAGGGAAGAGGATAGAAAGAAAACAGCTTTTTCGACTCCTCTTGGGCATTACGAGTTCACAAGAATGCCTTTCGGCTTCAAGAACGCCCCAGCAACTTTTCAAAGATTAATAAACTCATTACTTAGAGAATACATTAATCAAATATGCGTCGTCTATTTAGACGATATCTTAATTTTTAGTTCATCTCTCAAAGAACATATTATAAGCGTTCAAAAGGTATTAGATAAATTAAGACAGCATAATCTAAAAATTCAAATAGACAAGTGTAAGTTTTTTTCAACAGAAACTGAATATTTAGGTCACGTCTTAACGACAGAAGGTGTAAACCCAAATAATAAAAAAATTGAAGCCATTCAAAAACTTCAATTACCTGAAACTACAAAACAAATAAAATCGTTCTTAGGAATTACTGGTTATTTTAGAAAATTTATTAAGGATTACGCCAAAATTGCGGAACCAATGACCAGATATCTTAAAAAGAACACAAGAATAAATCTAAACGATTCAAATTACATAAGTTCTTTCGAAAAATTGAAAATAATTCTCACAGATTCACCAGTTTTAAAATATCCAGATTTTAACAAAAAATTTCAACTCACGACCGATGCAAGTGACTTTGCTATTAGCTCTGTACTAACACAAGAAGGACACCCAATATGTTATGCTAGTCGTACGTTAAATAATCACGAAAGAAATTACTCTGTTACTGAAAAAGAACTTTTGGCAATAGTTTGGTCTGTGAACTATTTTAGACCTTATATATACGGCAGATCTTTTGACTTGTTAACAGATCATCAACCACTTAAATGGTTGCAAACAAAACATAAAGGAAAAAATATTAATCAACGACTTCAGAGATGGTTATTACAACTAGGAGAATATAATATTAACATCGATTATATAAAGGGAAAAGAAAATAAAGCCGCAGATTTCCTTAGTCGAATTAATACAGAAACGGGAGAAATTAATGTGATCGAGACGCTCACACATGAGGAGAGAGAAGTAACACCCCATCCAAATTTAATTTTTGAAATTGATAATATGAGTGTAGATAATAATACAATTCATTCCAGTGGCGTAGCTACCGCTGTATCAGCTGTATCCATGTAACAGGGCCCTCGAGATATAGGGGCCCCCAAAAATACAGAGCACAAGACGTGTGTAAAAAAATTCACTTAAATATTTAATAAAGTTTTATTACAAAAAAATTTTCCGATGATCATTTTCTACATGCGACAAATATTTTTTTTCCTGTGCATCTTTTTCTTTTTTTCATGTCCTACCAACCAACAAAACTACAACTTCAACCTGCAAACACTTTTTTATTCGAGCTTTCAAAATATATCGTCCTGCCTGACACAGCCACCAACTCCAACATCACACGGAAATACAAACCAGGGACCAGCGGTAGATTAAAAAATACTAAGGTACTTGCATGAACTAACAGCTGAAAAGTTCGAATACTCCATTCCGAGCCCTGTATGTACAAAACGAATTTCAACAACTGAAATGTTTAATCTGTCTGTGCGTGGATATATATTTTAAAAATTTACTCTGAAGTTTTTTGTGATTATTTGTAATTAGATATTTGTGACTATTTGCGCGTTGCTTAGAATTAAATTTTTGTGGAAAAATGAGTGAAAATAAAAGAGAGTATCTAAGTGGAGCTCTGAAAAGAAAAAATAAAGAAAAAAGAGATAATGAGATCAAGAAACTTCCTAAAATTACTTCGTTTTTTCGACAGCCAAATTTTGCGGCTACTTCAGATTGTGTTGGTATGTAAATTCTTGATCGGATTTTGTTATGAGTATGTAGATAAAACTTCAGACGGTGCACCGCGGTGGTGAAAAGCTTATTTAAATTCTATATTTCTGTAAACACAAGCATAGCATTAGGTATATTATTAATCTTGTGGATAAATTCTTGTTGCTAGGTAATGTCGTGTACTTGCGTATCTATCTTTTGGATGTTCAGTTAATAAAAATGCAATTCTGGAAAATATTCCTACATTTGTTTTTATGTAGGTAGGTATGTAACTAGGTAAACGACATCGTAGTAGGTACATTCGTTCGATCATTAGTGCTAAAAATAAGGGTTGGGATAGCTGGGTGACTTTATGCGAACCATAAAATTGTTCAACCTAGAAAAAAACTCTCACAGAGCATTTATTTGGCAAATGGACACAAACGTTTGATTCAAATGATTGAAAAATTCTTCAACGATCAGACATGTATGCAAAACAAATTGTTCGAGGCTGAATGCTGAAAATATTCTATTTTGAATGAAATCTTCCGGGTACCTAATGCTTTTGTTCCCAATCTTATTCGAAAATGTATCGGTCCTTATTTTAATTTTGTTTTCGTTTTGGTTTTAGATTCTTCTGAAGCACAAAATGCATCAAGAGCTCCTGAAATAGAAGAAACTCATAATGAAGATTCTAATGAACCCAACGAATTAAATAATATGTCTTCATCGGATAGAGGAAATTTTGGTGACAGTCTTACTGAATGTGAACGAAAAATAATTTTTAAATTAGGCCCCTTTAAACCTGAAGGACCATTTCCAAAGAATTCGGAAGCAACTCGATGTTTTTCAAACTTTCATTACTCATATACAAAAAAGGCTGGTATTCGAATTGTTAGACCATGGTTATGTTATTCTAATATTTTGAACAAACCTTACTGTCACTTGTGTTGGTTGTTAGCAGATCGTCAAAGTAAATCGTACTCTTCCGCATGGATAAAAGGTGTCCTAGTTAGAACCAATTTAACTAAAAATATATCTGATCATGAAAACTCTCAGCAACACATAAACTTTGCTTTAAATTATAAAAATTGGTTACAAAAAGGTACTATAGTTACCCATTTAGAAAGTGAACTCAACAGTAAAATAACTTTTTGGCGAAATGTTTTGCACCGTATTATAAATGTCATAATTACTTTGGCCTCGTGCAATTTACCTTTAAGAGGACATGATTCAGATTCTGGAAATTTTATATCCATTATTCACTTAATATCTAATTATGATCCTATTTTGAAAGAACTCATTTTGAAACCAAAAGGTGAAAAAAATTATTTAAGCCCTACAATTCAAAATGAGATAATTGAATTGCTTGGTATCACATTAAGAGAAAACATTGTTTTAGAAATTAAAAAAGCTCCTTTTCTATCCATAATTTTGGATACAACACAAGACCTATCAAAAATTGACCAACTCTCTGTTGTTATTAGGTATATTTCTATAGCAGAAACCGATGAAAAAGTAAATAAAGATATAAAAATCTGCGAGTCATTTTTAGGGTTTGTACCAGTTACTGATGCTAGTGCCGAAGGGCTAAAAACAGAAGTTTTTAAAACAATAAGTGAATATGGACTTGATTTATCCAAATGTAGAGGACAAGGTTATGATGGAGCGAATGTTATGTCGGGTGTATATGGAGGATTGATTACAAGCCCTTATTGAAGAGAACACTCCAAATGCCGACTATGTTCATTGCGCAGCACATACATTAAATTTGATACTTAATGATGCAGCAAAAAATATACTTGAAGTGTCAACATTTTTCGATAATTTAGAGAAAATATATACATTTTTTGGTAACAGTATGAAGCGCTGGTCTTTGCTGGACAACGATTCATTAGAAAAATATAAAATTACCCTTAAAAAGGTTTGTCCTACGAGATGGTCGTCATGAAATGATGCACTATGTGGTATAAGGTCAAACTATACATTGATAATGAAAACCTTGCTCCAAGAATGTAAAAATGTTATAAACATTTTAGAGACCTACGACTTTATTGTGTTGATGTCATTTTTTTCTTCGCTGTTTGATATTATAAGTCCAGTTTCCAAAGCTCTTCAAGATGAGGAAAGTGACTTACAAAAAGCAAGTATTTTGCTTCAAAATCTATTAGATGGTCTAGAAAAAGAAAGAAATCAAAAGAAATTCAGTGATTTACTTAAAAAAGTCCAAGGATTTAGCCAACGATTGGGGAGTGACGCCTGTCTTCAAAAATAAAGGAGGAAAATAACAAAGCGCTTTTTTGATGAGTTGGCAGAAGATCATAGAATTTCTGATCCGGAAATTTACTTCAATATCAATATTTACTATTCCTGCTTGGACATTTTGATTGGACAAACTCAAAAAAGATTTCAAAGCCTTCATAGTCTTAGTAGTATGTTTGAAGTGTTGGAACCGGATAAGCTGTTATCGTTCTCAAATGATGAGATAAATCAAAGATCAAAAAAGCTAGTGGAAAAGTACAATACAGACATATCTGGTGATTTCTGTAATCAATTAATTGCTCTAAAAACATGCCTTAAATCCGAAATCCTCAAAATTCATTCCATAAAAGATCTTGCTAAATTATTAGTCATCGAATTTAATAGTCTTGCTTCTAGTTTTTCTGACGTAATAACAGCATGCTTTCTCTTTTTGACTCTTCCGGTAACCACAGCAACAGCTGAAAGATCTTTTTCCAAACTGAAAATAATAAAAAATTATCTCAGAACTTCAATGGGACAGAAGACGTTGTCAGATTTATCACTTTTATCAATAGAAGCAGATTATCTTGAAAAACTGAAATCTTCTTCAGGTATGGAAGTTTTAATGAATAAGTTTTAAATAACCAAATTTTCTGAGAACAAGATATTCGAGTTGAAAAACCAATTTTACCACTTTTTAATTTATTTTTTTATTATATTTTTTGTCAAAAACTGTAAATTAGATATTTGTCAAAATTCAACAGTTCATACAAAATTGTACTATGTATAAAATAAAATATTTTAGAAGGCACAATCGTTGTTCGTTCTCAGCATATTCGAGCTGAAATACAATTGTAACTACTTTTCTTTAGAATTTTTAACAGTTTTTGATTTTTTGTTAAAAAACTGCCTATTCAATATTTGTCAAAATTTTATCAGTTGCTAGCAATTATGTTATGTAGAAAATAAAGTAAACAAGAAGTCAATATCGGTACACGTTTTTGAGAAATTTGAGTCGAAAGACAATTTATACCAATTCTTGGTAGAATTTTTTGTAGTTTTTAATTTTTTGTAAAAAAACTGTCCATTGAATTTTTTGAAATTTTCACCAGTAGTCAAAAACAACATTTTTCGTAAAATAAAATTATTTTAAAGTTAATATCGTTTTTCCATCTAAGGATATTCGAGTTATAAAAATTTTTTTTTTAGTTTTTTTGATTTTAAAAAATAACGGTATATTGATTTTTTCCAAATTCATATCAAATTTGTATGACGTCATAATGTGTCGAATAAAATTTATTTCAAGTCAATAGCGTTATTTGTTCGTGAGATATTTGAGCCCAACCAAAATTTTCACTTCTTTTTTAAACTGCTATAGTAAAAAAACAACTGATTGAATATTAATAAACGCCCTTTCGGCTTCTTTCGAAGTTATTATCTGTAAAACCAAATTTTATTTCAAGTCAATATCTCTACTCGTTCTTGAGATATCGACGACGAAAAATGGTACCAGAACGTACGGACGTACGAACGTACGAACGTACGTACACACGCACACACAGACATCTCTCTAAAAATGATTGATATAAGCTCTAGGGACCTTGAAACGTCGAGAAATGTCAAAAATTTCAATTTGACAAATCGGACCGATTACAATAACTCCTTATGGGAAGTTAAAAATTATAAACGAATTCCTTTAAATAAAAATATTGTTTTTAATACCCTTAACGGAAGAACGTCTATAGACACTGAAATCATAACGGAAATTCCAAAAGAGTTTGAACAGAAAGCTAGAATGTGTTGGAAACTTACTTCCTTTAGTGAGAAAGATTTTGATGGTCTTATAGAACAAAATATGTTAAAACCTTTGCAAGCTAAAATAAACTTAGAAGAAGAATACATAGAAATACTTGGCAATAAAATTAAATTTATAAATGCATGTCCATATACTTATGATGAAGTACACAATTCAGAGGGAATTGTAGAAGACGAAGATGTACCGCATATACTTCTTGGTAATCATTTAAACATAGAAGAAAGAGAAACATTAGAGAAAATTCTTAAGAAAAATAGAGATTTGTTTTTTCACGAAGGGCAACAGCTCACTAGTACTCATGAAGTCAAACATGAAATCGTTACTACAACAGATAGACCAATTTATTCAAAAATATATAGATACCCTCAGATACATGAACAAGAAATCAATAAGAAAATCAAAGAAATGTTAATGCAAGGAATTATTAAGGAAAGCAACTCTCCGTATAACAGTCCTTTGTGGGTAGTTCCCAAAAAAGTTGATAACTCCGGGCAAAAGAAATGGAGAATAGTTGTGGATTATAGGAAGTTAAATGAAGCAACAATTGATGACAAGTTTCCTATTCCTAATATAGATACTATATTAGATAAATTAGGACGTTCTCAATACTTCACAACTTTGGACCTAGCGAAAGGTTTCCACCAAGTCTTAGTTAGGGAAGAGGATAGAAAGAAAACAGCTTTTTCGACTCCTCTTGGGCATTACGAGTTCACAAGAATGCCTTTCGGCTTCAAGAACGCCCCAGCAACTTTTCAAAGATTAATAAACTCATTACTTAGAGAATACATTAATCAAATATGCGTCTTCTATTTAGACGATATCTTAATTTTTAGTTCATCTCTCAAAGAACATATTATAAGCGTTCAAAAGGTATTAGATAAATTAAGACAGCATAATCTAAAAATTCAAATAGACAAGTGTAAGTTTTTTTCAACAGAAACTGAATATTTAGGTCACGTCTTAACGACAGAAGGTGTAAACCCAAATAATAAAAAAATTGAAGCCATTCAAAAACTTCAATTACCTGAAACTACAAAACAAATAAAATCGTTCTTAGGAATTACTGGTTATTTTAGAAAATTTATTAAGGATTACGCCAAAATTGCGGAACCAATGACCAGATATCTTAAAAAGAACACAAGAATAAATCTAAACGATTCAAATTACATAAGTTCTTTCGAAAAATTGAAAATAATTCTCACAGATTCACCAGTTTTAAAATATCCAGATTTTAACAAAAAATTTCAACTCACGACCGATGCAAGTGACTTTGCTATTAGCTCTGTACTAACACAAGAAGGACACCCAATATGTTATGCTAGTCGTACGTTAAATAATCACGAAAGAAATTACTCTGTTACTGAAAAAGAACTTTTGGCAATAGTTTGGTCTGTGAACTATTTTAGACCTTATATATACGGCAGATCTTTTGACTTGTTAACAGATCATCAACCACTTAAATGGTTGCAAACAAAACATAAAGGAAAAAATATTAATCAACGACTTCAGAGATGGTTATTACAACTAGGAGAATATAATATTAACATCGATTATATAAAGGGAAAAGAAAATAAAGCCGCAGATTTCCTTAGTCGAATTAATACAGAAACGGGAGAAATTAATGTGATCGAGACGCTCACACATGAGGAGAGAGAAGTAACACCCCATCCAAATTTAATTTTTGAAATTGATAATATGAGTGTAGATAATAATACAATTCATTCCAGTGGCGTAGCTACCGCTGTATCAGCTGTATCCATGTAACAGGGCCCTCGAGATATAGGGGCCCCCAAAAATACAGAGCACAAGACGTGTGTAAAAAAATTCACTTAAATATTTAATAAAGTTTTATTACAAAAAAATTTTCCGATGATCATTTTCTACATGCGACAAATATTTTTTTTCCTGTGCATCTTTTTCTTTTTTTCATGTCCTACCAACCAACAAAACTACAACTTCAACCTGCAAACACTTTTTTATTCGAGCTTTCAAAATATATCGTCCTGCCTGACACA
The DNA here is from genome assembly GCA_958431115.1 of Syrphus vitripennis. Lineage (NCBI taxonomy): Eukaryota > Metazoa > Arthropoda > Insecta > Diptera > Syrphidae > Syrphus > Syrphus vitripennis. The sequence goes on along the minus strand of OY288108.1, from coordinate 73,758,178 downwards.
GCCACCAACTCCAACATCACACGGAAATACAAACCAGGGACCAGCGGTAGATTAAAAAATACTAAGGTACTTGCATGAACTAACAGCTGAAAAGTTCGAATACTCCATTCCGAGCCCTGTATGTACAAAACGAATTTCAACAACTGAAATGTTTAATCTGTCTGTGCGTGGATATATATTTTAAAAATTTACTCTGAAGTTTTTTGTGATTATTTGTAATTAGATATTTGTGACTATTTGCGCGTTGCTTAGAATTAAATTTTTGTGGAAAAATGAGTGAAAATAAAAGAGAGTATCTAAGTGGAGCTCTGAAAAGAAAAAATAAAGAAAAAAGAGATAATGAGATCAAGAAACTTCCTAAAATTACTTCGTTTTTTCGACAGCCAAATTTTGCGGCTACTTCAGATTGTGTTGGTATGTAAATTCTTGATCGGATTTTGTTATGAGTATGTAGATAAAACTTCAGACGGTGCACCGCGGTGGTGAAAAGCTTATTTAAATTCTATATTTCTGTAAACACAAGCATAGCATTAGGTATATTATTAATCTTGTGGATAAATTCTTGTTGCTAGGTAATGTCGTGTACTTGCGTATCTATCTTTTGGATGTTCAGTTAATAAAAATGCAATTCTGGAAAATATTCCTACATTTGTTTTTATGTAGGTAGGTATGTAACTAGGTAAACGACATCGTAGTAGGTACATTCGTTCGATCATTAGTGCTAAAAATAAGGGTTGGGATAGCTGGGTGACTTTATGCGAACCATAAAATTGTTCAACCTAGAAAAAAACTCTCACAGAGCATTTATTTGGCAAATGGACACAAACGTTTGATTCAAATGATTGAAAAATTCTTCAACGATCAGACATGTATGCAAAACAAATTGTTCGAGGCTGAATGCTGAAAATATTCTATTTTGAATGAAATCTTCCGGGTACCTAATGCTTTTGTTCCCAATCTTATTCGAAAATGTATCGGTCCTTATTTTAATTTTGTTTTCGTTTTGGTTTTAGATTCTTCTGAAGCACAAAATGCATCAAGAGCTCCTGAAATAGAAGAAACTCATAATGAAGATTCTAATGAACCCAACGAATTAAATAATATGTCTTCATCGGATAGAGGAAATTTTGGTGACAGTCTTACTGAATGTGAACGAAAAATAATTTTTAAATTAGGCCCCTTTAAACCTGAAGGACCATTTCCAAAGAATTCGGAAGCAACTCGATGTTTTTCAAACTTTCATTACTCATATACAAAAAAGGCTGGTATTCGAATTGTTAGACCATGGTTATGTTATTCTAATATTTTGAACAAACCTTACTGTCACTTGTGTTGGTTGTTAGCAGATCGTCAAAGTAAATCGTACTCTTCCGCATGGATAAAAGGTGTCCTAGTTAGAACCAATTTAACTAAAAATATATCTGATCATGAAAACTCTCAGCAACACATAAACTTTGCTTTAAATTATAAAAATTGGTTACAAAAAGGTACTATAGTTACCCATTTAGAAAGTGAACTCAACAGTAAAATAACTTTTTGGCGAAATGTTTTGCACCGTTTTATAAATGTCATAATTACTTTGGCCTCGTGCAATTTACCTTTAAGAGGACATGATTCAGATTCTGGAAATTTTATATCCATTATTCACTTAATATCTAATTATGATCCTATTTTGAAAGAACTCATTTTGAAACCAAAAGGTGAAAAAAATTATTTAAGCCCTACAATTCAAAATGAGATAATTGAATTGCTTGGTATCACATTAAGAGAAAACATTGTTTTAGAAATTAAAAAAGCTCCTTTTCTATCCATAATTTTGGATACAACACAAGACCTATCAAAAATTGACCAACTCTCTGTTGTTATTAGGTATATTTCTATAGCAGAAACCGATGAAAAAGTAAATAAAGATATAAAAATCTGCGAGTCATTTTTAGGGTTTGTACCAGTTACTGATGCTAGTGCCGAAGGGCTAAAAACAGAAGTTTTTAAAACAATAAGTGAATATGGACTTGATTTATCCAAATGTAGAGGACAAGGTTATGATGGAGCGAATGTTATGTCGGGTGTATATGGAGGATTGATTACAAGCCCTTATTGAAGAGAACACTCCAAATGCCGACTATGTTCATTGCGCAGCACATACATTAAATTTGATACTTAATGATGCAGCAAAAAATATACTTGAAGTGTCAACATTTTTCGATAATTTAGAGAAAATATATACATTTTTTGGTAACAGTATGAAGCGCTGGTCTTTGCTGGACAACGATTCATTAGAAAAATATAAAATTACCCTTAAAAAGGTTTGTCCTACGAGATGGTCGTCATGAAATGATGCACTATGTGGTATAAGGTCAAACTATACATTGATAATGAAAACCTTACTCCAAGAATGTAAAAATGTTATAAACATTTTAGAGACCTACGACTTTATTGTGTTGATGTCATTTTTTTCTTCGCTGTTTGATATTATGAGTCCAGTTTCCAAAGCTCTTCAAGAAGAGGAAAGTGACTTACAAAAAGCAAGTATTTTGCTTCAAAATCTATTAGATGGTCTAGAAAAAGAAAGAAATCAAAAGAAATTCAGTGATTTACTTAAAAAAGTCCAAGGATTTAGCCAACGATTGGGGAGTGACGCCTGTCTTCAAAAATAAAGGAGGAAAATAACAAAGCGCTTTTTTGATGAGTTGGCAGAAGATCATAGAATTTCTGATCCGGAAATTTACTTCAATGTCAATATTTACTATTCCTGCTTGGACATTTTGATTGGACAAACTCAAAAAAGATTTCAAAGCCTTTATAGTCTTAGTAGTATGTTTGAAGTGTTGGAATCGGATAAGCTGTTATCGTTCTCAAATGATGAGATAAATCAAGGATCAAAAAAGCTAGTGGAAAAGTACAATACAGACATACCTGGTGATTTCTGCAATCAATTAATTGCTCTAAAAACATGCCTTAAATCCGAAATCCTCAAAATTCATTCCATAAAAGAACTTGCTAAATTATTAGTCATCGAATTTAATAGTCTTGCTTCTAGTTTTTCTGACGTAATAACAGCATGCTTTCTCTTTTTGACTCTTCCGGTAACCACAGAAACAGCTGAAAGATCTTTTTCCAAACTGAAAATAATAAAAAATTATCTCAGAACTTCAATGGGACAGAAGACGTTGTCAGATTTATCACTTTTATCAATAGAAGCAGATTATCTTGAAAAACTGAAATCTTCTTCAGGTATAGAAGATTTAATAAATAAGTTTGCAGAAAAAAAGGCAAGGAAAGTAGTACTTTGAGAAGAAGTGCAAATATTATTTTTTTTAAGCTTTATAAAACATGTATCTACAAGGTAGTAATCATTTATGTTAAAGTTCCTATGTCGTTATACATTGAATTAAATTTATCTTATTTATTGACGTTAGTGTTTTAATTTAAAAAAAATGTTATAAGGTTATGGTCCAGTTTTTTTAAGAGGTTGGGTGGGGGAGGGGGAACAAAAATTGGATACAGGGCCCCCAAAGGTCTAGCTACGCCACTGATTCATTCCCAAGAAGAAGAACAGAATGACCATTTCCCAATATTAGATACAGTAGTTAATAGATTCTATACACAAATTATTCTAACGAACAATAAAACGAAAGAGATAGAAATAATTATAAATAACAAAAGAATTATATATATAAACCCTGAAGACATTGAAGAAGAAAGACTTGTAGATATATTTAGAAGGTTCATCAAAAGAAAAGGTAAAATAGGTATTTTCTCAGAATTAACGGAACATGAATATAATTTAGTTCAACTTATACTAATTGAATTATTTGACATACAAAATATTAAGTTTTATAAATGTATGTATCACGCACAAAATATGAAAAATGAAGATGATACTTATAAGCAGATAGGAAAATATCATAAATATGAAACCTAGATATAGAAAACTTAAACTAGATAATATACACCCTTCAAATATAAAAAGACCAAATAAATTTTCAGATCAATTGGATATTAGTAATTCTACTATTAACAACGACGACGATTGATGCAGCGTTAATTATAGACAAAATAGAGACGAATAGCGGATTTACGGAAATTAAACTTGGAAATATCGAAAAAGTCAAAACTTACAATATGGTATTACACATTATAAACCCATTAGAAATTCAGAACATTATTTCATGTTTAGAAGAAAACCTTTCAAATATTCAAGTAGATAAAGATGGATGGATGGATGGCGGTCAGCCATCAGCCGAATAGGGGGAATAACATGTAGCATACGAAAGCATGCACGTGCCGTAACTATTCGGGACTGGTGGAAGTGTGATCATAGCCTCTTCGTGGCGGCCGCTAGAAACAAACCCCTAAAAGGTTTGGCTAATATGATCAGGCTATTTCCACAGGTTTGCAACAGGTTGATTCCCTGTTCCGTAAAAAATAAGAGAATTACGAGACCAACAACAAGCCTCGGAAATGGACTGATCCCACGACGACAACCCACGCTACGAAAACGGAAAAACGATTTACGAATTTTCTTATGGAACGTACGATCGCTCTATAGAGCTCGAGCTGCTCAGCAGCTAGCCGATACCCTGTCAGAATATAAAGCTGACATAACAGCATTACAAGAAATTAGATGGACAGGGAATGGTGTTTTACAGAAAAGAGATTATGACCTATAGTACAGTTGTCATTCAAAACACCATGTGCTCGGGGTAGGCTTCTTGGTCAGCGAAAAAATGAAGTCTACCGTCATCGGCTTTAACGCTATAAGCGAAAGGCTATGCACCCTTCGCGTGCCAGGCAAATTCAAGAACATCAGCCTCATTAACGTTCACGGACCTATGGAGGAGTCCTCAGACGAAGAAAAAGAGACTTATTATGAACAAGTCGAGAGGGCCCTCCATGTCTGTCCAAGGTATGATGTCAAAATCATCCTTGAGGATTTGAACGCTAAAATAGTTCGGGAGCCGGTATTCAGGCATTACGCAGGCACCCATAGTTTGCATGCGAACACTAATGACAGTGGACTTCGAGTCCTAGAATTGGCAGCATCGAAAAACATGGTCGTTGCGAGTACCAGGTACCCGCGTAATGATATCTACAAAGCCACCTGGGTATCACCTGATGGAGTCACTCGTAACCAAATTGACCACGTGTTGATAGACCGTCGCCACTATTCGAACTTGATGACGGTACGAACGTACCGAGGTGCCAATATCGACTCGGATCATTATCTTGTTGGTATGGTTTTCCGAGGGCGGATTGCCTTGCGAAGACGTATTGCATCCGCCGATCAGGTTCGAATCAACACGGCTGCACTACGCAATGAAAATACCAGTAACACCTTTGGACATGCGTTAGGACTAGCCCTGGAACCACTCGATCCAGGGAGAGTAAGTCCTGGAGCCAGTATGCTGGGCGTAGATGAAAAGTGGACACGCCTTAAAAACACTGTCATTAGTACTGCCAACTCCATCTTAGGCAGCAGTCGTAGAAGTCGGAACGACTGGTTTGATGATGAATGCGAGCTAGCGACTGAACGTAAGAATGTTGCGTACCGAGCAATGCAACAATCTCATAGAACGCGGGCACGCGAAGATGAATATAAAGAGCTCAGAAGAATAGAAAAACGGCTTCACAGACAGAAAAAATCAGCCTGGGAGAAGAACATCATCTGTGAATTAGAAAGAAGCCGAGAGCGAGGTCCGCCCCAGGCGCGGAAGTTCTACCAATCCGTCCGAAACATGACGCAGTACACACCACGCTGCACTTACTGCAAGGACGGAGAGGGAAATCTGATCACCGATCCCCAAAGCATACTGGAGCAATGGGAAGTGTACTTGCTATATGGTCAGCTCACTGCAGAAGTAGAGGCTCCACTACTTCAAGAAGAATACCCTATGTTACCGTCACCAAGCATAGAAGAGGTTGAGAAGGCTATAGCCCGGCTTAAGAAAAACAAAGCCCCGGGAGCCGATGGCATACCAGCCGAACTATTCCACCACGGCGGGCCAGCCTTACGCCAAGCAATTCATGATATTCTAGTGCACGTATGGGAGCAGGAAAAAATGCCAGAAGACTGGCGAAAAGGTATAATTTGCCCCATACATAAGAAAGGAGATGTCACAACGTGCAGCAATTATAGAGGTATCACGTTGTTGAGTACCGCCTATAAGATACTCTCCTCTATCCTACAAGAACGGATAGCCCCATATGCTAAAACCATAATCGGCCAATATCAGTGTGGTTTCATTCCAGGCAAATCAACAACTGATCAGATCTTTACCCTTAGGCAGGCGATGGAAAAATGTCTAGAATTTAACATCCCAACATACCATCTGTTTATAGACTTTAAGGCCGCCAATGATAGCATAGCCAGGGTAGAACTTTACAAAGCCATGAGAGAATTCGGCATCCAAAATAAATTGACACGACTTTGTAGGTTGACCATGACCAACGTAACAAGCCAAGTAAAAATAGCCGGATAGCAATCCAGACCAATCAACATCTTTAATGGACTCCGACAAGGGGATGGTCTGGCCTGCCTCCTCTTCAACCTGGCGTTGGAGAAAGCAATCCGTGACTCTGGCACGGCAACAAAAGGACCATCGTCAACAGGTCCAGCCAGATACTGGCTTACGCAGACGACATTGACATCATCGGAAGGACCGAACAAGCTGTACACGATTACTTCATCCAGATCGAGCAGGCGGCACAAAATCTGGGGCTGCACATTAGTGAAGGTAAAACAAAGTACATGGTGGCGTCGAATGCGAGAAGAACAGTTGGTCAAACAATCAAGGTAGGGGAGCACGAATTTGAAGTGGTGCAATCCTTCAAATACCTTGGGTCAACAGTAGCAGCTGATAATAATTTAGAAGAAGAAATACGCGGGCGGCTGCTCAATTCCAACAGAGCCTACTATAGTCTGTCAAAGCTCTTCAAATCCAGAAATCTCACCATAACTTCAAAACTGCTGCTGTACAGGACCATGGTCCTGCCAGTACTCACGTATGGATCCGAGACTTGGGTGCTTAGCAAAAGACACTCCAACCTCTTAGCCGCATTCGAGAGAAAAGTCTTAAGGAGAATTGTTGGCCCCATATGTGAGGAAGGACGATTCCGGAGACGGTACAATCATGAATTGTACGCAATCTACCTTGAAGCAGACATAGTGACAAAAATTAAGCTCGGTAGACTCCGGTGGGCAGGGCACCTAGCTCGCATGAGTGAAGAGGAACCTGCTCGGAAAGTCTTTTGTGGTACATTGTATGGTAGACGGCAGCGTGGTAGACCATGCTTGCGAGATGGCGTAGACCAGGACGCCCGAAGCCTTAGGGTGCGCAACTGGATGGCGTTGGCTCAAAACCCTGATAGGTGGAGAGACTTGTTGAAGGAGGCCAGGACCGGACCCCGGTTGTCAAGCCGATGATGATGATGATGAAAGATGGAAAAGAGATATTATTTAATGAGTTAGATTCACTTAAATATAAATTAAATACTATTATTCCACATAGAAATAAAAGAGGATTAATTAACATAATAGGGTCAGGTTTCAAATGGTTATATGGAACCATGGACGACGAAGACAGGCAAAATATTGAGGAACGCTTAAAAATAATCGATGAAAATAACCATAATATAATAAATCAAAATAATAAACAAATATTTATTAATGATAATTTGAATCAAACCTTTTTGGCATTAAAACAAACGATTGAAAAAGATAGATTTAAAATATTGTACCAATTAAATAATATTAAAAAAGAAACTGTTAAAAAGAATAACAAACTTATGTACTTAGAATCATTGTTAAAAATTGGAATTATAAAAGATAATATAGAACACATTCAAAATAATATTGCCTCAAGTAGAACAATTTAAGTAAAGAAGAAATTATAAAATATGATATACCTACATTTTGAAAAATTAAAAAACATAAAAATGGGAACCGCTTTATATGAAAATGAAAAAATATTTTTTGTTATTAAAATACCTAACGATGTAATTGAAACAAGAAAGTACTTAGTTACTTCTTTAACAAATATGTATTTTGAAGAATTAATAATAGATGACGAAGAAATTGTTAAAATAAATGAAACTACATATACAAATTAAATTATTGAAACAAGTTTGAATTTAAAAAACTTTATTTCAAAAAAAAAAGAACATTAATACTAAAATACAATTTTAAAGAATAAAAAAAGAAAACACGACTGAATATTTTGACGACTGGATATCGATTGATTCTTAGTGAGCTGCTGACCGGAGTAAGTCACTTCGTATTTCTGCGTTTGATGCGATGTAGATGAGGGTTGAAATATGAGCCGATGCAGATGTTTAAATGGCATTCCGATACTCAAGTGGTTTCTTGGATTATGGGTACTCGCTTGGTCATAAACAATGATGTTTATGATTTCCAGATTGCATTATTGTTTGTGATGTTTTATTCTTTGTTCTTATCGTTCGTCCAGTGTTTTTTATGAGTGGATCAATGTGTTAACTTACATATGAAACAAATGTTGACTTCAAAAACTTAAAGAAATCTAATTTATGTTTGTATAATAGTATTTGTATCAAAACAAAGAATACAAAAATGAAAATTGTTGAGATAGAAAACGGATTGTTATTATTAAAAAATATTAAGAATATAAATTTAACAAGTACTTGTGATGAGAGAATTACAAAACTTAATGGAAACTTTTTATTGAACTTTAACAATTGTAAATTAAAAATTGAAAATAATACATTCAGTAATAATAAAGATACATTCGAGCAAAGATTCATTATTCCATAAGAAAATAATCTCAATTTAACTAAAGAAGAACTCAATTTTAATGATATTGTAATAAAACAAATAGAAAATATAGAAAACATAAATGAATTAAAATATAATCATAAAAGTCATATTGTATTTAATATATACATTGTAATATTAATATTTGTATTAATCTTAGTTATATCTACTTACGTTTATATTAAATTCAAAAAGCTTAGGCATTCCGATACTCAAGTGGTTTCTTGGATTATGGGTACTAGCTTGGTCATAAACAATGATGTTTATGATTTCCAGATTGCATTATTGCTTGTGATGTTTTATTCTTTGTTCTTATCGTTCGTCCAGTGTTTTTTATGAGTGGATCAATGTGTTAACTTACATATGAAACAAATGTTGACTTCAAAAACTTAAAGAAATCTAATTTATGTTTGTATAATAGTATTTGTATCAAAACAAAGAATACAAAAATGAAAATTGTTGAGATAGAAAACGGATTGTTATTATTAAAAAATATTAAGAATATAAATTTAACAAGTACATGTGATGAGAGAATTACAAAACTTAATGGAAACTTTTTATTGAACTTTAACAATTGTAAATTAAAAATAATACATTCAGTAATAATAAAGATACATTCGAGCAAAGATTCATTATTCCATATAGAAAATAATCTCAATTTAACTAAAGAAGAACTCAATTTTAATGATATTGTAATAAAACAAATAGAAAATATAGAAAACATAAATGAATTAAAATATAATCATAAAAGTCATATTGTATTTAATATATACAATGTAATATTAATATTTGTATTAATCTTAGTTATATCTACTTACGTTTATATTAAATTCAAAAAGCTTAGACATACATTTTATACAACTCAGGAGAGTTTTCATCTAAAGGAGGGAGAGGTTATGTCAAGCTCAGCAGTTCAAGCTCCCACAGGTATCAATAATAATATTACAAATCAGAGTACGAACAATAGAGTTCATTTGCCCATCGTCCGGTCTCGTTAGAGTTTCCGAGAAAATGCATTTGCACTTTTGCAGACGTTGGCAAATGAACACTGAACTTTGCATAGCTTCGTCTACTTTATAATTAATATTTTTAATCAGTTGGATTTCAATCACAGTTGTTGCAAGTTTAATAAATTGTTTGGTTTAATAAACCGTTTACATCTTTTTAAAAAGTGTTTTATTTTACTAAAGAACTTGAATCGCGTTGGAATTTTGGTGTTGATGGAAGGCTTGTTACAACAGAAGAATAAGTGTAAACCAGTTAAAACCAGTGTTGTTCCATGTAGACAAAAAATGTGGACTACATGATTGTCTACGTGTAGACAATTCAACGTAGACAATTCATCATTGTCTACATATCAATGTAGACAATGTAGACAATCAATTTTATTTCAATTTTTCAACTTTTTTTGCTTTCTTAATCATATAAACAAAACAAATTTGTATTATTTGAGTCTTTCACTCTGCATTTTGTATTTTACACTGTGCAATATGCTACATATTTGTTGTTGAATTTGGATCATTAAAAGGAAACCAAGTTCATCAAAAGCTTTATTTTTGCGTCGACCAGACATCATTTTATTATCAAGTAGCTCAATTTTTCGATATTTAATTAAAGTCAAACACGCACCTTTTCTAAATAGAAATAAACCTTGCGAAAGAACAATCAAGAATGACAGGACTGTGACAGATTAGAATGAAATATCCTCATTGTCTACATTGTCGACTTTATTGTATACATTGTCTACATTGTCTACATTGTCGACATTGTCTACATTGTTGACACAATTGTCTACGTAGAAAAGTAGACAGTCAAAGTCGACGCGTAGAGGAACAACACTGGTTAAAACTATTGGTTGAATTTAAACAAAAATAAATTAAAAACTTGAGAATTTACTAATTATAAATAAATACAAAATAATATACCAAGAACATTGGAGATTATTATTATGACAAGCAAATGGCAAATAATAACATAGTTAAATATGTATGTACATATCTAATTCAACTTGCATTAAAATAATTATGCTATAATATAAAAGTGTGTAGCACAATTTATTTAGGTATCTTATTCATCATGCTTAAAATATATGAAATTACATATTCTAGTGGAACTTATGCCTATAATAATATTAATAAATTCGATAATAACTTCAGATTATGTATTTATTGTTGATAAAAATAGATAGTTGTAAAAAACTGTGCAAATAATTGTAGCAATTACATACATATATGTATTAATAAAAAATCAGTAGTTTTACCCTTAAGGTTAAAATTGAGTTTTTTGTTTAACTTTTTAACATGTTTACAGGTATTTTCTAGAGAAGGAGGGAGCTATCAAAACTTCAAACAAAAATATGTTGCTCGATTTTGCAGTAAATTTGTTCGAATTCGCAAAATGCATTTTACCATAAATCTGGTGCATTTAAAATGTATGGGATATGAGATGCTACTTGTAACAGCATTATGACTGATTCCAAAAAGGTATCAACCATCTGTGTAAGACTTTCCGTTGGTCAGCTACACTGCAAAATATTTTTGATTTTTCTTCATGATAGCAAAAAGTAAGAAAGTTGGAAAACGTTTTGCAGTGTATCTGGCCAACGGTAAGTCGTAGAGAGATGAATGATACCTTCTAGGAATCAGCACTTAATGCTGTTACAAGAAGCATTTAATTCTTTTCATCAAAACTTTTAATTTGGAAAAGCATCCTTAAACCAAGCTTACAGGTTCCAATATGAGAGTCCCAAAAGTTAAAAAAGTAATTATCAACATAGCTGAAGGAGTACATTTACACCTATAAGAATATTTCATCATTTTGGCGATTTGGTCAAACAATTCTTCAATGGGCCTTGCCAATAATGATTTTTATATACCACTTTTATATTTCAATGAAATGGACTCTAAACAATAGCCCTTAAATAATGAATGAAATAGGTAATAGATCCCAAAAAAATTAAAACACCTAGCATGTTTCAAATAATGATACATTTTACTGAAATATTTAATTCGTTTAATTTGATAGTGCCCATCAATGAACATATACATATTTATGACTGACACGTTTTAGGCTTTGTACAAGATAAAATACTTTTGTGTTCCACTGTCGGTATATTTGTATCAATAATTATTATTGTTTATCTCTCTAGATGTACATACCTAACATTTTTAGCTTTAAATTAGTGGCGCTGAGGAATACAATAAATGTTAAAAATAGTTTTACAGATGTGCTTTTTTCGTAAAAGATACACTTTCTCAACAATTTAACAATTTTATGATATTTTTGTTATAATGTAGCTACTTGTAGTAAAAATAAGAGAATATGTATAATTATATATATTTATGTTCTTATAGTGGAGAATACGTAAATAACAGACAAAAAAAAAAGAATGAAACAAAATATAAAATCTTTTAGACAATTTCATATTTATCCACAAACAAAACTCATTCGGTTGAGTGCTTTGCTAGGGTTTCATCATCTACACTAACCACATCCCTGGCATGAATATCAGCGAAAGGAGTTTTCGAAACAAATGTAACCTGAAAAATGGACAGTTGTAAGTAACATTTTAGGAGATAATTTAGTTAAAAAATAAATATTTACTTGTAATGGGAAAAAGTCCCCTGGAATGGATGACGCACAACTAAATTCCATTGATCCAGCTTTGTTTGAAGCATCGGGATGAGCCAGTGGAGAACATGCTTTCTTGAATCATAATTGTAGCTTCCCTCATATTCGCCTACTGATGGTTGAATATTCAAACTGAAAATATGTATTAATTTATTTTTGTTGGCGAATACTTTTGAATTGGAATGACTTACGGCAGGGGAATAGCAATGCAAACATCTAACATCTTGCAATTCAAGACGCTGTGCCTCGAGTTCATACTCAATGTTGATATTACAGCACCCATCGCCATTTTCTGAAGGCCAAAAATTAACTGAAAAATAAAGATTGATGGTAATTTTTAAGATAAAATTGTATGTTTTTTTTTTAAATACTTGTAAGAGGAATAGCCGAATCATCTTGTGTGGTGTAATGCCACTTAAGAACACCAACATCTGTGTTCAATGGGAATGGCCTACTGGATTTTTGAGACCGATTTGTGAGCGTATTTGAAGAGTTCCTTATCGACATTTGGATGTGTTTGTAACTGGATTCCATGCTTGTCCTTGTTTTCCAAAATTACCTTAATCCGTCCGAAGGACTCATCTGAGATTCTCAGCGTTAGTAAATCTGAGAGTTCGATAGTTTGCAATCCACCATCGCGACCCAAACGAACAGCCAATTTATCTTCCATCTTAAGATGAACGCTCGAAAAATTTTTCGAAGTGTATTAGAGAATTAACATAGATTTTAGATTAAAATACCTCTCAGTGTGAACGTCCAAAACAAGTTTTGGCCTAGCAGTTGTGGTCGAAGCTACTCCACCAACATTTGGAGTTAAATTGATAATCTTTCCACTCTCGCTCTTAAGCTGATCAACAAAACTTTCAACATCTTTTGTTTTGCAACCTAATTGTATTGCCTTGCGTGGGATGGGTTTCCTGTTAATGATATAGGTATTAGAGAAACTTACTGTGCCCTTGGAGCGGACTTAATTTCGGTAAATTCAATGGTTGGAGTTGTAATCGACTGCCTACTTATGCCAATAGATAGCCCGAATCCTTCCAAACTCGAACTGATATGATGACTAAGACTTCCTCCGCGTTTGGCCGATTCCATGCGTTGTCGTTGCAATTCATTTGCCTTTTCTCTCATCTTCACATTCTTGAGTATCTCCTAGACCTTTAATACGGGCTTTGGCTGCACATTGATAATTGCTGTAACATTAAATAAATTGCAAAACATTGAATAATAGTAACAATTTGCAAGAATATTAAAGCAAAACAGTAAATACACAAAATACAAACCTCAGTAAGAACTGTCATTTTTGACAAATAACAAAAACTCCATTAGTTGTTTTTGTAGTCCAATCTGACATTTAAGTTTTTTTTCACCACTTACATGTATACACCGATAGGAAAATTGAGAGAGTTTCCTCTCACTCACCTCATATAAAATTTGCGGGTCTTAGAGGTAAGGGGGGTACCGGTCGGTTCTCTAGGTAAGTCTTTTCTCTATGGCCGGGACCTGTGTGATGGTGCTTCAAAATTTTAGGTTTAAAATTTGATTTGGGGAGTCTTTAAGCATCGGAAATTGTTCATAGGAGCAAGAGGAGACTATTATTTGGATTATTGCATCCAAAAAATATCAATAAATATCGATTAAAGCCTCCACAAGCTTTCCCCAAAAAAAAAATTGAGTAAGGGTTGCCGGCACACTTTAGATGTAGCCCCATTTGACTTCCACCATGATAGTACTATAATTTTTATATACAAATGGGATACGAACGAGTACTCCATATTATAAATGGTGTCCCAACAAGAACGCAAAATTTAATTTTAAATAAAACGCAGATATTTAAAAAAAAATGCGAATTCTTTATTATATCGTAAAGTAGACAGGATGAGGTTATGTAGGGAACAACACATCGGGCAGATGGCTGCCGCGGCTTTGCATAAATGCCGCAGTATTTAATTAATGCAGCGTCCAATTTCCTATTTTAAGGCTTGAGTCGTCGTCGGCTTATTCGCATAAACCATCGACTTCAAAAAAACCCCAAAGAAAAAAGTCCAATGGTGTTAAATCGCATTATCCAGGCACCAATTCTGGTCTCCAAAACGCAAAATAACACAACCGGGAAATGACTGATGCAGCAATTGAATTGTTTCTCTGGCTGTATGAGATGTGGCGTCGTCTTTTTGAAACCACATCCCCTCTACATTCATTTCTTCAATTCTAGGCACCAAAAAATTAGTTATCATTTCACAATACCGAACACCATTGACTGTTTGCGCTTGACCTGACTCATTTTCATAAAAAAAAAGGTCAAATGATTACTCCCACGTACTGCTGCGATATTTTCGGACAATCGACCTGGTCGAAGGCGCTTTGTTGTCTTTACAGCAGTGACAGACCCAGTTTCAGCAAATTTTTCCATTAAACGCTTTACAGTTGACTCTTTGGAGCATTATTGTAACCCCAAATTGACCGCAATTTGCGAACTTTAGCCCCGCAAAACTTTCATCATTTTGGTAAAACAATTTCACAATGAGAATGCGTTTTTCATTTGTATAGCGCTCCATTTTTATTTACCTTATACCATTGAATAAATATAAATAGAAGGTGTCACTCAGAAAATGGCCACTATGGTTGGTCGGTGCCGCCACCATCGCTTGAAAAAATATAATAGGTCTGGATATTCAATAAGAAAATTTATCCTTAGTTATAAATGAGTTGTGTATTCGAAAGGGATTTTTTCTCAATTTGAAAATTTGTTGTTTATCTACGTTTCTACGGCAACGATTGTTCTATTTGTTTTCTATTATTCAAATTATTTGTTTCTTTCAAAATAATTTGTTTTCAAATATGTATGAATGTAGGACGTAGGTATGTATGTATGATGTATGATATGTATGTATTTGAATATGTGCCTATGAAAATTTTCGTTATTTTTAATTCTAAATTAAAAATCAAAAAGGGGGTTGCATTTGTATTTTGATTTTTTTTTTGATACGAAAGTTACATTAGTCAGGTAGGGACATAATGGGCCCTACCAATAATCAAATTAAGCAACCACTCAGAAGGGTTTGTTAGCTGCAGAAATAATTGGAAAGTATAAGAAAAAACGCTATAATCATTTCGGGTTTTTTTTTTGTATCCGCACCATTTGCTTGAAAACTAGGTAAAATATTTTCAACAACGATATTAGCGAAAGTTAAATTGTCGGTGCTTGAAGCAACGAAACTATTTAATAATTGTTAAAAAATGCTTTAGCCCAAAGCACCGTACTGGTTATCGTATATACGATTGACCAACAAAAAAATGTCGACTGTTCAAAATTTCGACTTTTATCGACTTTTTGGAAAGTTAAAATAACGATTTTCTTAATTGACTGCCAAAAAACCTCGATAGTTGTAAATCTCGACTTGACAAAATATCGACAGGTATTAAGAAAAAGTCGAGAAAAATGTCGACTGCTTGTTTTGTCTTATATTAAGAAAATCTTATCAACCACGCCAACGCCGCGCCGCTTGCTGTTATCCTTTAAGCTTCTATAGAAGCTATCTGGATCTATATTTCCAGACTCTCTATGCTCGTTATGCAAATTTTTACTTAAAATACAAATAATTAAATATACTTTCTTCTGATACCTAATAAAAGTTAACTTCTCATAAGTTAAGGTCAAATGAAGAACTTATTTTTAACTATGTACATACCTAACCTACGTATGTAGTTACATTTATAACGTTTAAGCCTTGCACCCTGCACAGTCAAGTGACTTCCATCTAAGGCATCTTTCTTAAAGTATATTTTTTACATTATTTTCTTGTTCATATCTTCGTATCTAGCAAATACTTTACATGAATCAAATTTTTTTTTTTTAAGTTAGCAATTCGGCAATTATTTTACTATACCTACATTTTAACCAAAGCTTTTTCTAGGTATGATCCAACTATGTATATTATGTTACATCACTTTAAACATCATCTTTCTCTTTTCATTCACATTTAAAATTACTTAAATCAAGTTATTTTAGCAAATAAATTGCGGGAAAACCGTTATCCACACAGAAAATAGGTGTATGGTACATACAAATTTCTAACCTATATTGTTTAAATAAAAAATAATAAAGAATCGGTTGTGCTTTTGCAATGTTAAAACCAGCTAAAGTAAAAAGAATCAAAATGATAAAACCTTTACAAGTCGGAATCATTATAATGTACCTACTTTCTTTGTCCTTTGGCCTAACACGAGGTGTACTAACTAGTAAAAAAAAAAACAAAGGAACAAAAACTAACAAAAAAAAGTTCTCTAATGTCTTGAACTTTTTTTATAGTAAATCAAATAATGCATTCGTCGGTTAACTTGTTTATTCAATTGAAATTTGAAAATTTAACAAAAACATGGATTTTTGAGAAAAAAAAATTTTCTTATAAAGGTAACCTCATATAACTTTTAAGGTTTCGGGGTTGGTTGAATTATACATTTTTAGATTTTAAAAGTGTATGAAGGTAACCTCGTTGTATATGTATGTAAGTGTTTCCTAAAGCCGTAAAATACCGCATTGAGTTCATTGTTTTAACAATTTAGTTTCAATTTTGAGTTATAGATATTTCCAACAAGTATCTGAATATAATGCATTATTTTAACGTTATTTTAACATTAGGTATTTTTCTGAGTAAAAAATGTATTCGATTTGCTTTTAATTTAAAATAATCTACACCAAAAACTAGGTGTTTAAAAACATATTTACAAATCAAATAAACAAACAATCTTCAATTAATTTCTTATGTTTACATTTCAATAGGCAAAAATGTACATTCATTTTCCGACAAAGAAATATCGACACATGAAACAAAATAATAAAAAACAACCCATACCCCTAAAGAAAACTACCTATACACATTTATAATCCATGAATCTATATTGAAATTTGAAAAAAAATCAAAATAAAACTAAATCTCTATGGATACGGAAAGGCACAAATATAAAAATACAATAAATAAATATCCCGTTGAAAATTGGTTTGTGTTCATGAAAACCCCACATCTTTTTTTTTGTTTCTCAAATTGGCCACAGGTAGCCGGTGCCGCTTTGAGCTCTGAGGTGTCACTTCTATTTATATTTATTCAATGCTTATACCTTCTACTAACAAACAATAATAAATTGTTCAAATGTCAAACAATGACACTTCGAATGGTGCCAAATTTAAATCTAGCGATCTTGTTGGGACACACTTTATATACTCAAAGGTTCAGATAAATTTAATTCAATTTCATCTTTGCGTTCTTTCTATCTCTTTTGCACTTAATTAACGCCAGTCTGAACTCGCACTGCCCCTTGTAAACCAGACTAAGAAATAACATCAGTGTATGTATTAATATCAGATAATAAAACTTGTATTCTTTTTTTAAATAAAATTATAGTTTATTATCAATTTCTATTCCATCTTCATATTATAGAATATCCTCGGTATCTGTCAATTTTAAGTTATAGTTCAGTTTATTAAAATTAAAGGACTTTTCTTCAGAATTAATCGACTAGAATTCATTGTTGTTTCTTAGGCCCATTTGCTGATACCTTTGCATATGAAATTTGCAAATTTATAATACAATGCTGATACAGAACACTAATACTTATGTTCCACATAAACTCTTATGTGACATTAACGTTGAACATAAATATTTAAGTTTTGTTTCAGCAAATGGCCCTCAATGACTAAGGAGAGAAAACTTTGAACATTAGATAAAAAAAAATTGTATTAAATAAAAGTTTTCATTTTTACTATAGATACAACCGTTGCAATGGTTATGTTATTCTGAAAATAAAAAAGGTTCGTTTCTAATTAAATATTTAAAGCATTGAATAAATATAAATAGAAGGTCTCACTCAGAAAATCGCCACTATGGTTGGTCGGTGCCGCCACCATCGCTTGAAAAAATATAATAGGTCTGGATATTCAATAAGAAAATTTTTCCTTAATATTATAAATGAGTTGTGTATTCGAAAGGGATTTTTTCTCAATTTGAAAATTTGTTGTTTATCTACGTTTCTACGGCAACGATTGTTCTATTTGTTTTCTATTATTCAAATTATTTGTTTGTTTCAAAATAAATATGTATGAATGTAGGTATGTATGTACATAATGTATATATGTATTTGAATATGTGCCTAAGAAAATTTTCGTTATTTTTAATTCTAAATTAAAAATCAAAACAGGGGTTGCATTTGTGTTTTGATTTTTTTTTTTGATACGAAAGTTACATTAGTCAGGTAGGGACATAGTGGGCCCTACTAATAAATATTTCGAAAAAATTAACCATTATGTTATGGATCCTAAATACTTAAACAAACACTGCATGTTATTTCTTTGAATGCCATTTCATATATGGTTCATTATTTATTGTCCACTTAAATATTAAGGTCATACAATGTACGGTTTATTATTTAGAACTCTTTTCAATATGGTCCATTTCACAGAAATATTAAAGTCGTCACTAAACTTGATTATTGGTAGGGCCCAATGTGCCTAAACCTATTACTTGATCTGAGTGAGGGTCTTTAAATACAAGAGAGATTATATAGTAGTAGTACATTATATAGTAGACGGAGGGAAGGCAATTATGGTTTTTCCATGGAAGTGGGTTCCGTGCTACGGATTGTTCTCAATTCTTGTGAAAGTTGGCGTACAACGGGATTGTCTATCGGTATCAAACTTATAGGGATTCTAGTGTTTGTATTGCAGAAGTCAACAGAGCAATTGCTGTACCTTCATTTATATTTAAAAGAACCACGAACCAATGCAAGTTCATACGATAAATTGATTTGACTCGGTATTAAGTGTTTTCCTTTACTTAAAGACTTTTAAGGGAAAAAAAGTTTAAAAACAGCCCAACGGCTGCTTAATATATGATTAATTATAATGCCAAACCAGTCCAAAAAATCAACTCAAACCTTAGGGACTGATGTTTTACTAGCACGTGCTTGTAAACATCATTCCTTGAACATTGATTTTCGACTATTGAAATTAATGTCGAAAACCTTATTAAATTTCGGGAATATGAGAATACGACCAATGGTGGCTTAACTATACCCACATCACAGTTTGTAAAAGTAGTAATCAGGCCTATTCTGCCACATCTGTTATTCTGCTATGAATTTTCTGTTATAAGCAATAAAAGATTTTCACCATAAAAGATATTTTATAATTGGTATTCAGTTCTTCGACCTTTTATAAAATTCTGTTATGAAACTTCGAAAACGAAATTTGTTAGCATCTTTTATCATAATCAGCTGATTTATAAAAATAATAAATAATAGTTGCAATTTTTCCATCAAAACTCTTGCATTTAATTTGACCGGTCTAAAAAGTTGGGTGAAACGCACATCGAGAAGATCGAATGGACTGCTTTTGAGTCGTAGTCCCATCAAAAGTGTTCTGTGTTTTCGCCTATGAAATCAATTTTTTTTATTTAATATGGAATTTTATTTATTCATAATATTTTATTAAATATTTTTTTCTTACATCTGCCTCCTTTTAGCAACATTTCCTTGGTAAAATAATGCATTGATTTCCATTTTCACTCCTTCTTCACTGAAATCTTTTTGATAAAAGTCACAAATATCTGTCTTTTATTCTTTTATGATTTATAACAGATTGCATAAAAGATTTTGGTATCTCGAATACGAAAAATGCTATTTGTAAAAGATTTGTTGACATGTTCGAATTTATGACAGTTCATAACAGATCCTGATAGCAGATTTCATAACAGATTTGGCATTCTGAATACCAAAATTATAATTCATAAAAGATTTTTTGACAACTCACGCTTTTGTATGGAAATTCATAACAGAATAGCAGAATAAAAGAATAAAAGACCTCGCCGAATAGGTCTAAATAAGTATTGTGCAATGCTTTGAGAACAATTTCGATGATATGTGTTTTCAAAAAAATATATTGAAATTGTACTATGAGATATGTCAAGGAGAAGTCCAAATTCCATGTTCTTCAGACCATGAAAAAAAAAATAATTTGCCATACAATGCAAGTACTATTACGGGCAAAAATTAAAAAAATTAATGCCAGGGCCAGGTGCTCAAAAAAAACTAAAAAGTTAGACATAATGAGACATATGTATATAATATGAAAATTCAAAGATAAAAAATAATTAATATAATTATGCATACTTGCATAATCTCTGTTTGATTTTTATACTAGAGAAGAAAAAAGAAGGTCTTTGATCTTTGTATAAATCCATGGTGGCAGTCAACTGCAGCGCCATCTAAGGTATGGATGCAACCCTACTGGATGGGAGTTTATTATCTTCTTTATTTCTTTTAGATTTTACATTTTCCAACCACTGAATATAATCCGCAATCGATATAATATTCTCCTCTTGTTCCCACTGTCTCTTCAATGATTCTCAACAACAAATTCTTCACCCTCACAGCAGCGCAATCAAATACTTAAAGCTCGAATATTTTTAACAAAAAAAATCTGCAGGCCATAAAAATTGTCAAATTTAGGCTGAATTAATAAGTCATCTGATAAATTTATTTCATTAATTAAAAAAAAATTAATAAAATGCATCTCTTCAATTTTTTAAGTTTTTAGAAAATGTTTGCCTCGTTCTATTTTATATGTGTACCTATGTAATTGAGCAGTTATATAATAATTCAAAATTAAGAAATGTGAATCTTAAGAATGCATTTTGTTTCATCGCAATATCTACGACTTAAGAAATTGAAAAAAAATATTTCCTCAATTTTTTTTTACTTGTGTCCATACGAGTAAATGAATATTGTATATCCATAAATAGGCCACAAGAATAAAGATCGATTTGAACAAGTTTTGTAGTGTAAAAGATATGAATTATTAAAGGAATTCCATACAAAAGGCTCGTTATGCAAATTATTACTTAAAATACAAATAATTAAATATACTTTCTTCTGATAATAAAAGTTAACTTACCATGAGTTAAAGTCAAATGAAGAACTTATTTTTAACTATGTACCTACGTATGTAGTTACATTTATAACGTTTAAGCCTTGCATCATGCACAGTCAAGTGTCTTCCATCTGAGGCATCTTTACATTATTATTATATTATTATATTTACATTATTTTCTTTTTCATATCTTCTTATCTACCAAATACTTTTACATGAATCAATTTTTTTTTATGTTATCTCCCAGCAATTCGGCAATTATTTTCTACACCTACATTTTAACCAAAGCTTTTTCTAGGTAGGATTCAATTATGTATATGTTAAGTACATCACTTTAAACATCATCTTTTTCTTTTCATTCACATTTAACATTACTTAAATCAAGTTATTTTGGCAAATAAATTGCGGAAAACCGTTATCCACACAGAAAAAAGGCGTATGGTAGATACAAATTTCTGACCTATATTGTTTAAATAAAAAATAATAAAAAAATCGGTTGTGCTTTTGCAATGTTAAAACCAGCTAAAGTAAAAAGAATAAAAATGATGAAACCTTTATAAGTCGGAAACATTATACCTACTTTCTTTGACCCTTGGCCTAACAGGAGGTGTGCAAACTAGTCAAAAAAAAAAAAAACAAAGGGAAAAAAACTAACAAAAAAAGTTCTCTAATGTCTTGAACTTTTTTTTAAAGTAAATCAAATAACGCATTCGTCGGTTAACTTGTTTATTCAATTGAAATTTGAAAATTTAACAAAAATATGAATTTTGGGAACAAAAGATTTTCTTATAAAGGTAACCTCATATAACTTTTAAGGTTTCAATTTTGAGTTATAGATATATCCAACAAGTATCTGAATATAATGCATTATTTTAACGTTATTTTAACTTTAGGTATTTTTCTGAGTAAAAAATGTTTTCGATTTGCTTTTAATCTCCTTGTTCGAAAAATAATAAATAATCTACACCAAAAACTAGGTGTCTAAAAACATATTTACAAATCAAATAAACAAACAATCTTCAATAAATTTCTTATGAAAAGTTTTAGTCAAATTTAATCACTAAATTAAAGCTTTTTTGTGGTCAGTTTATATAAACGTTTGAAAATTCGATTCCTTATAGACCGCAAATTCGTAAATAAAAATACTCAATTTACATTATGCAAACAAAGAATATATTTATTAAATTATAGAATGCATTTCGGTCCAACACTGGGGGACCATCATCAGCGAGCGTCAATTATACACTAAACAAGATTACAAAAGAGAAACAGTGCAAAACAAAATGAAAATGAAAAAACAAAAACAATTACATACATAGTAAAGTTACATTTATATTGATAGCATGAATAAAAAAAATTATTATTTATTATTATTATATTATTATATTGATGCCTATGAATCGTTATATATACATATAAATGACAACCTGATGAATCTTGAACCAGGAGCAATTCAATCACCTTTGTTTGGTTGTTTAAAAACAATAACAAAATAAGAAATAATTTTTTTTTATTCATGCTATCAATATAAATGTAACTTTACTATGTATGTAATTGTTTTTGTTTTTGTTTTTTCATTTTCATTTTGTTTTGCACTGTTTCTCTTTTGTAATCTTGTTTAGTGTATAATTGACGCTCGCTGATGATGGTCCCCCAGTGTTGGACCGAAATGCATTCTATAATTTAATAAATACATATATTCTTTGTTTGCATAATGTAAATTGAGTATTTTTATTTACGAATTTGCGGTCTATAAGGAATCGAATTTTCAAACGTTTAAATTTCTTATGTTTACATTTCAATAGGCAAAAATGTACATTCATTTTCCGACAAAGAAATATCGACACATGAAACAAAATAATAAAAAACAACCCATCCCCTAAAGAAAACTACCTACACACATTTATAATCCATGAACCTATATTGAAATTTGAAAAAAAAATCAAAACAAAACTAAATCTCTATGGATACGGAAAGACACAAATATAAAAATACAATAAATAAACATCCCGTTGAAAATTGGTTTGTGTTCTTAAAAAACACAACCCCACATCTTTTTTTTTTTTGTTTCTCAATTTTGCCACCCGTAGCCGTTGCCGCTTTGAGCTCTGAGGTGGCACTTCTATTTATATTTATTCAATGATTTAAAGGAAGATCTTGTCAATTAAATAGATTTCATATAAACTATAAAATATCTTAAAATCGAGTTATCTTATTGTTCCCTGGTGACAATTGCAGCGAAGACTGCTGTGAACTAGCTGTCGGGCTGGTTGGACGACGTAGTGGTGGAGCACCTCTCTGATTTTGTTGATTTTGCTGTCGAATGTTATTGAAGAACTGTTGTCGTCTCGCTACACCTCCACGTAGTGGAAGGGTTGGAATATCACTCTGCGATTGACGCATATGGCCAACATCGCACATGCCATCTTCGCGGGAAGAGCAATTCCTCATGGCAGGATTCACGCATTCATAAACACTCTGAAAAATAAAATAATTTAAATCTTACAAATTTATTAGAGAATTGATTAAAAAAAATGGCAAACCTGCTCTGATGAGTACTGATTGTTCTGAGCAAATGCTAGTGATGTTAGAGATGGAAGTGCCTGCGCAATATCAGATCGTTCAATTCCCCTTACAATAAGAAATGTTCGTGGAATCATAATTCCCGTAAGAATCGCCCATCCAGTGGCTTGAAGACCCATTGCTAGAGCTGCATCTCTCCACTCATCTCCGAAAAAGCTCATGGTGATCCATGTGCACCAGACGATAAAAATTAAGGTAGATCCAATAACTAGAAGAATTCCCTCGCGATAGTTTCTTTGGGATCGATATACAAATGGTATCATACAAACAAGGAAGACCAGCAGTATGAAGTCATATGCTAGCAACGCCCAAAGCCAATTTCCATAGTACATATTTTCGCAGGAAACACTCTCGTTTGCAATATGCATAACGATGATCAGCTGGGTCGACATTCCAACTTGTACTAGTGTACTAAATATACATATTACTCCCTGAATATAACCATTTACATGTGACAGAAATCCCCCTTCCGATCCAATAGAAGCCAGCATTAGAGCTCGACAAAGTAATAGTGAGAACGTCATGCAGTAACTAAGCGTCAAAATAAAAACTCTGATTGCGCAAAGAGTGTTTAGAGTCGAAGCATCTTCAAAAGTTACATGGGAATTTCGATGATCGGATGCATATTCCATTGAGAAGGGAACAAAAGAGCCAAATAGAAGAACCAGTGAAAGCAGGAGTAATATGGAAGTTACAGGATTGCCTTCGAAAACATCGCCCAATGAAATTCGAGTAATTATGAAAACCAGAATCGCAAGACTGATTAGCACTCCAAGTCCTGCCGCTGTCATTCCCGCTGCAATCCATGGATCTGGTTTAATCCTCCAATACATCACTGATTCTCCATCGAACAGAAACGGATAGCGCTTATTATTTCCATCAACATATTGGCAGTTAAATACCTGTCCAAATTTAGACTTCATCTCATGTCTGGTATCATTGGCATTATTGTAGTGGTAGTATGTAGTTACATTCGAAATAAAATTTTGTGAAGCTATTTCACGAAAACCTGTTATCTTTTCATTCGTGGCATTGGCCTTTATTTCAGTTTTCTGGAACATTTCGAAGTTCATTAAAGGACTTAATCGATTAAGTTTTAATTGTTCGAGAACTTTCACATAATTGTAGATGTGTTCTTCTGTGTCCCAATCTTCGATGAAAATCAAGAAATCTGAGCAAGTTTCGAGAAGATAAGTTTCATGATCTTTTTTGCAATTTTTAACTAGGGAATCGTTGATCCAACGGGTTAAATCAAGAACAGGACCAGCAAGTGCCAGTAAATTGGATGAAAGAACACTCTGTCCAATGAGATTCTCAGCTATAGTTACTTGAGTTGAATTATCATCTATCACTCTGAGATCGATTTCTGATTCCATCAACAGGTAGGATTTGTTAGGGAGTCCTATAAAAAGGGGAGTTTTAGATTTTTAATTATTTAATGTCGCAAGGAATGTTTAAATGTATATGAATGTAATAGGAGTCGTGAATGACACCTGAGTAGATTAATTGGAATTTTATTTTATTTCTAACAGGCTTGGATGTCGTCAATTACGATTAAATTAAATAGTTACCTACTGGATTTTTTAAGATTCTCTATTACATGAAATTATTTAAATTTAAAAATTTGTATTCGATGTAGAATTTCTATGTAAAAATATTAGATAATGGGTATTATCTATTACCATCTGCAAGATTGCAACAGATATCTCTACTTATACGTAAATATATGAAGATTTTCTTTTACTGTGTAAGATCCTCTATGATGATTATATGATCAGAGTGCAATCTTCAATCTTGTTGTTGCATTGTTGTTGTTGTTGCTGTTATGATGATCAATTTGAACCTTGAGAGAGTAATTTTACTCATTTGAATAGCTTTTTTCAAAGTCAATGAGTGAAATTAGTATCAGAATTGAGGACGTAGGAGATCATCTTCAGAATTTACATAATGACACTTCTAGCGGTCACACGGAATTCAAGCCCTTATGTGAAAAATTGATGCAACATTATGGCAACATTCATTCATTTAAACAATCTGTTTTCCTATTTAAAGGGAAGGAAATTGTAATGATATTTTTAACTCTAGACTAATAGCCAAACTTTCTTGTTTACCGAAACTATTCTAGGATATTATATTAACAAGGCGGACAACATAGGCTTATGAAAAAATCAATTCGCGTCGTTTATAAAGAATACTGTTTAAGAAATACTATCAAGTTGATTACATACTGTAGTGCAGCTAACATGTGGAGTTCTGGACAATTTGGACATGGGCCTTAAGATATTTTTATCTGATTGAATTTTTAACGTCTTGTCTGGTTTTGGCTATTACCCATTAAATTTATTTTGTGAATAGATCTATCTTATTTTTTCAATAAGTTGTTGTTGTTTTTCATTTCATTTGGGAAATACTACACACACATATAAGGATTTCAGTAAGGTCTTCGACAAGTTGTCTCATAGTCTTGTTTTATTTAAGCTTTCATCACTTAGTTTCCCTTCGACTGTCTTTCAATGGATCACGTCGTGCCAAGTTCTTTCTGGAGAAATTATTTCTGTTTCAAGTAAGGAAGTACATAAGTAAGTAAGCAATTCATTTATTTACATTAATTTACAATAAATCATAACAATATAATGAATTTAAATGCTATGGCTATGCCGTCAGCCAGGTTGGCGAAAATAAATAAGAATATTAAGATTTATGTTTTGATTTTAATCGAATTCTGATATTAATAACAATCTATACTTGTAAATATCTTTCAAAAATTTACTTAACGTTTTGTAAAGTAAGAGTATTTTTCCCAAAAAAGAGGCGTCTTTGAGTTTTGAATATTGTACATACAAATGTATACTTATGAAGTGTAGACAATCTTCTTTTGATTTAAAGTTGCAAAGCGTACAGAATTGGTTAAAACTATTATTTTAAGGATTTCCATTTAAGTTGAGAACTTCTTTAAAGATTAGGAATAGATTAGGAATATCTCTGTATAGCTCCGTGCATCCTGGAAATAATTTTTTGTACCAAGATTATAGTTGAGCTGACTGTAATTTATTCTACTCGCTGACTCTTGTGCTCCTTTTGTCAGTAAAAGCCTCATTGTGTCCTCATTTTTCTCTATGATGCTGTACATTCGTTCTTTCAAATGGTTTATATTGCAGTCGATCTTTAACTGAGGAAGTGAGCAGACGTTAAGCGACTTTCCCAGTGATTACAAATTAAATAACGCGAAACTTATTCAAGTAAAAGCTAAAAGTAGCTATTTCATATAGTATGATAGCTCAGTGGTAGTGGTGGCGGATCTGGGCACAAAAAATTTAGAAGCTTTTTTTCATAACCGAGAAGTGGAAAATTTTATTGAGTTTAAAGATTCGCAAATGGAAGGCAAAAAACTTGCTGGAGCATTGAAAGGTGTCCCAAAAAAAAAACAAGTAGGTCACCAACGGCATCAGCCACAGCTATGGTAGCGGGATAATCGAAAGATGTCCAGCCAGCAGCAACAACAACAGCAATGAAGCCACCAACAGCAACAGCTACGGTGACATCGAAAGATGCCCACAGAGCAACGACATCGACATCAATAAGAGCAGCAACGGCATCAACTGTCGATACTATAATGAAAAGAGGAAGAACATGCGGAGTGCGCGGCCGCACAAGCGTCGCACTAAGATCATCTCAGCTGAGCTGCCAGCTGCAGGGAAGGAGACGGCGCGCAAGGCCAAAACAAGAGCAGCAGAAGAAATGCAAAGGCAACTGAATACTTCGCCATCTGATGACGAGGAAATAATTTACATGTCCGAAGAAGGGGAGGGCATGTACAATACGGGTGAGAGTAGCCAGCTTCTCGACCTCACCTCGTCGGAGTCGTCATCAGATGACGAAATAATCGAGGAGCAGTGCATAGCAGCGCAAATCGGTGCAGTACAGAAGCAGATTCATAAGCACCCCTGATAGAGGCCCTAAAACAAAAACAGGAGGCCCGTCGGGAAAAAGAGCGACAGGAGCGGCAAAAGGCGTTATCAAACCAGGCGCCGCCGCAATCAGAGGCGCCGGCACAGAAGAAAGATGAGGAGCTGCTACCGACAACCAAGTAGCCCCATCCAGCGCAACAGGAATCAGCGGAGCCAAAAGTGCTGCCGCCAAAAACCCAGCGGCAAAAACAACAGCCGCAGCAACAGCAGCAAACACAACAGCAACAGCAGCAACAACAACAGCCGCAACAACAACAGCAGCAGAGACAACAGCAGCAGAGACAACAGCAGCAGAGTCAACAGCAGCAGCCACAGCCGCAGCCACAAAAAACCATGGTGCTCTTAGATGAGCTCCGTCTAAAAGCGGGCGAAGATCTCGATTTTATAGGGGTCAAGCCCTTCTCCACAGTCAATGCCAGACGGGAGAATCGGAAATTGCCGATCTTCCTTGTGCAGCTTTCGCCCAGCAGCAAACTGGATAAGTTGGGGAGTATCTCCGTCCTCAACTACCAGGTTGTGTCATGGGATACATTAAAAAGGCGCGGCTACATGCTCCAATGCATGCGCTGCCAAAGGTTTGGACACGTTGCAGCAAACTGCGAAATGCAGTCTCGCTGCGTAAAGTGTGTCGAGAACCACAATGTAGATGAATGTAAACTCGGAAAAGAGAGGGTCGAAGACAAGACATTGCTTAAATGCGTAGTTTGCCGAGGCGAAGGGCATCCCGCTAGCTATCGGGGATGCCCGGCGTTTCAGCAATTGAAACATCAAAAAACGAAGCATCCAGTGGTGGAAGTCCGCAAAACGACGGGTGCTCCCACAACAATGCCCGTAAACCCCCAAATGTCCTACGCCCAAATGGCGGCAGGAAGGGTAAATACGGTACAGCCTGCGGCAAAGACAGCCCAACCGGCCCTAGTGCCGAGGGCTCCGGATGCACAGATCGAGATAAGAAGCATGCTGCTGGCCATTCATGGCCAGTGCATCATATGCATCCCTCTCCAACAGATGATGCGGATGTTTGTGGTCGCGGCTTACGCACCGGAATCACTTCAGCCAACTGACTTTACAACAGAGCTCGAAAAACTTTTTCAGTCCTTGCAACTGAACTCGCCAGAGAACTATTATCTCATGGCCGGTGATCTCAATGCCAAACATCCCGGTTGGGGTAACTATCTGTTAACCTGGATGGGTCAATACAATGTTGAGTATATGTTAGACCTCCTGGCTACTGATAGGCCATCGTTCCCAAGAAGCAGTTCCTATCTGGATCTATTGCTCATGGACTCAAAACTGACAATAATTGACACAGTGGGTTCAAGACCAAGAAATTGTTTACGGACGATCGAGTACGACAGTGACCACTGCGGACTCGCCGCCGTAATACAACTACCAAATGAGCTACTGGAGTTGCAGGAGTATGTGCCGGTACACTCTTACAACTACGGTAAGATGCGCTGGCCACGCTTCACCAACGCTCTGGCAAACGAACTTCGTTCGAATAATATATCCCCACCAAATAACAGGAATCTGACAAATAACGAAATTGACGGATACCTACAACAAATGGACGAGACAATACAACGAACGATGGAAAGAACAATACCGAAATACAAAGAACGAGACGCTACTAACATGTACCGGAACGCGACCATAGACGCACTACACAGACAGAAAAGTGGACTTTTGACAAGACTTAAACGCTTGTACAGACGGTTTACTGACACAAACGATCCGGAGATAAGGACACTGAAGTCGTCAATTAAAAACGTCAACCAACTGATCAAGGAAAATTACAGATTGTCTATTAATTTCTACTGGGACAAAAAAATTCGGGCCGTTAATTCTAGCGATCCGAGTATGTTCCCGCAAATTAATAAGATTTTCAGGAAAAATGATCAGAACGACCTTCCGTGTCTTAAACTTCAGAGGACGACAGATAACAGAGACGTACTTCTGACAGCAGGCATAGATCCGGAGGAAGCCGTCTTGGACGATGATTTCTTTGTTATTGAAGATCCGAGAGAAAAAGTTGAGGCGGTGGGGGCTGCGTTCCAGCAAGTGTATAAGGTGAATGCTAGCATTCGCCCGAACCACGACCTGGAGAACAGAGCCCTGCTTAACCACTTCTACCTTCGGAACGAAATAATGCAATGGCGATCGGAGAATCTCGGTTTCACTGGATTCAATGAAGACAATCTGGCAAACGCCACAGTCGCCGAGCTAAATGGGTCAAATTCCCTACTAATATCGAAGGTGCAGTTACAGCTCATTTTCGAATCGACAAAGAAAAAGAAGTCAGCGGGTGTCGATGGTATATCCAACATTGTTTACGACATTTACCTCCGGAAGCCATCGACATTTTCACCATACTGTTCAACAACGCGCTGAATAATGCATATTATTCAGTGCGCTGGAAGACAGCTGTGGTACATCCTCTCCCGAAAAAGGGAAAGGAAGCCTCCAACCCGGCAAATCTCCGGTCGATAAGTCTTCTTCCGAGTATCAGCAAGGTATTCGAGAAAGTTGTCAATAGAGCTCTGTCCAAGTGGGCTGAGGACAATAATATCATACCAGATAATCAGTTCGGGGTTAAGGCAGGACATGACACCATTCATGCCGCGTCTAAGCTCGTTTCTGATATCCAATGGAACAAATCTAAGAGACAGGGTACGGGCACCTGTCTGGTTGATTTGGAGAAAGCCTTCGACACCGTATGGTTAGAAGGCCTGTATCTGAAGCCGTCCAGACTTGGCATAAGTAAACAACTGTTGTATATACTCTATGACATGTTAAATGGCAGAAAGTTTGTTGTCAAAAGTGCCAATGCAACTTCTGCCACAGTCTTCGAAATAAAAAATGGTCTTCAGCAGGGAGCGGTCAACTCACCGATCCTCTTTAGCATTTACACCAGCGATCTGATAGGTAGCCTAACTCAGGCAATTGCGTACGCCGATGACCTAATCGCGTACAGAACGGCCCCAAAAGTTAAGGTCATTAGAATTCTCTTGCAGCGTGATTTCGAGAAGATTAAGCGATATTGCGATGACTGGAAGTTGGAAATCAACTTCCATAAATCGGAAACTATTCTGTATAGGACTCCGTTGCATGGAGCCTCAAGGGATACGAGAAAGAACTGGAAGAATCTAGTGATCGTGGTATCAAACCGACAGCCACTGGCGAATAAAAATGTAGTTAAGTACCTTGGCATCTGGTTGGATCAGTATTTATATTTCGACAGACATATAAATGCTGCGCTGACCAGAGCCAGGGGAGCCTTTGCCCTAACGAAACGGCTGTTTTTTAGCAGCCGGCTTGACAGTAGGGTGAAGGTGATTTGCTACATGGCCCTCATCCGGCCGATGATTGCCTATGGGTGCCCGGTTTGGGTTAACGTTGCCTCATCTCAAATGGAAAAGATTCGGGTGTTTGAGAAGCAGTGTCTGAGACGCTGCCTTGGATTACACAGAACACCAGAGTCGGAGTACAAACATTATTATTCCAACCAGGCTCTATTCAACGGAGCCAACATGAAAAGGATAGATAATTTCATAATAAAGCTGATTCGGGGTCACATTGCAAGAGCTATGTCCTCGACCAACAGCTTAATTTTTGGGGCCTATTACCCCAATGATCAATACTACGAGAATTTGCGTTTAAGCGGCTTTATTCCGCCAGATGTTCGTCAACCTAGACAGTCGAGGACTAATACAGGATAGAGAAGCAGTTCCGCTTATCTACCACGTCGACCGGAGAACTGTGGATAGGCGACTCCTTTACGGTCGAGACGTGCTCGCACAAGACGAAGCTGAGCGCCTTCGGTTCAGTAGGACTGTGTCCGATCGGGACCGAAGAGATAGGGTGAAGCAGGAGAACCAGTTTTGGTGGTTGAAATTGGATTCTGATAACTGAATATGAAATAATGATAGTTGGCCTTGGCCGGCTTACATAGGTTTAGATTAGAATTAAGTAGGGACAGTTGGGTGGCACAAAAAAAAACAAAAAAAAAAAAAAAAACATAAACATATGTATAATAAAAAAAAAAATATATATATTTATATATAATATAACATCAAAAATCGCTGCTGTGACTGTTCTAGTTTTAAGTATTTTTAGGTAGTCTTAAGTTATTGTAGGTATTTTTAAGTAGTTGTAAGTAGTTTAATATTAGTCTTAAGTAGTTTTATTTAAAATAATTTAGTTATTTATAAGTTTTAAATAAAAATTTAAAAAAAAAAATGATCTGAAACCAAGTTTTTTGTGAATTTCTCTTAGTGAAAAATAAAAAGCAGAGATCTCTAGTTATAAGTTAGTTCGTAGGCCGAAAGGCATTATAGAATTAAGAATAATAGATTAATTTAGAGTGCCCGCTTAGGGTCAGTAAGTTAGATTTAAGTTATATGATATTTAAACTAAGTTTTATGAATTTTTGTTTAGTTTTAACATAGTTTTAAGATGAATAGAAAAAAAAATGAATTGAAAAAAAAAAGGTTTATATTGCTGAAATCATCATCCAATCTCACTCCACACTGATTGCCAACAGATTGCCATCTTGCAAACCACCAGTCCTAGTTTCTCACCTTGTTTTTTTAAAAGTCTTGTGTTCTGATGATTGCTGCAGACTTTGATGATGTAGTCTGCTTGAGGCTTCAGGGTGCTTGTCAGAAGTTTTGGAAGTCCTGTTTCCAAATATATTTAGGGTAGGTTGAAGAGTTTCTTTATGAAACTCCTATACAAGTTTTCGGCTTCTTCGTTTTCTTCTGAACCCCAAACCTGAGCAGCATACAAGACAGTTGATATCACTACTGAATTAAAGATTTTGTATTAATTTGTTTATTAGAGAAGATATTTTTCCATGTTAAATTTACTAAGCCTTGCGAGCTTTTGGCTTTCTCTGATTAATGACTTTTGAAATTTAATGTTGGATTCAGTTTCACACCCAGATATTTGATTTCTTTTGTTACTTCTAGTTGCGAATCATTATATTTCCAGCTTCTTCCATTGTTAGCGCTTTGCAGATTTGAAGTCAACGAAAAATGTGAAGACCTTTTTGTTCCGTGCTTGAAATGCTTTGACTATAGATGATAGGGTAAAAATGTGATCGGTTGTTGAAAAGTTTTTTTCTGATCTACAATCAGATAAAATATTATTGAATTTCTTGTGAACAACAACTTTAAGGCACTACCACCAATTGTTTTTACGACTTAATTTTATATTAATTCGTTTATATTTTTTTTTTTATTTTTGGCCGGAGTTACAGCTATTTCATGCTTGCCAGACAATCATCAGACTCCTTTTAGTGACGCTGAGCTTTAATCCAATTTTTTTTTTGAAGAAAACTTGTAGGATTCGAACCCACGCATATCAGATTTGCTCAGTCTTTGTAGTCATGTGCTCTTGTGCACTACACCACTTCAGACCACTGATGCTACGCGTCCAGATGTCGTACTTGTTCATCAAATGCATTTGGAGTCACAGCATTTTTACAAATGCCTTAAAGTATGTTATCTTGTTCCGCCTCCATTTTTCTCCATACCTTACTTCGATAGACTACAGATCGTAGTCTGTATCAAAGGGGGGAGAGTTACGGAAGAGTTAAAAATTAAGTCGTAAAAACAATTGGTGGTAGTGCCTTAAAGTTGCTGTTGTTGTTCACAAAAAATTCAACGCAATTGACGGAAGAATGGTTAAGTCTAATAAACTATGTACAAAATAGTACAATAGAAATAATAAAAGTAATAAAATATTATTCTGTTAACCATTTTTCAAGCCTTATAACAAGTATACTGCCGAGTATTTTTGCAATAACATTAATGAATGAAATTCCTCTGTAATTTTCAGGAGAGTCTAGCGAGCCTTTCTTATGTATAGGGAAAATGACGGATTTTTTGAACGATGAAGGTATGTCGGCATTCATAAACATTTTATTGAAAAGAATTTTTAAATGGTTAAGAAACATAGGAGTCGCATTTTTGAAAAAATCGTAAGGAATTCCATCTTCACCAGGTGCCTTTTTGTTTTTTGCTTTGTTTAACACGTCTTGAATTTCTTCGCTTTCGATATCTGCATCTAATATTTGGTCAGTGATTATAGGATCAGCAGTTAAAGTTGTACAACCATAATCATTGGAGAGAAGATGCCTAAAGTGAATGGCAAGGGTTTCTGAGGAAATTCCAGTACCTATTTTGAAGTTGGTTCCGTTAATTTCCTTCGCAATTTTCCAGAAGTCCTTCGGGTTTTTAGTTAGTCCTAGTCCAATTGCTTTGTCATTATCATAAGCAATTTTTTTTGTATACATATAGTTTTATAACTTGTGTTTGCTTCCAAATACCAGCTTCTCAATTGGAGATTATTTGATGACCGCAGTGCTTTTAAAAGTACAAAAGATTTTTTCCGAGCTTTGTACCAGTCTTGATCAAAAGATTTTTGCTTGAATTTTAATCTACAAGAGAGTGATTTATTACATGCTGCATTTCGTATACCTACATTCAGTTAACTTATTATTGAGAACTTACGGTAGTTCTGATCATGCATTGATGTTTAAAAGAAGCGTATCCAAAGAGTGTTGATATAAGGCAGATGATTCATTTTTCCAGCAAAGTCGCGGCAGTAGGTTAAGATTTGTTTCTGTTGACATCAAAGTACAAACTACAAAATATTGGGTTTTTATTTTTAAGTAATTTTTAAAGCCTACTTTTAGGCGAATTACTTATATAAGTTTTATATTAAGCTTCTTATTATAAAGCTTAACTTTTTAATTGAGTTATTCTTAAATTTATTAACTTAAGCAGATTCAGAACAATTATTTTGAATAAGCTTTAAGCAAGATCTTGTCGCTCTGATATGATCATTTTATTTAAGTTGATATTTAGTCTTCTTCGTATTTTGTTAAAGGAAGGTTGTTAATTTTAAAGAACAAATTAAAAAAGGTAAAGAAAATAAACTGTGTCGTTTTTTTTTTTATATACTATTAGTACTGCAAAGCAATTTTTTATTACATTACCTACCTACCAATTCGGGTTGGAATATTTGAAGGCATTGTAAGAAGATTATACCCAAAACAAAAATCTTTTTGACTGGGATTTAAAAGGAAATCCCCCCAACATTTTTTTGGTCCAGTCGAGCCAGATCGGAACCCTTTGGACAATTTAATTGGACAATTGATCTTGTGCTTTAATTAATAATTGGAATCCCCATATCCCTCATCCTATAACCAAGGTAGGTGCTGTGCACTAAAACTTAATTTTTATTGTGAAAAATATTTGATAGATAGATAATTTTTTAATTTAATAATTGCGTGGATTGAAAGAGATTTTTGATCGATTGATAGTTGCAAAAGAATAAATTATATTTTTTATTATTAAAAGTTTTGCATATTTGGATGTGAAATTTAAAAGTGATATTTAATGAAAATTGAGAAAAGTAAACTGTGAAATTTGTGCTTGGTTTCGACGTATTTGGGAGGATTTTTGATCGTAGGGCAGAGGTACAGTCTCGGTACAGTTAATAGATCGCGTGATTTCAGACGCTTCCAACTTTTGCGGTGAATGATTATACAGTTTTTTCTGACACCGTTAGGAGTTATCGGTACTTCGACTTATTTTAAAAGAATTTTCTGTGTTTAAAGAAAAAGTTTATTAAATTAAATTTATATTTTCAAGATTTAAGTTGATTGATTTTGGGCTTTTTGAAACGTTTTGCATTATAGTGTGCACTTTTTTCTTCGTTTTAGTTTTTTTTTGAATATTAATTCTTTCTGAGTTATCGAAATGACTCCTTCAGAAGATTTTTATCTGTCCGTAAGGCAAGTAAATGAAACTATAAAAAGTTTTCGCGATGTTCCAAGTAAGGAAAGTTTGACTTGTGGTATGTTAGAAGTATGGAAACAAGAATTTGAGATTTTATGGCAGGAGTTAAAAACAAATTATGTGAGGTGTCTCAAAAATGAAGACAAAAGTTTAGATGACGTTAAAACCTTGGCGGTTAAGGCAAAATATACTTCGCTTTCAACTTGTTATTTCTCTGAAGTTGGTGGAATAGTAGATATGATAAAAAATAGTTCAGTTAATGAAAGCAAATCAAATTTGATGCTTGGTGAAATGAGTCATAAGTCTCAGACAGAATTCGGAATCAAGGTTCCACCTTGCGATGCAGAATGTTTCGAAGGTGACTATAAATCCTGGCCTACGTTTCGTGACATGTTCACTTCGATATATACAAATCACCCACGATTAAGTGATGTGGAAAAACTTTTTCACTTACGTTTAAAAACGAAAAAGGAAGCACATGATATTGTGGATAAATTCCCACTTACAGCAGATAATTTCAAACTTGCTTGGAGTGCATTAAAATCTCAGTATGAAAACAAACGCATTCTTATAAACACGCAACTAAGGGCATTATTTTCTATACCTTCCATCTCAACTGAAAGCGGTTCAGCTCTGAGAAAACTTCAAAGAACAGTTTGTGATTGCTTAGGAATCCTTAATAGCTATGATGTGAAAACAGATGATTGGGATCCCATTCTCGTATTCATGATTTCACAAAAAATCCCTGAACAAACTTTATTTCTTTTTGAACAAAGCATTCCAAAAGAAAATGAAATTCCTAAATGGAAATCCTTGAATGATTTCCTTGTTAATAGATTCAAGATACTTGAATCTGTTGAAGAAGTTAAACATTGCCCTCGCAAAAATACAAATCAGCCTTCGAACTCTAACTCTAAAAAAGTTAATTCATTTCATGTCGAACAAAAAAATAATTTTTGTTGCAAGTTATGTAACAGCAACCACCCCTTGCGTTCATGCAAGAAATTTTTGGATATGGATGTCTCAGCCCGACGTAAAATAGTACAATCCCAAAAGTACTGTTACAATTGTCTTGCACTTACACATTCGGTGTATGAGTGTAAAAGTAAAGTGTCTTGTGATCAATGTGGTAGAAGACACCACAGTTTACTTCACTTTACTCAACAAAACCCGATTAGTCAAGAAATAAAAACTGTTTCTCAACCCCAAGCTTCTGTGAACACAACCCTCATACAGTCCACTTCAAAAATACAAAAACAACCAACGGCTTCGGTTAAATCAGAAGAAGAAATTAAATCAGACCCTACAATGCTTCAAAGTTTTATAGTAAACCAAAAAAGAAACGTTTTGCTGGCTACAGCTTTAGTGAAGATCACCATTCATAATCAAACCTTTTTATTGAGAGCTTTAATCGACCCAGGTTCTGAGGCAACATATATTTTGCAATCTGTAGTGAACCGATTAAGGCTTTTCACCCGTTCTACCAATGCATCTATTTGTGGCATTGGACAAGTACAAAGTGAATTTTCAACGAGAATGTGTCCCCTCACTCTCGAATCTCGCATCAACCCTGATGTACATATATCCGTTTCAGCCGTTGTTTTGAAAAAATTAACAGGTAATCTGCCATCGCAAGCAATTGATGCATCAAATTTGGTTGAGCTCAAAGGTTTGCGATTTGCAGATCCTAATTTTAATAAGCCTGCTCCAATAGATATTTTGATCGGAGCAGATATTTACCCTCTTATTTTGCGTGAAGGTGTAAAAAGAAAAAAAAAACTTTTCTCCAATTGCACAAAATACGGTTTTTGGATGGGTCCTTTCGGGTCCTTGTGACGAAAGTCAAAATAAATCCACCCTTAACACATTTTTTAGTGAACTTTGTTTGGAAAAACAGATTCAGAGATTTTGGGAACTCGAAGAAGTTCCAGAAATAAAACCCTTATCAAAGGAAGATAAGTTTTGTGAAAAACTATTTATGGACACTACAACTCGAAATTCAGATGGTAGGTATGTAGTCAAGCTTCCATTTAAACCTCATTTAAATTTTTCGGAATTTGGTCTTTCAAGAAATAGTGCAGTTTCACAGTATCTCCGTCAAGAAAAGCGACTTTTTAATGATAAATCTCTAAGGGAAGAGTATAACAAAGTTCTTAAGGAATACATTTCCTTAAATCATATGAGTGCTATTCCAAAAAATAATTTAAATCTGTCTAATGAACATTTTTATTTACCACACCATGCTGTGGTAAAACCGGACAGTACGTCTACTAAGGTTAGAGTTGTTTTTAATGCAAGTGCTTTTACTAACAAAGGAGTAAGTCTCAACGACTTTTTATACAGTGGTCCTGCCCTACAAAATGACCTGCAAGCTATTCTGCTTAAATGGCGACAGTATCCTTATGTTTTCAATAGCGATATTGAAAAAATGTATCGCCAAATACATGTTCATGAGGATCATCACAAATTTCAACGAATAATTTTTCGAGATTCAGATTCTGATTTGGCAGATTTAAAATAAATCGAGTTACTTTCGGAGTTAATTGTGCTCCATATTTAGCAATTCGAACATTGCACCAACTTGCTTCTGATGAAGGAAATAAATATCCTTTGGCAAAAAATGTAGTTTTGTCAGATTTTTATGTGGACGATGTCTTTTCTGGAGGTTTCCATTTAGATACAGTCGTCAAAGTTCAGGAAGAGTTGAATGCACTTCTTTTGTCTGGAGGATTTTCTTTGAAAAAATGGACTGCAAACCACCCTCGCTTGTTGGAAAACATCCCTGGGGGGGATGTTTTAGATCAACACTTTCTTCATTTCGAAGAATCTTCAAATACGAAAGTTTTAGGCATAGGTTGGAATGCAAAAGAAGACAATTTTTATATTCGTTGTGAACAATTTCCTTCTCCAGAATCTCAAATAACAAAGCGTGAACTTTTTTCAAATATTGCAAAAATATATGACCCTAATGGCTGGCTTGCTCCAACAACAATTTTATTAAAAATTTTAATGCAAGATATTTGGAAAGAAAAGATTGATTGGGATGCGCCCATAAAATCAAATCATTTGGAAACTTGGAAAGAGTTTGTAAAATCCTTTCCAACTATAAAAGATATAAAAATCTCAAGATGGATTAAATATACCCCAGAGATGCGTATAGAAATACATGGGTTTTGCGATGCATCTCTTAATGCGTATGCTGCTACGGTTTACTCAAGGGTTTCAGATTCATCTGGAAATGTGTTTACAAACATTCTCTGCTCAAAAACAAAGGTGGCACCGTTGAAAGCCATCTCGATTCCGCGTTTGGAGCTTTGTGGAGCTGTTTTGCTAACAAAGTTAGTAAACGCTGTACAAAGTAGTCTAAAACTGAGAGAATGTCCTATTTATCTTTGGACAGACTCCATGATTGTGCTTTATTGGATTCGAGAATGTCCATCTCGCCTCGAAACTTTTGTGAGAAATAGAGTTTCTAAAGTGCAGACTGAGAGTCCTCCAATTAGTATTTGGAGACATGTTCCCTCTGAACATAATCCCGCCGATATTGGCTCACGAGGTATAATGCCTCAATTTTTAATAAGCAATGCCCAGTGGTGGCATGGTCCAAGTTGGTTAAGTTTGTCTGAGGAAACTTGGCCAATAACAAAAATTCAAGAAGATCCGAACTGGAACCTTGAAACAAGAAAAATTAAAAGTTTCGTGGTAAATCTTAACAAAACTGAAGATATTTTAAAAAGATTTTCTTGTTACAGTCGTGCCGTTAAAGTGTTGGCATATCTTTTTAGATTTATAAATTTAGCTTCTTCAAAAAGAAAAAGATTTTATAGTTATCGATACCCTTCGATAAATCTTTCTCATCACGAAGTAGTTTTCGTAAAAACAAGACTCATTTTACTTGCACAACGAGTTTATTTTGCTGATGAATATAAGGCTCTTTCAACTTCGAAACCCTTAAATAAACACAGCCCAATTTTATCCCTCAACCCATCCTTGGACCCCCAGGGAATTATAAGAGTAAATGGTCGTTTAACTAATGCAAATTTAAGCTACAATGAAAAATTCCCCATTATTCTACCCTATTCGTCTCAGTTGGCAAATTTGTTAGTAAATTTTGTACATCAAATTTCCCTACACGGTGGGAATCAACAAGTTTTGTATTTGATGCGTAAAACCTATTGGATTCCCAAACTTAAAAATTTAATAAAAACGGTGATCCATGGTTGCAAAACTTGTGTTTTGCACAAAATGGAATTTCAAACTCAGCTCATGGGTAGTCTTCCATCCGAAAGAGTAAATTTCTCATTTCCGTTCACTCATGTTGGACTTGATTTTGCGGGACCCTTTGAACTAAAGGTTCAAAAGGGTAGATTTTATCAAACCATAAAAGGCTATACTTGTCTATTTATTTGTTTTTGTACAAAAGCTATTCATTTAGAAGCAGTAGGTAGTCTCTCTACAGAATCGTTTTTAGCAGCTTTTGATAGATTTGTGGGCCGACGGGGCATACCTCAACAACTTTTTTCCGATAATGGTACTAATTTTTTTGGTGCCAGTAAAGTACTAACAAAAGAGATTAAAGGGGCTTTGGCGGAGGCAACCTCTGAAGCTGAAAAGGCATACTTGCCCAAAGATTTAAAATGGAATTTTATTCCACCAGGTTCTCCTCATATGGGCGGTCTTTGGGAGGCCGGTATAAAATCTTTTAAAAATCATTTTAAAAAAATAGTTGGCAACTCAAAACTGACGTTTGAAGAGTTTTCAACTTTGCTCGTCAAAATTGAGTCTTGTTTAAATTCTCGTCCTATTTCCTCTATGAGTGAAAATCCTTTCGAACCTCTTCCTTTGACACCAGGTCATTTTTTAAAAGGTGCACCCTTACTTTCCTTACCTGAAGGGCAGGTTATTGAAAGCACCACCCTAAAGAATTGGCAGAGAGTCCAACAAATTTATCAATCTTTCTCGAAACGATGGAAGGAGGAATATTTAAACTATCTTCAACGAAGAACAAGGTGGAAATATCCAAAACGTAACGCTGCGATTGGTGATGTTGTGGTGGTGCGCAATGAAAATTTGCCACCCACTCTCTGGCGGTTGGGAAAGGTTGTTGCTGTTCACCCAGGGAAAGATGGAAGGGTTCGCGTTGCCACCGTTCGAACTCAGCAGGGGGATATTTTGCGCCCTGTAGTAAAACTGTGTCTTTTGCCTGTCGATCAAGAATTGTTTCAGGTATATCTTTCTTTGCAGAAGATGGAATAGTTCTTTTCAAAATTTTATTGTTTATTAGAATTAAAAAAAAAAAAAATTGTTTTTTTTTTTTCTCTATAAATTATTTTTCTAGTTTACTTTTTTTTATAATGGTTCTAAATGCACAGCACCTATATGATTTAAACTATTAATTTATTTTCCATTACATTGAAATTTAAACATTTTTTTTTCTACTAACATGTTTGAGTGAGTAAGGGCACTCTTTAATCAACCCTCAACGATGGATTTACTAATCATTTTTTTTTGAGTAGCGAGTCGAGGCGCTTCTTAACAAAATACCTCCACCGTTGCATACTCTGAAAGCTGCATTTCTAATTTGGATTTGACTCTTTGCATTCCTGCAAAGGGGGCCGGAATGTTGACATCAAAGTACAAACTACAAAATATTGGGTTTTTATTTTTAAGTAATTTTTAAAGCCTACTTTTAGGCGAATTACTTATATAAGTTTTATATTAAGCTTCTTATTATAAAGCTTAACTTTTTAATTGAGTTATTCTTAAATTTATTAACTTAAGCAGATTCAGAACAATTATTTTGAATAAGCTTTAAGCAAGATCTTGTCGCTCTGATATGATCATTTTATTTAAGTTGATATTTAGTCTTCTTCGTATTTTGTTAAAGGAAGGATGTTAATTTTAAAGAACAAATTAAAAAAGGTAAAGAAAATAAACTGTGTCGTTTTTTTTTTTTATATACTATTAGTACTGCAAAGCAATTTTTTATTACAGTACCTACCTATTCGGGTTGGAATATTTGAAGGCATTGTAAGAAGATTATACCCAAAACAAAAATCTTTTTGACTGGGATTTAAAAGGAAATCCCCCCCAACAGTTTCTCTTGTTTGTGAAGAGTTGGTTATTTCTACTATAATAGGCATATGATCAGAATACGGCTTACACTGAACTTCAAAATGTTGAATGCGGTCAATCCAGTCATTATTGACAATGCAAAGATCGATGACAGATCTACCTTGTCCACCAGTGAAAGTGTAATGCCCATCCATATCACCTTCTGTGCAACCATTAAGTATAAATAGGTCATACAATTGTAACATTTCTAACAAATCGCGTCCATTCTTGTTGCAAATTTTGTCTTTTGACTGTCTATTTGCATACGAAAACACTGGGTTGGTTATGTGATTTGTTGTTGTAATTTGAGAAACCCCGATTCTCGCATTGAAATCTCCAATCAATAATACACTTTTGCTGGCTAGTATTTGCATAATATCATATAATATTTCGTAATCATTGTTGCAATTATAAATATAGTACGGGATAATGTACAGGTTATTTTGTTGCAGACATCGCAACACTATAGTTCCTCCAATTTCTTGAAAATCATAAAAGTGTAAAAGTGATGTGCGCATATATTTTATTATTTAAACCTGATATATTATATGCTAAGATTTTAATAGTAGTATTAGATTAAATAATTTGACTGACGGCATTTACATTTCAAGCTCTATTCGATTTAGTACTATTTTGGTTTACAGGTGACATCCCTGGTACATCTGATGCAACTGGTCTAGACCATTGATTTTGACGTCTGTCATACTGGATATTTTCGTAAATAGCACTGACATTTCTAAAGTTAAGATCTCCAAACCTCTTCTGTAACTCAGATTCACCATCTTGATTCTGGTATTATAGTGAATTAGTTTTAGATAAATAAAATATTTTTTCTCCTATTATCATTGTGTTATTCTTTATTGATAAAACTTCTGTCGAGTTTCTTTCTCTGACAGCTCTTCGATAGGCTAGAATAATTCTGTGTTTAAGTTGACTTTGTTTGCTGAGATCGCGTTGTATGTAAATACCTTTAATTTTGAAGCATTTTTAAGCATCTTTGTTGTGTTTTCATTAGATCCTGTATTTAATTTCATTTTTATTGTTTTGTTATTTTAGATGAGCTCTACAGCGGGTGACATATCGGGAGCTTCGTTTCCTAGCAAAAGTTTGGTTATTGCATTAATTCGTTCTTGTGGGTGTTCGCATTTTTATCTCGCGGCTTTGCAATTCAAGTTCTTCTTCAAGCAAAAAACAACGTATTTCTTTGCGGAGATGATCGATTTCTTTGTTTAGATTTCCGATATCGTCTTTTGTGGCCATATTGACCAGGGCTGCATCAAGCGAATTATCAATAATACATTTGATTTTTTTGAAGTCTGCAACTCTTTGGTTTTTATAGAACTTAGGTGCTTTTCGAGTGTTAAACGCAATGTTTTGGTTT
Source organism: Syrphus vitripennis (assembly GCA_958431115.1). NCBI lineage: Eukaryota > Metazoa > Arthropoda > Insecta > Diptera > Syrphidae > Syrphus > Syrphus vitripennis. The sequence continues at coordinate 73,714,980 of OY288108.1, read as the reverse complement.
TCCTCAGGTGAAGTTTAGCAATTTTTTCTTTTGTCAGTCATGTGATGCGATGGTTCGTGGTGTTTGAAGTTTTGTTCTCGATATTTAACACTTAAACTATCGTTACCTGTGATCCGTTGAATGTATAGAAGATGAAAGATATTAAGCTGTTGTTACTTTCGCTTTTTTGATCAATTTTAAGTTTGATAGCAAAACAAAATTCAAAAATATTATGGAGCGATTTTAAAAGTCACTTTGAAAACAGTGTTGCCAACCAATTAACGCTGACTGTGGTGCATCACATGGAAGTCACCTTGGTCCACTGCTCTTTATTGCATTAAGAGTATGTTGCCTATGCAAATAATGGTTGGGCGATTAGAAAATGTAATATATCTTCTACGTTTCAAGAGATAATAATTAATTGAAGTAAAAAGTATTATTTAGTTATTGAATACAGCTAAAAATTTGCCTTAACAGAATCTTATTTTTGTTTCTAAGGAAGAGTGAATAAATAAAGGGAGCTCGAAAATTTAAAAAAAATTTTATGCATGCAAACAAATAACTCATTCTGATGTAATTTTTCGTTTAATCTTCAATTCATTTTTCAACATAATTTAACAATTAAAAAATATTTATAAAACTTAAACTTAGGGTTTTCAAGTTCAAAAAGAAATATCAACGTTTTTTTTTAAATCGAAAGCTTTGGAAGGAAAAACCTCCAAATGTCACACATTTAAGGGAGAGAGTATGATAACCGGGGCGCCGAGAAATGATAACGAATTTTTGTAGAACACGGCAATACAAGCATTTTTTACTATTTGAGGGAGGTGTCTACCTCCCCCGTTTTGGCGGTAGGGGCAATTTAAAAAATATGTACGTTAAATGGAAAACAAATAATTAAAAAATAACGGTCATACTTACAACTAAGTTGTATACATTTTTTCAAAGCCAACACTTCTGTCTATTAGCTAGTTTTTGAATCAAGTCAAAACTATTCATAGTTTTTGAAAAAAATTGTTTTAAACTCAAAATCTGGACAAAAAAAAGTTAAAAAAAGGTTTAAAGTGTAATTTTTCAAAACTTTAAGATCATCTACTATTGTTTTTTTAGAATTAATAATTGTACTTATTTGTTTTTGATCAAAAACGGAAAACTAGATGATTTTATTTCTTCTAGTTCTTGAGAAAATTGAAAATTACAAAAAAAAAATGAATTTTTCCTAAATCCAGCTTATTTAAATGCAAAAGAAACTTTGCATGCACCGCACCTTGCACCCACCCCAAATCCTATAGTGAGCCTAAGCAGGGGGGTTGCATCACACATTAACACCTCTGTGTGGCATACACCCACCCTCGTACCTACCCCAAATCCTACAGTGGGCCCAAGCGGGGGGGGGGGGTTGCGGTGGGACATCATGCCCCCATACAGACCCCACTGTTGCATACACCCAAACTGGCACACACCCCACTGTTGCATATACCCAAACTCGCACCTACCATTATTACTTTCAAAATAAGCCTATCAAGCAAAAAAATTAAATTAAAATAGTAGTTATGGTTATTTTTAATTTTCTCAAAAACTAAAAGGCATAAAATCATCTAGTTTTCAGTTTTTGATTGAATATTAATTAGAGCAACAAATTATTTTTAAAAAAATTATTTATAAACTTACGGTTTTGAATTATTGAAATTTAAAAAAAAAATTTACTTTTTTTACTTAAATTTTGAGTTTAAAATTAAATTTTTTAAAAACTATGCATAGTTTTGACTTGATTTAAAAACTGGCTAATAGAATAGAATGTTGGCTTGAAAAAACATATAGTACTTAATATTAAGTATTACCGTTATTTTTTAACTAATTTTTTTCCATTTAACATACATATTTTTTAAATTGTATTCACTTTTTGAAAGTGGTAAAGCTTGAGCTTCTATAATTTCAGTTTTAGAAAAGAAGTTTATTTTGCGTTTTGGAACAACAAATTCTTTTCCACACACATGCGCTCTCAAATGTTTTTGTTCTTGTTTTTTTCTAATTATGTGGTTTTTTTCTATTTCTATTCTCGCGACAGGAACAAAAAACTTTTGTATACATAATATATAAACTATAGTACCCTCATGAAGATTTTTTAGGAGGACCCCAGCAAACATTTTTGTGAAGGTTCAGATTTCGTTCACCAAAATTGAAGAATAATATTCATAAAACTTTCAGTTTTGTGAATGAATTATGAATGAACACAAAGATCCACCAAATTTTTACGGGGGACATGCAGAGATTTGTATGCTCCTTATGTATCAAGAAAAAAGAAAAAAATAACATTCAGTTTTCATTCATTTTTCATCCTTAATATGAAAGTGCACAAGAAAATGCTAAAAAAGATCTTGTGGTGGATCTTTCATTATGAATATGATTAACTAAAGTGAAGATATATATTCAGAATTCCTTCACTTAAATGAATTACATTGAAATCATTTTTATGATTCAAAAAAGGTTCATGAAGTAATCATTTAATTGAATATATGGAACTTTATATACGTTCATTTAAATGAAGAATTTTCGGATCATAATTGATTCACTAAAATGATTCAAATCGGTGTCTAAGAGCCCAGGTAAAAGGATTCAAAATGATTCATTTCTGAATTCTTTTTCGGTCGATTTCTTCACTTTTTTGATTTAATAATGATTCATTTCTGAATAAAAATGTTTGCTGGGACACGTTGTTGTTTGGTGGTGCTGTTGGCTGGAGTCACAGTACACATATAGAAGGTATTATATTGCGCAGGTTTTCAAAAACGAGACCTGTCAAAACGGTAATAAAGATGGCCGGCATGGTGATATGACAGAGTATTAACACATAAACACAACAACAAAATTCCAATATGGCCGAATAGGTGATATTGTAAACAACAATATCCAACAACAACAAGTAGGCACAACAACAAATGAGGCTACGATTTTGCTAGATGCGCATTAGAGAACAAAAATGAAAACTCTAATGATATTACCTTCTTTATGTGTACTGTGGGCTGGAGGGGAGAATTGCATGTTTTGAGCAGAAGAAAAGAGATTTTATATTTTCCATAAGGCTCCAAAAGAGTAAGGGAGAAAATCCATTTTTTGCTAGTTTCTTCATTGACAGAATTTTTTGTTTGCTCTGGTTTTTTTATGCCTACATACGAATAAATTTTTTCTTCGATTTGTTCGAGGAAGAAAAGTATGTGTATGTGTCTATAAATGATAGGTATACTTTAGTTTATTATTGGGGCAGGTATGTAGGTGTTTTTTATTTATTTGAGTTGAAATTTTCCGGCAAGATTTCGATTCGATTTTTGAATGTACTTATGTACATATGTATGTATGTATGTATGTCCGAACGAGTATGTAGGTTGGATTGAAATATGTTAATTAAGAGTAGGTAGGTAGGTATGTGTGTAGCTATAGGAAGTTGTAAAAAATATCATCGTTTTGGAATTTTTTTTGAAGTTGAGCACTACGACGGTTTTTTTTTGAAATTCGAACAGTAAGTTGGGCAAAATGGGGCAAATGTACGGAAGGGTCGAAAAGCTATATTCTAAACGTAAAGGGCTAGGAGGTTTATTTTTTTATTCGATAGGTTTTTAATGTAAGTACTATGTATTGTAATATTCTGCTAAGGGTTCGTAATAAAAACTTATTTTCTTTATTCTTTAACTTCTTATTACATTTAAAATAAAACACACTTTACTTCAATTGAAATCACTTTTATCTTTGTATATGAAAACTATAGTACTCTCATGGCGAGTTTTTTTTAGGGTTGCCCGGATCCTGGTGGTGGTGCTGCAAAATGTGAGGTTTAAAATTCGATTTGGGGAGTCTTTAAGCATTGGAAATTGTTAGTAGGGGCAAGAGGAGACTATTTTTTGGATTATTGCATCCAAAAAATATCAATAAATATCGATTAAAACCTCCATAAGCTCTCCGCAAAAAAAAAGAGAAAGGGTTGCCGGCATACATTAGATGTCGCCCCATTCGACTTCCACCATGAGAGTACTATAGTTTTCAAATACAAAGATAAATATCATTTAAAACCTCCATAAGCTCTCCGCAAAAAAAAAGAGTAAGGGTTGCCGGCATACATTAGATGTCGCCCCATTCGACTTCCACCATGAGAGTACTATAGTTTTCATATACAAAGCTTTTATTAATCACTGGCACAACACTTTACACGAACTTTATTTTTTCACTTTCAAAAATAAACTGTGTCCAATCGGTAGCGCCATCAACCTTATATAGGGAAATATCTGGTTGTGGTCTAATCTCGAAAGCAATAGAAATCTTTAGAACCTGCTTTGTATATAAAAACTATAGTACTATCATGGCGAGTTTTTTTAGGGTTGCAGAGGTCCTGGTGGTGGCGCTGCAAAATGTGAGGTGTAAAATTCGATTTTGGGAGTCTTTAAGCGTCGAAAATTGGTGGTAGGGGCAAGAGTAGACTATTTTTTGGATTATTGCATCCAAAAAATATCAATAAATATCATTTAAAACCTCCATAAGCTCTCCGCAAAAAAAAAAGAGTAAGGATTGCATAGGTAAATTAGATGTCGCCCCATTCGACTTCCACCATGATAGTACTATAGTTTTCATATACCTGTTTCTCGATCTTTCTATTCTGACAGATAGATGGAATAATTCCCTTCGGGCTTCGACATTTACCAATGTTCGAAAAAGCTCATTCAATGCTCATAGCAGGTTATTTTAAATCGCAGTGGTACTAGATGGCGCTGTCATTGCATTCGAGAATCGATATAGTTCGAATGTAGAAGTCGTTATATTATGATTCAAAAGTAGTTAACTAATCTTCGTTACATTGTCCCCCTCTTAGAATTGATCGTCCCGAACAATTTCATCACCTCTTTCACCGTGAAATCGATGTAACCGGTCAGCGTGAACTACTTTTAGTTTGCCTCTTACGCCTCTTTGTATACGGTAAACCACATCATTGATTCTTTTCACCACAGTATATGGGCCCTCCCAGTTTTGTTGGAGTTTTGGTGATAGCCCCTTTTGTCGATGAGGATTGTAAAACCACACAAAGTCTCCTTTTTGAAATCCCGTTGCTGTCGCTCTTGCGTCTCGTATCTTGTTTTCATCCGATCACTAGACAATTTTATATTTGTCCTTGTTTGTTGATGAATGTCAATAAGCCTTTTCTTGAGGTCATCCACGTATTCGTCTGTTCCCTGTGACTCATTTGGATGACAACCAAATTTCACTTCACTTGGCAGCCGTATAGTTGATCCGAACAGAATTTCCGATGGTGTTTTTCCTTGTCGAACAATGGGGTATGTCGGTCGCAGTCTCGTTGGTAGTCGCCGACAACCTTAGACAGATGTTTTTTAAGTGTTCTGTTGAATCGTTCAACCATCCCATCAGATTGTGGATGGAGCGGTGTTGTTCTTGTCTTTTTAATACCAAGGAGCGAGCAAACTTCCTGAAAGACTTTAGATTCGAAGTTCCTTCCTTGGTCAGAATGAAGCTCCATGGGAACACCGAACCTGCTCACACAATTGAATAAAATTTGATCCACAACTGTTTTGGTTTCTTGGTTTGGGATGGCAAATGCTTCAGGCCACTTGCTGAAATAGTCCATGACTACAAGGATGTATCGGTTTCCGTTGTTAGTTTGAGGAAAAGGACCCGCGACATCTATTGCGATTCTCTCAAAAGGTGTGCCCACATTATACTGCTGCATTTTACTTTGAATTTTTCTACCTGATCCCTTGCTAGCAGCACAAGTATCACATTTTCGGCACCATCTTTCAACGTCATTTCTTGCATGTAGCCAGTAGAATCGTTGTCGTACCTTTTCCAGCGTCTTATTCACTCCCAAATGACCTCCAGAAGTTCCATCATGCATCTCATGAAGTACGTCGTTAACCTTTGACCGAGGTATGACTAGCCGCAACACATAAGATTTACCGTCTGCGGATTCCCACTTACGCCTTAATACCCCTTCTTGCACATGAAGCGAGTCCCATTGTGCCCAATATGCTTTGAGAGCCGGACTTCGGTAGGAGATATCACACCATTCTGGTTTCTCTTGGTATTCTTTCCAGGCAAGAATGGGTTCGATATCCGGATCTTCTTGTTGGGCCGTTCTGAGTTCTTCGTTGTTCTTCCCTAACATGATGTTTTGGGAAGGTTGTTCCGCATCTGGTTCCACCATGAGGTATCGATGGCTTCCAAAGTCACCCTTACGAATACTTCCGAAGAGGCAGGCAAGCAAATGTCTTCTTCGATGACGGTCCTGATAGTTGTTGAGTTTTCGTTGCCATAGACCATCGGAATCTCCACATTTTGATACTTAAGAACTTGTTTACCGGTATCCAAAATTATTCCATGCTCCTTCATGAAGTCGATTCCAACGATGCACTCGTCCACTACCAGGAATAGGTGCGAAAACTCTAGTTCTGCCAAACGGATCATAAGACGAACCTCACCATATACTTTTGCTGCCTCTCCTGTGACGGTCTTCAGACGGTAGCTATTGGTGTTGTGTAGCCAAGACATCTTGACCAAGTCTCTTCGTACAATGGAGGCGGTGGCACCGGTGTCGATTGTAGCCATCGATACCAGAAACCAGCTTCTGCCCCTCGAAGTTGGTTTTTACTCGTTTAGCAGGAGTGTTGGTACTATTGCTTGGTTGTTCTCGAGCGTTGGTTCTGCTTCCACAATTTTGGCATGCACCTCTTCTCGGTGGTAATCTGCACTGCCGCTGGAGATGTCCGGTTTTGTTACAATTCCAGCATCGAGCAAGTCCTTCACACTGGCTTCTTTGGAATACGATTTTCTGACAAGAGCATTCTTCAACTTCGACTTCTCTGACTCGATGAACTCCTTGGGAAGCTTGTTCTGCTGCTTCCATGGTCAAAGCAAACGCTAAAGCTCCAGGAAGCGTACGTTTTCCAGCAGTTCGAATTGCTCGCTGTAAGTTGATGTCAGATACAGCACGAATGAAGGCTTCTGTTGCAAGTTGGCTGACGATTTCATCCCCAGCAGCTGGATATGAGATGCACCAACCGTTCAATTGTTCAATGTCTGCTTGAAGTTGCTGCAGAGTTTCTCCTCTTTTCTGGACTCTAGTATTCAGTTGGACGCGGAAGACTTCTTGCATATGACCATCTCCAAAGCGTTTGTCTATGGCCTGAACAAGAGCACTGAAGTTACCATTCTTATCTGCTGGAATGGTTTGCAGCAGTTCAGCAGCAGATCCTCTGAGGGCAACCGTTAGAGCTATAAATTTGTCGTCTTCATCCCAGCCGTTCGTCGCTGCGGCTGCCTCAAACTGTTTCTTGTCGATCGACCAAGAAGTTTGCCCGTAAAAAGTCGGTGGATGTATTTCCTTCTTCCTTGGGTAATCGCCAACACTTTCTCTAATCTTAATTTATAGAACTTTGTCTAATTCGTCGGCAATACTTTGTATTTTACCTTCGAATTTTTCTTGAACGCTCTCGAATTTTGAAAATTGTTTTTCGAAGCCATCAAAGCGTCCATCAATAGTAACGAACTTGCTCTCAAAAGCATTAAGCTTACCTTCGATGAGAGTTTTCTGTTCTTCTAGAAGGTTCTTTTGTTGTTTTTCCACCATTCGTTCGAGAAGGTTCTCCAGTTCACACTTTTGTTGTTTTTCTATTTGTTCGAGAAGGTTCTTTTGTTGTTCTGCGAGAAGATTCTTTTGTTGTTTTTCCATTTGTTCCAGTTGGTTCTTTTGTTCTGTACGTTGTTCTTCGAGCTTGCCAATGAGAAGTGGCATCATTGCCGACAAGTCGACACCAGTACTTACTTGTTCTTCAGGTATTTCTATTTCGAATAGGAACGTGTCTGGGTCTTCTCCGCGTTGACTTAAATCCTCTTGCAAACGAATTATGAGGTCAGCTTTTCTCCCAGCAGTAGGAAGGCCTCGTTTATTCAGCTCTGCCTTAAGTTCAACACAATTCAATTCAATCACTGTCTTACCCATTTTCCTTTTATTTTTCTTCTTTGACCACAATCACTTTGGTCTTTGTTTTATCAAAACACACACGTATATTTTTTTTTTTATTTAATTTATCACCGTAAATTATCTGAATGCATACATAAAATAAGTTTTTATCCCACTTCTGACACCAATGTAATATTCTGCTAAGGGTTCGTAATAAAAACTTATTTCCTTTACTTCTTAACTTCTTATAACATTTAAAATAAAACACACTTCACTTCAATTGAAATCACTTTTATTAATCACTGACACAACAGTATGCAACACTTTTCACGAAATTTATTCTTTCACCTTCAAAAATAAACTGTGTCCAATCGGTAGCGCCATCAAGCTTAATAGGGAAATATCTGGTTGTGGTCTAATCTCGAAAGCAATATAAATCTCTAGAACCTGCTTTGTATATGAAAACTATAGTACTATCATGGCGAGTTTTTTTTAGGGTTGCAAGGGTCCTGGTGGTGGCGCTGCAAAACTTGAGGTGTCCGATTTGGGGAGTCTTTAAGCGTCGAAAATTGGTGGTAGGAGCAAGAGGCGACTATTTTTTGGATTATTGCATCCAAAAAATGTCAATAAATATCATTTAAAACCTCCATAAGCTCTCCGCAAAAAAAAAATGAGTAAGGGTTGCATAGGTAAATTAGATGTCGCCCCATTCGACTTCCACCATGATAGTACTATAGTTTTCATATACAAAGGTAAAAAGTGAAAAAAACTGTCGGAAGCCATCCGCAGACCATTCATCGGATTCTGTAATCGAGGTGCATCATATTTTTTGGGTTACGCCGTGCGTGGCGGCGCACTTGGTGTTTGCGTGTGGCTTTTTCTTTTTATTTTGAAGTTATTTTATTTTACTTTACTTCATTCGTCGTCGACTTTCTAAGGATTTGGATGTTAATTTTTATGGCTATTGGCTGAGCGATATATTTTTTAACGTAGTTTTTTTTTTAAAGCAATGGATAAGAGATTATCTGGGGTTTCTTGTTCCGTTTGTAGGAAAACAAAAAGGAATCACCCTAATTTGAAAATTTTTCAGTGCCCTTCTAGGGAAAAAAATGAAATTTTAAATAATTTGTGGAGGCAGGCGTGTGGTTTCCAAAACGAAGGCAAATATTTTGTTTGTGGAGATCATTTTTGTCCCAAGTTTGTGGGAAGAAAATATCTTAGGAAGGATGCTGTTCCTTCTTTAAATTTAAATTCTGATTTGGGCTCAGACTTAAATTTAAAAGATCTTCATAAGTCTCCTCCAACTAAACGAAGAAGAACTTCGAGCAGTTGTAGCATTTCATGCGTAAGGTGCGATCAATTAATTATTAGAGAGATGCGCAAAAATTGAGAAAAAAAATGCTATTTAAAAAAAAAAATATTAAGTTTAAAGATTAAATTAAAAAACTTAAAAATAAAGCATTACAACAAAAAAAGAGCGCATACTGCTTTAAAAGTTTCAAAAAAGAGGAATTATCCTTATCGTCTCAAAAAAATCCTTGCAAAAAATTGCTCTCAAAACAGTGACTTTGGAAGTCTGAAAAAGGCACCAACCTAGGAATTTTTCAATATTTGTAAACTTCACTTTAAAGTATTGAATAGAGTGTTTAGAGAACGTCCACAAGAAAGACATATAAGTGAGACAATGACCTTGGAAAGCGTAAGGATAACTAAAATCAGAGATTCAAGTTGGTTTGATGAAAAAAGTCCTTCTATTGGCATCGCAAGGACCTTCTATACTTTGCCCTTCCGGTTCTATTACGGAAACATTGTTCGTGGAAGATAAAAAAAAATATTACATCAAAAAATCAAAAAATTCAAATTTCAAATTAAAAAAATGACTTTTATAAGCCTCATAATTTTCACCACTCGCTGTAACTTAATTTTCATTTGAGAAAATGTTAAAAACCTGCTTTAGTAAATTAAACGCCAATTCTTTTGGTTATAGACAAAAAGCATGTGTTATACCATACCATTTTGGAAAGTTAATTAAGCAAGCCAATTTTTATCCAATTTGCCACGTATGTTTTCTTAATTTTTTTTCTCTTTATTAATTTTCAAACTTTGGTGAAAATAATTATTTTATTATTTTTGAATAAAAAAAATAATTAAAAAAAATCATAACACAAAAATGCATTTTGGTAAAAAAAAAATTTTTAGCTCTTATTAACGGTACCTGCCATAGAACCGTTTTTTTGGTTTTCAATTTTTTCAGAGAATACTTAACCAATTTAGATCAACTTATTTATTTAGAATGAACTTAATAAGCAAAACAATATTGCATATCAAAATTTTCAAAAAAATCTTTTGGATTTAAAAAAAATCAATTTTTTTTTAATTCAATACCTTAAAAACGGTTCAATAAGGTCATTAAATTTGCATACCAACTTTTTTTTTTAAAAGATAAAATACGAATTTTATATATAAAAAATTAGTTTTAACAAAATGGTTATTTTTTAACACGCTTTTATTAGTTTCACCTGTATGTTTGTTTGTTTGAATGTATGTACATAACTGACTCGTTGGGGTTCAATTTTGCCCCACTTTAAGCGATCTTACTTCAAATGTTGTAGACTTATCAACGACCACCGACAATACAATATTTTGATAAGCTTATCTCATTATCCTGATTATCCTGTCAGGATTAGTGATTTTAAGCATTAGATGAAATGGTTCGATTATGAAATATTTCATTAGACTTGTTCGCAAATAAAGTTATACCACTATGTCTTGCTGTTTATGTTGGCAACATAAAAGTTCTTTAATATGTTTTCTATCGAGATGCAACTGTTAACACATCTGTACCTACATATTAAAGACGGTTGTATAGCAAATCAAACTAAAAAGTGAAAAATAAAATATAGTTTAAAAAAATTAAAAAGGACGTGGGGTGGGGTGCTCGATATTTATTGTTGTAAATATATGATTAGTAGTTATTTGTAAACAAAGAGTTAGTATAGAAATATGATATAAAAAGCACCCCACGCTTTTTTACAATGAAATTAATTTTCTTTTCATGACTTTATTTTTATTTTAGAATTTTTGAAAATTATTGAAACATATTGATGAGGAAGTATACTTCTTATAACCGTTGAATAAAATATAAATTAAAATGTATTTTCTGATTTTTAGTTCGATTTGCTATAAAGCGTGTTTTTTTTGTTTTTTTAAACTATATTTTATTTTCCTCTACGTGCGATATCTATGGAACTATAGTATCTGTGATACTGTTGTTCCAGTAATTAATAAAAGTGATTTGAATTGAAGTAAAGTTCGTTTTATTTTAAATGTAATAAGTAGAAGTTAATAAATAAAGTAAATACGTTTTTTTTCCGTACCCTTAGCAGAATATTACAATATTTAATGTTTTTAGTGCTACAATCATTTTTTTAACTACGAAATTGGTTCAAAACAAACAATTTTTAAGGACAACGTCGACAACACGAATAAAGAAATACCATATCATTTTTGCGAGATAGTATGGTACGCAAACGGTTCTGTCCATACATCGATAACTTTTTTTTTTAGTATAAAAATTTGTTTTAAAGTTCCTAATATAAAACGTCGAGTGAGCGGAGGTATAAGAAGTACTTATTACAAAATCGATGTTTTAAAGATAATTAATATTTAAGAGTAAAAACGATTTTATTAAATTATGTAGGAGAAATAAACAAATGATTTTGAAGTAATTTTTTTTTCTTTGGACCATAAGTTACGTTACTTATAATGATGATAAGTTTTGAATAGGAGAAATCGAGGGGTGTCGAGAGGTTGGAAAAGATGAGTTAAGGAAAGTTTGTTTTAAACTTTCCTATACAATTATGGGGATTCTCATTAAAAAAAATATTTTGCCACACAATGTCACGGTAAGATTTAGCGCGACAAGAATTACTCTTGTCCTTCCTTGTCCTTGTCCTTGTCCTTGTCCTTGTCCTTGTCCTTGTCCTTGTCCTTGTCCTTGTCCTTGTCCTTGTCCTTGTCCTTGTCCTTGTCCTTGTCCTTGTCCTTGTCCTTGTCCTTGTCCTTGTCCTTGTCCTTGTCCTTGTCCTTGTCCTTGTCCTTGTCCTTGTCCTTGTCCTTGTCCTTGTCCTTGTCCTTGTCCTTGTCCTTGTCCTTGTCCTTGTCCTTGTCCTTGTCCTTGTCCTTGTCCTTGTCCTTGTCCTTGTCCTTGTCCTTGTCCTTGTCCTTGTCCTTGTCCTTGTCCTTGTCCTTGTCCTTGTCCTTGTCCTTGTCCTTGTCCTTGTCCTTGTCCTTGTCCTTGTCCTTGTCCTTGTCCTTGTCCTTGTCCTTGTCCTTGTCCTTGTCCTTGTCCTTGTCCTTGTCCTTGTCCTTGTCCTTGTCCTTGTCCTTGTCCTTGTCCTTGTCCTTGTCCTTGTCCTTGTCCTTGTCCTTGTCCTTGTCCTTGTCCTTGTCCTTGTCCTTGTCCTTGTCCTTGTCCTTGTCCTTGTCCTTGTCCTTGTCCTTGTCCTTGTCCTTGTCCTTGTCCTTGTCCTTGTCCTTGTCCTTGTCCTTGTCCTTGTCCTTGTCCTTGTCCTTGTCCTTGTCCTTGTCCTTGTCCTTGTCCTTGTCCTTGTCCTTGTCCTTGTCCTTGTCCTTGTCCTTGTCCTTGTCCTTGTCCTTGTCCTTGTCCTTGTCCTTGTCCTTGTCCTTGTCCTTGTCCTTGTCCTTGTCCTTGTCCTTGTCCTTGTCCTTGTCCTTGTCCTTGTCCTTTCCTTCCCCTTGCTATTCTTTTTCCATCCTTTTCCTACAGGTATTACTCTTCAATCTACTGAGGGAGAATATTACAACCATGGTCCATCAGCCATTGGAAAACTCCCACAGTGGATTGAAGAAAGAAATTGAGATGCGATCTGACAGGAAGTCCGATCTTAAGACGAGATGATAACCGCTAAACACTTGGCCTACACTAATTATAACGGGCGACGGGCGGTCCATTTACAATGGCCATCAACATCGTCTCTTACGAGCGACAATTAATCTCGTAATACATAACTTACGAAAATCTAAGCTTACGAGAGAACCAGTCTCGTATCAACTTAATTATTATGGGAGACAGTCGGTCTTTCATTTAAATAATAAATTAATTATGTACGGTTAAAATGGAACGCTATCTGCTAGTCCCCATTCCCCCAAATCTGCGAGGAATTTACGGGGTAATAGGACTTTAGAAATCATTTGCCACTTTTCCTCTTCTTCGAAAATCGTTACAGCTATAAAGAAATAGTTTATCTGAAATTGTTCGTGCCATAAAGTTTATCGTTATTTTTTTCTTCTGTGAATTGGAATACGGAGGGGAAGAATGACACGCGTAGTTGAAAATAGGTTTCGTACTTTCGAAGGTTTTCTTTTCTTCAAGCAGAATAAAAAGATTTAGAAAAAGTACAAAGGGTCTGAACGCATTCATTGAATTCCCGTCTACTGGAAACAAGCCAGTGGAAGGTGAATTCAAGAGAGAGCATGACTTGCGAAAAAGCAATGTTGAATGCAGTGTGTGAGTGAGAGTGCATGACTTGCGAAAAAGCAAGGCATAATGCAGTGTGTGTGTGAGAGAGATAAAAAGCAGATTGAGTTCAACCACGGTGACACACTATTACAAAATTGTAAAAGTGATGTCGAAATATACCGTAACCGAACTTCAACTGTTGCTGAATGTATGAGTGTGGATGTGTGCTGAATGTGGGTGGTGCGTTCAGACAGAAGGAATACAAGAAGAAGAAGATCACTTCTTGGTTGACCGGCGATTAATAAAGAAATAAAATTTTGGTTGAATAAGAGAAGATTTTTGAAAGTGCAAAATCTAGAAAAAGTAAAGTGAGGAGAGAATAAAAAAAAAAAAAAATTCGAGATAAAATTTTTAAATACGAAAGGGAGTTTTTGGACGGAAAACTTTCAGTGGCAGGAGGTGATAGTGAAAGGAAATCTGAGTAAAAACAAGAAAAAGGGAGAAAGGAAATAGTGGCAATTAAAAGATAAGTACTTATAAATTTTTCTTAAAAAGTGTGGTATTAGGTTATCTTAAAAAAAAAGGGAATTTTGTACAGAATAGGAACTCCGGTAGGTTTCTTATCGGTAAAATTCCGAGAAAGCGGAACTCGCAACCCCGTTATTTGACCTATTGTCATTATTCGGGACCAAGTGATAGCGGTCCATTTTTAACTTTGCGTTTTAAATTTTAAAACCGTTATTTATAACATTAAATTTTGTTCGAAAAAATTTTGGGTTTTCATCCTGTATCAAAAGGTTTCCCAAATCCAATTATTTTCAATAAAATCTAAATAATTACTTTAAGTAAGAAAACCGTGTTCTAATTTCAATTTCGCTATTTTTCTTTTCATCGTTGATTTCGGTTTGGTGTTTCCATAAAAAAAATACCTGGCACCCATTTTTATATTTTTCAGATTGGAACGAAATATTTTCAACCGATTAATCAAAAAGGTAATCTACAGGTAGTAATAAAAAAAAATTATAATATCAAAAGAAATATCACTGAACCCACCCCTTGCTGAGTAGCCGAAGGTGTCAGCATCGAACGTGCTGAACGAGTTGCATTCTGTACGATAATCTTGAACTTTACGTTCTAATTTTCGTCGTCGTCGCGGTCGCGTGGAAAAATTGCAACAATTTGGCGCCCAACGTGGGGCTTTAACAAAAAAATTACATTAAAATAAAGTAGACGGTGAAAAGAAAAAAAAAGTTTCATAAAATAGTTGTAAAATAAAGTGAAAACGAATTAAAATATAAACCTACTAAAATTAAGATCAAAAAGGAGGTGTTAAATTATATCTATTTGTGCAGTAGTTATACACGTGATTGTTGGCTTAGGGAAGTCTTTGTTTAAGTTGTCTGTGTTTTTTTTACTTTTTGTTTTTTTTTTCTTTCATTTCAGTGTCCTAAATATACCCACATATTCTGAATTTGGTGTTCCCTCCAAATTATTGGAGATTTACTTAATGTGAAAAATCAAAACCTACCTAGGTATTACTTCATCTCTGTACATGCCTACATCATTATATACAATACTTTTAGCTGCCCACATTTGGAATTAAAGAAAAAAATCGTCCAGGAGTTCAAGTAAGGTGTCATATATTTAGACCTACATATGTATGTATGTACGTATTTTGATTTATCATATTATTACTTTCAATTTGCATAATTTTCAATTAAAATAATCTCAAAGCCATCCTTATATCTAACCTAAACAAGAACATACATTTCCTTTGTTAAAACAGTAGGTACATTGAATAAATATAAATAGAAGTGACACCTCAGAGCTCAAAGCGGCATCGACTACGTGTGGCAAATTTGAGAAACAAAAAAAAAAGATGTGGGGTTTTCATGAACACAAACCAATTTTCAACGGGATATTTATTTATTGTATTTTTATATTTGTGCCTTTCCGTATCCATAGAGATTTAGATTTGTTTTGATTTTTTTTCAAATTTCAATATAGGTTCATGCATTATAAATGTGTGTAGGTAGTTTTCTTTAGGGGTATGGGTTGTTTTTATATTTTGTTTCATGTGTCGATATTTCTTTGTCGGGTAAGTAAGAAACATTTTTGCCAATTGAAATGTGAACATAAGAAATTAATTGAAGATTGTTTGTTTATTTGATTTGTTAATACATATGTTTTTAGAAACCTAGTTTTTGATGTAGATTATTTTTCGAACAAGGAGATTAAAGCAAATCGAATACTTACATCTTTTACTCAGAAAAATACCTAATGTTAAAATAACGTTTAAATAATGCACAATATTTGTTACAACTTTTACAAACTGTGATGTGGGTATAGTTAACCCACCATTGGTCGTATTCTCGTATTCTCGAAATTTAATAAGGTTTTCTTTTAAATTGTGGGTTTTATTTTGAAGATTTTCCTTAGCCATAAACTTCTTGCATTCTTCACATGCAGTTTTTTTTATTAAGGAATTGCAATATACCCACTAAAATAAATAGTGGACATTTCCGTGATAGTTGGAAATAACTGCTCTTCCTCTTCTTCTTCTTGGTCCGAATCGTCAAATTGACAGGCATTTAGTTGTTCTTCATTTTTTTCAGTATCATCGTCGATGTGTACCATATCAATTTCTGAGTTTTCTACAATACCTAGTTATATAAAATAATAAAGAAGATATACGAGTACAAACTAAAATTTCAATATTTTAAACTTAAAATTTTGTTCTTACTTGGAGATACTGGAATGATATTAATTGGAATTGTATGTTCGGATTTCTTATCATTTTCAGAGAAGTTTGACTCTCCCTCAGGTTCTATAAATCCTTTGATTAAAAATTAAATTGGATATAAATTTTGGACAAAATGGTGTAATTATTTAAACATACTTTCTACATCTGCCATATTCAATATAATGGAGGAATCTGAAGTTTCATAACTAGAAGTCTCTGGAGCAATAATATTGAAGAAACACATTTGCTTGAGGTTTTTATGAAGCCGAAAGGAAGATGGATTTTTTTCATAAGAACCTCTGTTATTCCTGACTACCGAAATTGTGTTTTCAAGGCAGTCAGTATTAAGATGCGAAGTAATTAAATATTGTTGATCACTTTTAACGTTCTCCCACAGCTCAAAAATTCCATTTATGGTCTGACATAAACCCTTAAAGCAAAACACATTGCCTTTTTTTTGCCTTTTCCACAGCTCAATCCATTTCACAGCATCTTTCATATTTGAAATAATATCAGTCTGGCTATCAGATAAAGCACATTTGTCTGGGTTATTTGAAAATTTGTTTTTGCTGTTTAAATTGTCAAACAATTTATTTAGCCGAAAAAAGAAGTTAGCCGTGCTAAATGCTATAGCCTCATCTGAATCATTGAAAATACTTGTAGATGTTGCAGCGAAAATAGCTGATGAAACATGGTGACTAAAAACCTGTGTTGTTAGTTTAGCATTCATTTTTTGAAAACTATCTGGTTGAATGTGCGCTTCTGTCAGCTTGTGCATTGATCTTATTATACTATTTTCAGAATAAAACAGCTTTTTTAATATGTTCCATGAAACAACGTCCTTATCAATGACTATATCCGAAACAAGAAGATTATTGCGGATACTTTTAAATAGATGCACAATATCATATATACAAAATATTTTCCGGTCTGACAGTACGCAATACCATACATGAAATGGCTTTCAAAGAAATAACATGCAGTGTTTGGTTAAGTATTTAGGATCCATAACATAATGGTGAATTTTTTCGAAATATTTAAGTCGTTGCTAAATTTGATTATTGGTAGGGCCCATTATGTCCCTACCTGACTAATGTAACTTTCGTATCAAAAAAAAAAATCAAGACACAAATGCAACCCCTCTGTTTTGATTTTTAATTTAGAATTAAAAATAACGAAAATTTTCATAGGCACATATTCAAATACATACATATGTACATACACACCTACATTCATACATATTTGAAAACAAATTATTTTGAAAAAAACAAATAATTTGAATAATAGAAAACAAATAGAACAATCGTTGCCGTAGAAACGTAGATAAACAAAAAATTTTCAAATTGAGAAAAAATCCCTTTCGAATACACAACTCATTTATAATTAAGGAAAAATTTTCTTATTGAATATCCAGACCTATTACATTTTTTCAAGCGATGGTGGCGGCATCGACCACCCATAGTGGCGATTTTCTTTGTGAGACCTTCTATTTATATTTATTCAATGGTAGGTACAGAACAGGTACAGAACATTCATAATCATTTAATTCTCATTGTCTTAAAATTTAATTCGCGAAAACTGCATACACCATTAGTCATACATATACATACATATATTCACATAGAATAGTTTTTTTTTTGTACTTGCGAATAGGGATTTTTACCAAGCTGTCATTGTGCTGCCAGGGTGAGGACTTTGACGTTTGTAGGCTGTGTGTGAAAAAGAGATAGAGATATATTGCTTTGGTGTTTTGTAAATATAAATTCCTATCAAGTTGATCGTATTTTTGCTTTGACGTTTAGCTTTCTTCATATCGTTTATTTTCAGTTCTTTTGTTTGAGTGATTTTGCGCCGGGCGCAGCGATTGAGTTAATTTCTATAAAATAAAATAGAAGAGGTTGGCTCTTTAAAGTGCGTGAATTTTACTAAAAAAATATACATTAAATTATATCATTTAAATTTATTAAATTTTAACCAATTATACTAGGTACCCGTATAGTTTTTTTGTGCCAAAATAATTTTTCTGATCATACCTACCATACTGTCAGATTCTATAGTTTTTTTTATTGGATATCTATTTGTCATCGAGTACCTACCTAAATTGTAAACAGTGAAACAAAATCAAGTGTAAAGTATTTTAACTAAATTTGTTAAATACCTACCTATCTCTTGTGGCGTTTTAATTCTGGTGGATTATTGAACATTAGAACAGTAGCTCGGACGGAATTGTCAAAGGGGAAATATTGTTTTTTTTTTTTTTTGAAGTGAGGTTATAGTGAATATTTGTGTAAAGGAAATTTTTATTGAGAGTAGGTTGTGTTTTTATTGAATTGTCTATTGAGCTTTTTTTTTATATTCAATTTCGGTGTGACCATATCCCTGTGGTTACCATATACGGTTTTTATTTTCGGTTAGGTATATTATTTTTTTGCGTGGGGGTAGTTCTTGTAAATAGAAATACATTGATATAGATTTTTCTTGAATTGGTGTGACCATAACCCCTTGGTGACTATATATATTTTTCTTTTGGTGATTGAGTATAGTGCTTTACTGGAAAATATTTTTGATAATTTTTTTTTATAAATTGGTTTGACCATATTTTTGTGGTGACCATATACGACGTTTCTTTATTCTTTTTTCTTCTTCACTTTTAGATTTGTTGTGTATTATTAATCCATCGACTCAATGTACTATTTCAGTTCCACTTCTCTCCAAATATATTATGAAACAATGAAATCACATCATTAATATGTATACTTAATCTTAGTCATACTTTAGTATTATAAGTTACGCGATGTAATAAAGAACTTGCTTACATTAAGACGCATTGTTTTATTTAAAGTAAACTGAATAACAATTGGCGACAAAGATGGGATGTTCAGCGTAAAAGTAATCCGAAATAATCCTAAGTAATAAAAGTCAATCGTACTTGGTGAAAGTTTATTTATTAAGCTAATAAATTAAGCTGCATGTCGAATGTCGACGGTCAAATAATTAAAACAGAAGAAGTGCACGAGGTCCCTGTAAAAATCATCAACGAAAGCATGGGTTTAATAGGAAACCTGGAAGTTTTCATTCCTGGTGATGATTTTATCGTGTACGAAAAACGGTTTTCCCAAATCATCAAAATTAATAAAATTGCAGAGGAAAATAAAGTTCCATTGTTCATGACTCTAGCAGGTGGAGAGGTATGTAAAACGTTAAAAAACATCACATACCCCGACGAACCAGATAGCAAGTTGCTAGAAGAAGTCTTAACTGTTCTTCGAAACCATTACGCTCCAAAAACTCATAAGCGCTCAGAACGAGTTAAGTTTTACATGGCAAACCAGCAGCATGGCGAATCAATAGCCGATTATATTGTACGTCTGAAAGAGCTATCGGTCAATTGCAAATTCGATGCATATCTTGATGAGGCGTTATGTGATAAATTCATAACTGGAGTAAGAGATGATACTCTCAAGCAAAAGATGTTGATAGAGCCTGATACTAATAAATTTTCAGACTACTGTTTACTCGCAAAAAATTATGAAATGGCAGAGAACAATTGCAAGTTTCAAGTCGGCTCTAATCAAGTTAATGCCGTGAAAAACTCGAACCACATGTTCTCCGGTAGAAAACACTCCGAGAAAAACCAGGCTTCTAACAAAAGCCGTACCAGTCAACAACAGAATCAAATCTCTGAGAGAAGCCACACAAGCAGATCACAAGATAATAGAGTATGCGGTCGTTGCAAAAAAAGTCATGTTGGAGAGTGCCCTGCTATGGATTGGCACTGTCATCGCTGTAAGCGCAAAGGTCACACACGCGCAGCATGTTTTGCAAGAATCAACAACATAACCTGTCCGGAATCATCTGTACCAGCTGGTTGTATATTAAATATCGAAGGCGAGGATGTTCTCTTCGAGGTAGACACAGGGTCTTTTGTTACCTTAATTTGTGAAAATATTTTTAATAGTCATTTTAAACATAAAAAAATAGAGCCTTGTAGTAAAAGTATATTTTCTTTTACAGGAGATGAAATTAGAATAATAGGAAGGTTTTTAGCAGGTGTGCATTATGGTGATCAACACTATGAATTGATGGTGACGGTGGCAAAGACAGAGACTGAATTTAAGTCCACGTGTTTAATTGGAAGAGATTGGTTGGATGTTATTCAACCACAATGGAGGTCTTTGTTATTAAAGAGTCCAGCTAAATTCAAAGAAGGTAATATTAAAACAATTGCATGTACTAAAAGTGAAGTGGAAATATCTAAAAACATATTAAACACCATAAAAGAAAGTTTTCCTAATATAGTTAATAAAAATTTAAATACTCCTATCAATGGATTCGAGCAAGATATAAATTTATCAAAAATGCATGCCAATGCACGTCCTATTTTTTGCAAAGCGTATAATATTCCTTACAAGTTTCGAGATAAATAGAATGAAGAAATCGACCAAAACATTTTAGTGCCTGTGGAGACGTCACGTTGGGCTTCTCCCTTTCTTTGCTGTACCCAAAGCGAACGGTGAAATTCGGTTATGTGTCGACCTAAAGAAATCAATTAACAAATTCATCGATACTGCCCAGTATCCGATGCCCTTACCGGAAGATTTCTTTGCTAGCTTAGCTGGCTACAAATATTATTGCGTCATAGATTGTGTAGGTGCGTATTTGCAGGTGCTGGTCGACGAAAAGTCTAGAGAATTTCTTACCGTGAACACTTCGAGATGGTTATATCAGTTTACGCGTCTAGTTTTTGGTTTGAGTAGTAGTGCTGCAATTTGGCAGTCAATTATTGACAGAATACTCCTGGGTACGAAAGGAAAACCATATGTTGACGATATTCTTGTAGGAGGAAACAGCTTTGAAGAGTGTTATGAAAGGTTATTTGTGGTGTTAGAAAGATTGAATAAGCACAACGTCCGAATAAATCTGGACAAGTGCAAGTTTTTAGTCATTGAGGTCCAATACCTTGGACATATTCTCAGCGATGGTGAAATTCGTCCCCTTCCGGACAAGATGGAAGCCATTGAAAAAGCTCCATCACCTAAAAAACTAACAGAGTTGCAAGCTTACTTGGGATTACTAAATTATTATTCACAATTTTTACCAAATGTGTCTAGTCACTTAAGACATCTTTATGATCTTCTTAGGAAGAATCAAACCTTTAAGTGGACTTCAATACAGCAACAATATTTTGAGGAGAGTAAACGTCTCTTAAAACAAAATTGTGTCTTGGAACTTTACGACCCTAGAAAGCCTATCATCATCGCGACAGACGCTAGTCCCTATGGTATAGGAGCAGTCATGAGTCACATGGTCGGTGGTCTTGAAAAGCCTATTCGCTTTGTATCTCGCTCTTTAACTCCATCTCAAAAGAATTGGAGTCAGCTTCACAGAGAAGCATTTGCTATCGTCTTCGTTCTTGAATACTTCCATAAATATATATACGGACACCAATTTATCGGAAATCCCTCAAAAAACACAAGTGCAGTTGCAGCTGCACGGCTGCAAAGATATGCTGTAAAGTTAAGCATGTACCAGTACAAAATCATTCACAAAAAATCAACGGCAATGGCGCACGTAGACGCACTGTCTCGTCTCCCCTTGCTCAAAGTAGAAGACGAAGTTGGAGAAAATTGTGTCAAGTTCGTATCGACATATTCTGAACACCCTGTTAGCATGGATTTAATAGAACAAGAAACTAAACATGATAAAGAGCTAAACAAATTAAAAAAGTTGTTGAAATATCGTAACACAAATTTAAGAAAAGACAAAGACTTACTGCATTATAAAAGATCGTTGGTAAACATAAGTAGGTTTAGCTTAGAAAATGGTATTGTTTTCTATATGGATAGAGTTGTCGTGCCAAGTAGTTTACGACATAAAGTTTTGGAATTATTGCACGAGAGTCATACTGGTGTGGTAAAAATGAAACAGTTGTCAAGGTCATACGTATGGTGGCCAAACATTGATTCATGTATTGAAGATTTTATTAAATCTTGTTTACCATGTTAGCAGTTACAAAACTACTCTAAGGAAGAAACTTCTCACTGGCCTGTTAGTAAAATACCTTTTGAACGCATCCATTTAGATTTTTTCTTTTTTGGTAAGAAAACAAATGTTTTTGCAGTATTGGAAAGACTGGAGAATTTTTTTGCAGTTTTTGGACTATGTTCAGAAATTGTGACGGACAACGGTCCGCCTTTCAATTCAAACATTTTTTATGAGTTTGGTAAAAGGCATAATATAAAAATCATTAAGTCTCCCCCATATCACCCTCAATCCAATGGGATAGCGGAAAGAAACGTCCAAACCGTGAAAAAGTGTTTAAAAAAGTTACTCATAGATAATTCCACTAAAAACATGCCAATAACAAAATTAATTAATAAGTTTTTATTTATGCAACGTAACACCGTAGCAGCATCAACATCATGCACACTTAAATACAAACCGAGAATTAGATTCTTTATTATCTAAAAACAAAACATTAAATAACAAAAATTCAATTTCAAATTTAAAAAACAATAGTTATCATAATGATGTACCTGAAGTCCAAAATACAATAAGACAAAAACAAAAAAACAAATTTTTATATATATTTAAACCTAATGAATTAATTTTATATAAGAACATTTTTGGAAATAATGTAAAATAGATACCTGGTAAAATTATAAAAAAATTAAGTAAATTTATTTATGAAATATTATTAAACAACTCTACCATGAAAACAGCTCATGTAAATCAACTAAAAAAACAATATTCTAGGAAAAAGGATTTTATCCAAAATAATTTTAATGAATTTATTAATTTATCGCAGAAAAATTTAATTTCTAGTGATAATGTTGAATCAAAGAAAAATAATCTTGAAATAAAGAAAAGAAAGAGAAGTGAAAGCGAAATAGATCGTTGTCAAATCGATTGGAACAACAGACCCAAAAGAATTATAAAAAAACCGCAACGCCTTGGTTATACTTAAGTCTTTTTTTTAAAAGGGGAAGCTGTTGTGTATTATTAATCCATCGACTCAATGTACTATTTCAGTTCCACTTCTCTCCAAATATATTATGAAGCAATGAAATCACATCATTAATATGTATACTTAATCTTAGTCATACTTTAGTATTATAAGTTACGCGATGTAATAAAGAACTTGCTTACATTAAGACGCTTGTTTTATTTAAAGTAAACTGAATAACAAGATTGAGTAGTGTCTTTGCTTGAAAATATTTTGATATCGATCTTCTTCAATTGGTTGACCATATTCCTGTGGTGACCATATACAGATTTTATTTGGATTAGGTTTTACTTTTATTGTTGAATAGCCTTTTAATTCGTTATTATTTTTGATATTTCTTTTAATATTTTTGGTGTGACCATATTCCTGTGGTGACCTTGTTACATTTTATTTGTTTCTTGGTTAAATAGTTTCTATATTTTCATTGAATTTTATTGGGTTAGAACGTCAAGATGAACATTTATCGTTTGTCGAAGGACGAACTGGTCTATAAGATTAGAGCCCGTGGGTTGAAAGAGGGCTCAGTTGAGGATATGACGAAGACGCTTAGGGTATCGTTGATGTTAGAACTCAACCATACGATTGGAACGGATCAATACAAGTATCCATTTACTTATGAAGAGGATTTAAAAGCAATTAGGACTAAGGTAGTGGACATTAAAAATCTATTGAAAGAAGCTCCGAAAAATCCAAAATCAACTGAGTATTTAAAGATTAAAACAAAAATTGAATGGACCATAGGTAGAATAATTGGTAGGTTAATGAAATGGCCGATTTGAGGGAGAGGTTTTGTTGCTTATGGCAACATTAACCGAAGGGTAAGATGAAGATTCAGATAAGGGAATACAACCAACGTCAACACCAGCTCTAATAACGCCACCTAATATATCAACAGACCTAAAAGAATTATAAAAAACCGCAACGCCTTGGTTATACTTAAGTCTTTTTTTTTTTAAAGGGGAAGCTGTTGTGTATTATTAATCCATCGACTCAATGTACTATTTCAGTTCCACTTCTCTCCAAATATACAGGGTGAGTCATGAGCAATGCGACAAAATGCTAGGGCGTGTAGGTTGCGTTGAGACAAGAAAAAAATCGTATGGGAGGGGGGTCTATTCCCCCCCGTTTAGCCGGGAGGGGCAATTTTCGAAAAAATTGACATAAAATGGAAAAAAAAATATATTAAATCAACGGCTTCATTCAAAATGCTATGCGATACCTTTTTGAAAAGCTAACAACTTTTTCTTTCATTCTGTGTTTAAATAAATCATCATTTTCTTGTTTTAAAAAAGTTTAGCGATCATTAATTTTTTATTTTTAGCTTTAGAATTCTTTTAATTTTTTGAGAACGACATAAATTTTTTGCATCCGGTTTTCTGATTTTGAATTAAAATTAATAACAGCACTTAATTTTGAAATTAAAATAAGCACTTAATTACGTAAAATTTTGAAAAAAATTAATTTAAATATTTTTTTTCCATTTTTTTTTCAAAATTTTGACTTTTAAAATTAATATTTCAAAAACTATTTCTTAGAATAGATTTATTTAAACACAGAATGAAAGAAAAAGTTGTTAGCTTTTCAAAAATGTATCGCATAGCATTTTGAATGAAGCCGTTGATTTAATATAATTTTTTTTCCATTTTAAGTCAATTTTTTCGAAAATTGCCCCTCCCGGCTAAACGGGGGGGAATAGACCCCCCCCTCCCATACGATTTTTTTCTTGTCTCAACGCAACCTACACGCCCTAGCATTTTGTCGCATTGCTCATGACTCACCCTGTATAATGAAACAATGAAATCACATCATTAATATGTATACTTAATCTTAGTCATACTTTAGTATTATAAGTTACGCGATGTAATAAAGAACTTGCTTACATTAAGACGCATTGTTTTATTTAAAGTAAACTGAATAACAAGATTGAGTAGTGTCTTTGCTTGAAAATATTTTGATATCGATCTTCTTCAATTGGTTGACCATATTCCTGTGGTGACCATATACAGATTTTATTTGGATTAGGTTTTACTTTTATTGTTGAATAGCCTTTTAATTCGTTATTATTTTTGATATTTCTTTTAATATTTTTGGTGTGACCATATTCCTGTGGTGACCTTATTACATTTTATTTGTTTCTTGGTTAAATAGTTTCTATATTTTCATTGAATTTTATTGGGTTAGAACGTCAAGATGAACATTTATCGTTTGTCGAAGGACGAACTGGTCTATGAGATTAGAGCCCGTGGGTTGAAAGAGGGCTCAGTTGAGGATATGACGAAGACGCTTAGGGTATCGTTGATGTTAGAACTCAACCATACGATTAGAACGGATCAATACAAGTATCCATTTACTTATGAAGAGGATTTAAAAGCAATTAGGACTAAGGTAGTGGACATTAAAAATCTGTTGAAAGAAGCTTCGAAAAATCCAAAATCAACTGAGTATTTAAAGATTAAAACAAAAATTGAATGGACCATAGGTAGAATAATTGGTAGGTTAATGAAATGGCCGATTTGAGGGGAGAGGTTTTGTTGCTTATGGCAACATTAACCGAAGGGTAAGATGAAGATTCAGATAAGGGAATACAACCAACGTCAACACCAGCTCTAATAACGCCACCTAATATATCGGCAGTTATACAAAATGCGACTTCAGAATGTCAACCGCAGGTCAAAACCTACAACCGGCATTCTGAGCGTATGGAAAAAATCGAAAAGTGGGGGGTGAAGTTCTCCGGTGAACAAAGTGGTTCGTCGGTGAACTCATTCTTAGAAAGGGTTCAGGAGTTAAGGGAATCAAGAGATGTTTCAGAAGCACGACTTTTTAAATCGGCCCCTGATCTTTTCACGGGGAAGGCTCTTCTTTGGTTTAGGGCAATTAAGGATTCAGTTTTTAGTTACAGGAGCTTGTTAGGGAATTAAAATTGGAGTTTCTTCCATCCAATTATTATGACCTTTTATTAGATGAAATTAAAAACGTACTCAAGGTGGAGGAGAGTCAATGGGAATGTACATTGCGTTGATGCAAACCCTATTTAAGAGGCTCTCCGAACCCTTATCAGAAAATAAAAAATTATCAATCTTATTAAAGAATATTGCACCAGACTCAGCTAGGGTTAGCCGATATCAATTCGGCCAACGAACTGGTTGCGTTGGGTAGAAGGTTGGAAACTATTAGGACCAACGTCGAGGCATTTGTTCCTCCTTCTAGTAGCCGGTCTCGACAGACTTTAGAACCGGATGTCACATATGTTGCTGCCGTACAGGAAGCAACAGCGACAGCAAACAGGAATTCTCAATCGAATAGGTCAATTCGTTGTTTCAATTGTAACAGCGAAGGCCACTTTTCAAGCCGCTGTACCGCTCCTAGACGTTGTTTTGGATGTGGTGCTTCCGGAACACTCGACGAGATTGTCGTAGATGTTCGGGAAATGGGCAACGGTCTCTTGGGCCAGCAGGGCAAGAGCGCCGTCGCACTTAGAGGGGTCACCTGCTGATGACCAGCTGGTAGACCGAGTTCAACTAGGTTTCACGTTAGATTCAAGTGGGGATGATAGACGTCCATATATAGGAGTTAATATTTACGGGGTAAAGATTTTAGGGCTCCTTGATTCAGGAGCATCCAGAACAATCATTTGTAGGGACGGTTGGAAAATTCTTAAAGTTGTAGGATTACACTTAGACACCAGCAATGTTAGGCAGGTTTATTTAGCAGACGGTGCGGGAGTAGGAGTTTTAGGGGTAGTAGATTTACCGTTAGTTATTGAGAACAGGTCAGTTTTAGTTGAGTGCTTAGTCATACCTTCACTTCCAAATGCGATGATATAGGGTGCAGATTTTTGGGCACAGTCGGGCATCGTCCCTGATCTTCGATCTCGCATGTGGAGCTTCTCGAATCAGGAAACCGTGGCTTCGGTCGGAACCACGTCGATTATAGAAGAATCGGATTTAAACGAGGAGCAAAGAAGTAAGCTGAGTACCTTAATTGAAAATTTGTTTAAAGACATTCCAGAAGGGTTAGGAAAAACAAATAGGGTACAACATACAATTAGAACTTCTTCGGACCCAATAAAGCAGATATTATCCTGTTTCGCCGGCGATGCAGGTCCACATCGACAAATCCCTTAAGGAAATGTTGGATGATGGAGTTATTGAAAAATCGAACAGTCCTTGGGCTTCTCCCATAGTACTGATAAAGAAAAAAGATAGTTCGTCCAGGTTTTGTGTTGATTATCGTAAATTAAATAAAGTAACAGAAAGAGATGCTTATCCTTTACCGATAATTTCATTGATTTTAGATAAGCTTAGGGATGCAAAGTTTTTAACGTCATTGGATGTCAAGATACTGATACTGCCTTCACGGTACCAAATAGAGGACTTTTCCAATTTAATCGCATGCCTTTTGGCTTACATAACGCACCTGCCACTTGGCAGAGATTCATAGATAGCGTGTTAGGTCCAGAGCTTGAGCCATACGTCTTTGTTTATCTTGATGATATTATTATCATCTCATCTCATCTCAGACTCTTTTGAAAAAAATCTAGAAATACTAGAAATACTTTCTAAAAAATTACAAGAAGCAGGGTTGAAAGTAGGGCGTGACAAATGTCACTTTTGTAGACCGTCACTTAAATTCTTAGGGTATGTAGTAGATAGAAACGGATTACATGTTGATCCGGAAAAGGTAGAAAGCATGGTGAATATACCTGCACCAAGAAATGTTAAAGAAATCAGAAGCTTTATAGGGACAGTCTCATGGTACAGACGCTTCGTAACAAACTTCGCTAGTTAAGTTAGGCCCTTAACGGATTTACTTAAGAAATCCAAGAAATTCATTTGGACTAAGGATTGTGAAGATAGTTTTAGGAGAGCAAAAGAATGTCTTATTACCGCACCAATTTTGACATGCCCAAATTTCAAACTACCTTTCGTAGTACAGACAGATGTGTCTGATTATGGGATTGGGGCTGTCCTTTCGCAAAAATTTGAGGAAGGGGAAAAGGTTATATGCTATTTGAGCAGGTCTTTGAATAGGTCAGAGAGAAATTATTCCACTACGGAAAAAGAATGTTTGGCCGTCCTGTGGGCAGTTGAGAAGTTGCGATCGTATATCGAAAGAATTCGATTTACAGTCGTAACTGATCACTACTCATTGATCTGGTTGAGTAACCTCAAAGACCCACAAGGACGATTAGCTCGCTGGGCTGTTAGGTTACAGCAATTTGATTATGAAATCATCCATTGCAAAGGAAAAGATCATGTCGTACCGGACATGCTATCTCGAGGAGTTCCGGTGGTGGCCGGAATCTCAGATGCGGATATAGACCCTTGGGTGGGAAAAATGATATAAGAGGTTGAATCGAACCCATTAGCCTATCCAGCGTGGAGGGTGGAGAATGGCCGCCTGTTTAAATACGTTAAAACCAATCACTTAGTTGTACATGAAAATAACGATGAATGGAAACTAGTTATAGGTAGGAAAGATAGATTAGGTATCCTCAAAGAGTGCCATGATAGTCCGTTAGCTGGACACATGGGGGTTAGGAAAACATTTGCTAGGGTAGGGGCTAAATACTATTGGCCGAAGATGAGGGGAGATGTTACTAGGTATGTTAGGAAGTGCAGCACTTGTCAATCAGTGAAACCAGTGAATGATAAACCAGCCGGTCTTATGACTGAGAGAATAGGAGTTTCTACACCATGGGAGATGATTAGTATAGACTTAGTGGGTCCTCTACCCAAATCAAGCAAAGGCTTTGTTTACATCTTAACAGTAGTTGATTATCTGACTAAATGTCCGCTTTTATTTGCTTTGAGAACAGCTACCGCGAAAGCGATTTGTAAGGAATTGGAGGACAATGTTTTCCTTTTATTTGGAGTACCAAAGATTTTAATTTGTGATAATGGGCCTCAATTTCGTAGTAGGGAACTTAAAGCATTATGCCAGGGTTATTCAACAAATATTAAATTCACTCCACATTAATTGACCTATTGTCTTTATTCGGGACCAAGTGATAGTGGTCCATTTTTAATTTTGCGTTAACTTTCTTTTAAATTTTAAAACCGTTATTTATAACATTAAATTTTGTTGGAAAAAATTTTGGGTTTTCATCCTGTATCATTCATTCTTACTTTAAGTAAGAAAACCGTGTTCTAATTTCAATTTCGCTATTTTTCTTTTCATCGTTGATTTCGGTTTGGTGTTTCCATACAAAAAATACCTGGCGCCCATTTTTATATTTTTCAGATTGGAACGAGGAAATATTTCAATTAATCAACCGATTAATCAAAACGGTAATCTACAGGTAGTAATCTTCGAAATAAAAAAAATTATAATATCAAAAGAAATATCACTGAACCCACCCCTTGCTGAGTAGCCGAAGGTGTCAGCATCGAACGTGCTGAACGAGTTGCATTCTGTACGATAATCTTGAACTTTACGTTCTAATTTTCGTCGTCGTCGCGGTCGCGTGGAAAAATTGCAACAACAAGAAAATTAGGATAATGGAGATCGGTATCTTCATATCGTAGGGTTGGGTATAGAATGTAGAGGGGTCAATAACATCTGGGGTGCCAGCACGTAACTTGATACAATCGACGATTGTCGATCGTCGATTAACTCGAAACAAATTATTTTTGACAGCACGTAATTTGAAACGAGTTCCATTGTGACTTTTACTTAAAAAAGTCATTGTGAACTATAAAATGAAATGTCAAATGAGTTTTCTTTGAAATTATTTCATTCTAGTTTCAATTTCAAGTTTTTTTTTGAAATGTTTTTCTTTGATTCGGAGAGTGAAAGTGAAGGCGAAGAAGTGTCCTATGCTAAAATCAAAAGAAGATATTTGAGAGATAATAGCAACCCATTCGAATTGAGTAAAAATCAGTAAATATTCAAAAAGAAAAGAAAGATTATGTATAACATTTGTAAAACAATTTTTTTTAGCTTTTTTATTTATTGACATATTTTGTTTTTTCATTTTTCCGTACCAAAATCACTGCCGACGATAACTTATGTCTGTCGAGTGAAAACTTTTGTTTCAAACGTCAATTTGAAGTTTGTGTGCTCCCAAATCTTTCGAAACAATCGAGGACGCTCGATTAAACCAAAATGTGTGCTGCCAATGCTCGATTGAATCGACTAAACTCGGTTGTATCAAGTTACGTGAACTGCCGCTTACCAAAGGAACGAGCTCACGTGTTTTTAACACGCTTTTATTAGTTTCACCTGTATGTTTTGTTTGTTTTTTTGTATGTATGTAATACTACGTTTTCACCAAAAGTTAATCTCGTTGAGGATTAGTAAATCTTCTGAAGTGTTTCCACCATATTAAAAAGATTTAAATAAGGTTAAATTTGACAGCTTCCTTGAAAATTCAAACGGCGTTCTCTTATTTCTTATGAAGTGAGTGAGATAGAGGGTTCCATCTGTGTCAAGCAGAGCAAAAAAAAATTGTGGAATACGTTCCACAACACAAAGAGAATATGAATTTAGGGATGTTCGGTTTTCGAAACTGTTTGTCCATGAAGATTTATACAAGATTTATCTGAAATCTTCTTGAAATCTCAAGATTTATTAATATGGTAAATCTTCGAGATTTGTACAAGATTTATGGATAATCTACTTAAATCGCGATTTAGTCTTGGTGAAAACGTAGTATAACTGACTCGTTGGGGCTCAATTTTGCCCCACTTTAAGCGATCAGATTTGCTTCAAATGTTGTAGACTTATCAACGACCACCGACAATACAATATTTTGATAAGCTTATCTCATTATCCTGATTACCCTGTCAGGATTAGTGATTTTAAGCATTAGATGAAATGGTTCGATTATTCTAACTGCCCTGTGCAGACAACTTCAAGGATTTGAGGACGTCCACCAACAAAAACTTACCTGTGCATTTTCGTTTGCTTCAACACAGTTGTCAGCGATTCTTCGAGTGAGGCTTTTCTGGGTGCATTACGGCGCTTCATCGCTAGAAGGGGTCTTTGTTCAACAATTTTCTGCGACAACACCACAAACTTTATTGGTGCCAAGAACTTTACGAGCTGTTTAAAAAAGATTCTCACAAGATACAAGTTCAGGAGTTGTGTAAAATGAACCGCATCACATGGCGACCTATCCCTCCAAGGCTGTTAAAACTGCAAAATACCATCTTGTATGCCTTGGCTGGCCATTCAGTAGCCTATACGATCGGTACAATTTTTAATTAACACTATCGATTGTGTGCAGCTGTATTTCACCAATGGCTTAATTAGTATTGTCCTTTAAAGCGTCAGTTGTCTCTGGCTTGTCGGCGTAATACTTGTCTTTTACGGCAACCCACAAATAATAGTCCAACGGTGTCAAATCACAGCTCCGAGGTGGCCAAACGACATCAGCTCTGCGGCTGATGAACTTCATCTGAAAAGATGATTTTTTTTTGGCAAAATCAGCATCTTCTCTGAGTCGATCGCAGGCCCACTTAGCGAAGCGAAAATGCATTTGATGGTCAGTTGGCTTCAACTCCTGAACCAATTGGACTTTGTATGGCGTCATACCAAGGTCTTTATGCAAAATTCGTCTCAATGATGTCTCCGAAATGTTCAATTGTTGAGAACGACGGTGAATTTATGTTGATGGCCCTTCACGCACACTTCCTGCCACAGCAGCAACATTCTCGGGTGTACGCACTGTTTTTGACTTTTCACGCTTTGGTTTATCGATAAAGATGCCAGTTTGTTTCACTTTTTTCACAAGATAACGAACATACGGAGCTGACCGTGCTTCTCTTCTTCCAAAATCCGTTCGCATGGTTTTCAAAGTAATGTCGCAATAGTTACCAGCATTGTTCAAGCGTATATACACATCCATATTCGTTCAGCCTCAGCGGAAGGGTAAATATAATTATCTGTCAAATCAGACACGAGCTAAGTGTTTCAATTCACGAAATAAGCACTAGTTGAAAAAAAACGTTAGATGGCGGACCCTTTACTATCATGGCAAGTATTTTTTAATGTTGCCACAACCCTTGTGATGGCGCTATAAAGTTTTAGGTGTAGAATTCGCTAACAAGACAAAAAAAAAAAGAGAAACAAACTTTGGCACGCCCTAACCATAAAACATAAAATCCATATCAAATCCCACAAAAAAACCTACGAAAAACTGCCTAGTGTACCTATGCCTAACCCTTCACCACATTTTCACCACGTCAAAGTAATAGTGCCGTATTACCCCGCATGCCGCTTATAAGACCTTGACCTACATTATGTAGCTGTGTAAGATACACAAAAAAAACAAGAGTGCTAAGGTCAAAAACCATCCACCAGCGAGAAGTTGGCAAATTCAAACGATAGGCCATTCAGGAAAAATCACACCTTGATAAGCATCGCCGTTTCCACCAATTCTACCATCATCCATCATAATCACCAGTTTTTTTTGATATATGTATTTTATTAGATATATTATAAGTTTGGTTATAACCTACCTTCTTTTTTCTCTTTTTTATATTAAATTCATGCTAAATTAAATGTTCTACTTTTGTAATACCATTTCATTAAAAATAAATGCTTTTGTGTAGAAATAAAAAAAAATGGTGTTCACCGAATAAGTAATCTATGTAGGTAGGCACTTTGTATTTGAAAACTATAGTACTCTCATGGTGGAAGTCGAATGGGGCGACATCTAATATATGCCGGCAACCCTTACTCTTTTTTTTTTTGCGGAGAGCTTATGGAGGTTTTAAATGATATTTACTGATATTTTTTGGATGCAATTATCCAAAAAATAGTCTCCTCTTGCTCCTACCACCAATTTTCGACGCTTAAAGACTCACCAAATCGAATTTTACACCTCACATTTTGCAGCGCCACCACCAGGATCCGGGCAACCCTAAAAAAAAACTCGCCATGAGAGTACTATAGTTTTCATATACAAAGGTAGGCATGTATGTAACTTTATACCTAAATATCGTTTTTTCACCCTTAATTGATAACAGTATAGATCAGCTGGG
This sequence comes from Syrphus vitripennis, assembly GCA_958431115.1. Classification (NCBI taxonomy): domain Eukaryota; kingdom Metazoa; phylum Arthropoda; class Insecta; order Diptera; family Syrphidae; genus Syrphus; species Syrphus vitripennis. The sequence continues at coordinate 73,681,821 of OY288108.1, read as the reverse complement.
ATATCCTCTGTTACCGCCAAAAAGGATATAAAATGGTAAGTGCATAAACTGATTAAAAAAAAATATATATTTATAACAAAAAATATTTGAAAAGAAATTTTTAACACTTTAAAGTATCCAGGCATTTATAATAACGTGCATTGGTATCTCCTTTTCACTTTTATCCGTTTTTCCTAATAAACTCCTATTGTGCTAAAACATTTCAAAGGTAGTCATATGCCCTTCAGTGCGCTCAAAATTATAAGACATAAGGGGCATTTCACGTGAAGCGGACAACGAAAAAAGTGGTAGGTCTTGAAATTGGTTCATCTTTGGTTTATGTAAACTTCTTTTAGTTCTCAATGTAAATCCAGAAGAATTTTGAATTTCAAGGTCTGGTATTGGAGTTATGGATTTTTAAAGTTTTGGCATGCTATGGGTAAGGGTTTTCTTAAAAAATACTGATAAATTAAATTGAACAGTAAAAAAATAATTTCAATGGTGGAATATATGGTAAATTAGATGTCCTTTTTATTCATGAAATTTAAACCGGAAATTGATTTTTTTTTTTTATAGAAAACCGGAAGTTAACATTTCAAATTAAATTTTAGTCAAGTTAGCCATTTTTAATATTTTTTTGTTTTGGTCTCATTTTTAAGCCTAAATCTTAGAAATACTACATGCCAAGTTTCAGAGTGGGATATCTATACGTTTAGAAGATACAGCATTTTAAGTGCGAGAAATACCTGCAAAACCAGATTTTTGTATGGAAAACCCGTGTTTTTAATACTCAAATCGAGTTTTGAGTACGTTATACCTTTTTGATATTTTTATCTTTCCTCACAATCTTTTTAATACAATACCAAATCTACTTGCCAAGTTTCAGATTGGGACCTCAATTCGTTTAGAAGATACACAATTTTTTGTGCGTGGCTCTAGTGCAACAATCAGATTTTTGTATAGATAACCGGATGGTAGCAATTTAATTCAGATTTTAAGTAGTCTAGCCACGCACAAAAACTTGTGTATCTTCTAAACGAATTGAGACCCCAATCTGAAACTTGGCAAGTAGATTTGGTATTGTATTAAAAAGATTGTGAGGAAAGATAAAAATATCGTATAATAACGTACTCAAAGCTCGATTTGAGTATTAAAAACACGGGTTTTCCATACAAAAATCTGGTTTTGCAGGTATTTCTCGCACTTAAAATGCTGTATCTTCTAAACGTATAGATATCCCACTCTGAAACTTGGCATGTAGTATTTCTAAGATTTAGGCTTAAAAATGAGACCAAAACAAAATAAAAAATATTAAAAATGGCTTACTTGACTAAAATTTAATTTGAAATGTTAACTTCCGGTTTTCTATAAGAAATAAAATCAATTTCCGGTTTAAATTTCATGAATAAAAAGGACATCTAATTTACCATTATATTCCACCATTGAAATTATTTTTTTACTGTTCAATTTAATTTATCAGTATTTTTTAAGAAAACCCTTACCCATAGCATGCCAAAACCTTACAAATCCATAACTCCAATACCAGACCTTGAAATTCAAAATTCTTCTGGATTTAGATTGAGAACAAAAAGAAGTTTACATAAACCAAAGATGAACCAATTTCGAGACCCACCACTTTTTTCGTTGTCCGCTTCACGTGAAATGCCCCATAAGTGAAAGCAATCTATGTACATAAGTTTAAATGTTACTTATCCATACATACATATAATATGTACAATGTACATATATTTGACTCTTACCTGAAATAAAAGATTTTGTAGTTCGCCCATTTGGAATAACAAAAATTGTCCCGTTTTCATGGAAGTTCGTTATCATTTTGTCGCCAAAGACAATATAAATATTGTCAGGACTACGAAAATGCATCAAACAGAGATGCTCTCTCCTCGCAGCATCCATAAAGTCGTTGTAAACATCCAAATTCTCTGCAAGAATTTCCACCGATGCAATCTTTTCACCCCAAGGCATCTGATACAACAGATGAGCTACCTTCGGCAAGATCAGATTTCTTGCTGATGGAATTGGCCAAATATAATACTCTAGATCGTCGATCACATGCTTTATAATATTGTAGATGTCAATGTCTATAAGAATCCCAATCGATTGATCAACACATTGTTGGAGGTATTGAACTTCTTGAAGAACAATGTTTTCCGCCACCTCGGAATCCCTGAGTTCTATTGCTCGAATCCCTGTGTAAACAAAAAAAAATTAATCGTAAAAATCATCAGTGTGAATTTTCAAAACTAACCAATTTTAAAGTCACCACTAATAAGATTTGCCTGATTTATACGATTTAAAACAAATATCGCAGTAATTGGTTCTCTTGTCATAACCGATAACATTGCATCACCTTCGATTACCTGTACAAAATTGCTTTCACTAGATTGAGACTTATCCTCATCTGTTGTGCTAAACCTTATGCCTTCTATACAAATTAGCGGAATAGGTGGAGCTGTACTGCCCGTAGGTATCGTTGAAGATGGTTCAGTCGTCGTACTTGTTGTTGTAGTACTGAGTCTTAGCTTTGGTGGGATCTTTTTTGCTGGTCCAGCTGCTGTTGTGTTTGTGAAATTTAGAACAAGGAGAAGCCATAATGCAGCTGGAGGAGAGAATCATATTTTTCTATTAAGTTTAAGATCAAGATATTAGACGAAGATATAAGGAAATGATATTACATAATGGTAGAAATCAATGGAATGCAAAGACGCAATAATATAAGCGATCAATGTGGCGGTGACGATAATTTCTGAATATGCAAAAATCGAAACGACATATGAAAAATACAGTGAAGTTTTTTATATAATTTTTTTAGAAAATGGATCTGTAAAAATTTCAGATCTAAGAAAAAACATTAAAAATATTCTTCGCACCCAAGTTCGATGGGAGTTCCAAAAAAAATCAAAAGGTAAAATCACCCAATGCCATAACTGCCAAATGTATGGCCACGGTGAACGTAACTGCAGAGTAAAAACTTATTGCTCCAATTGTTCTGAAAACCATAAAACAGTGGACTGCAAGGCAAGCGGCATCTCTAAATGTGCCAACTGCCAAGGCAACCACAAGTCAACTGATTCTACATGCCCAAGAAGAGAAAAATACTTGCAGATTAAAGGGTCAACTACCTCTAGCAAAAATCGATCACCTCATCAAACAAACCGTATTCATCAAGCTAAATTTGCACCAAATTATATGAGTACACATGATTTCCCCTCCCTTCCGACGAGTAATCGTCACCCACAAGCTTCACCATCATCATCTGCTGCCACTGCACAAGCACAGCCACCTAGATGGACCGCAAACATCACCAGCACCAAATCTGGAGTCAACTCTAATAGAGAAAACGATCTCTTCTCACAAGATGAGCTATGCTCTCTTACAATGGAAATGATATCTAAGCTAAGTGAATGTAAAAGTAAATTTGACCAGTTTAATGTTATTGCACAGCTTGCAACAAAATATTTATACAATCATGGAAAGTAGATTAGATTCTCTTAATGTTATTTGCTGGAATGCCAGAAGTATAAGAAATAAATGTATTGAGTTTTTCAACTTTTTATGTGTTAATAATGTAGACGTTTGTCTTATATGTGAAACGTGGCTTAAGAGTAGTGATAGGTTCTCTCACAGTCTTTATACTTGTCATAGACTAGATAGGAAGAATGATGATGTTGGGGGCGGAGTTGCCATCGTTATCAAAAAGAACTTAGTGCACAATCTAATACCAATTGCAAAAACAGATGCTTTTGAATCAATTGGTATTGAGATTTCGCTAAATGATAATTCTAAATTTAAAATTATTTCAATTTACTTCCCAGGTGGAGCTTCAAATGCACGAAGGATGGTTTCCTTTAAAAATGACTTGAGAAAGCTAGTAAATAATACAAAGTTTCTTATTGGGGGTGACTTTAATTGTAGACATCGTTCTTGGGGCTGCCAAAGAGCAAATAAATGGGGAAATTTGTTGTTGGATTTCATCACTAGAAATCCTATAAGCCTGCTTTACCCAAATAGTCCAACATATTTTCCGGCTAACAAAAAGTCTTCACCTTCAACACTGGATTTGATACTAACAAATTGCCCAGAATTAGTAACACAACCCACTATTATACATGCTCTTAGTTCCGACCACATACCTATAAATTGTGATAACAATTAGGGGTAAAAGATCAAACGCGCAATATTTAGATCTAAAAAATGCTAATTGGCCTAGATTTAGAACTAATATAAAAAGAAGTCTTCGTTATATGTCCTATGACCTTGATAATATAGACAATTATCAACAAATGGACGCTAAAGTTGAAATTATAACTAATAGTATTATAGATAGTATAAATGATGCATGTCCTAAGAAATCTATTAATAATAGAACAACCATACTACCTAATTATATTCTCAATTTAATAAAACAAAGAAATTACTTTAGGAGAATATGGGCTAGATTTAAACACAATAATGATTATGTTTTAATGAACAATCTTACAAAGAAAATATCCTATGAGATCTCAAAGATCAGAAACAATTCATGGAACATTAAGCTCAGTTCTCTAGAGCCAAATTCAAAACCTTTTTGAAATATCGCTAAGGTGTTAAAAAACAAAAACAAATTCATACCTCACCTAGAACATAATGATATTCTTATTATATTGTGTCTCCTGAAGATAAAGCGAACATTTTTGCAGAAACATTTGCACAAAATTTCAAAAATCCTCTTTTATCACAGGTTAGTACAAAAACAAGTGCAGTCACTGATACTGTTAATTCTTTAAGCAGCATCATAGAACCCTTGCCTCAAGATTTATATGTTTCGGGTGAAGATATAAAGTTCTTTATAAGCAATTTACGCAATAAAAAATCACCTGGCTTCGATAGCTTAAAAAATATTTATTTGAAAGAGTTGCCAGAAGCAGCCATCTGTTTCATTTGTGTTTTAATAAATGCATGTCTAAAATTGCAATATTTTCCAAAAATATGGAAAATGGCAAAAAATATCCCCATACTCAAACCAGGTAAGCAACCTAACAAACCAGTAGCTACCGCCCAATAAGCCTTCTAAGCAATTTAAGAAAACTTCTGGAAAAGGTTATAAAATCCAAACTACTAAATTTTCTTGAGAATAGTCACGTTATTCCGAATAATCAATTTGGATTTAGGCAAGGGCATAATGCTTCTCACCAAGTACTAAGGATTTGCAATCATGTTAAACAAAAATTTTCTCAAAAGCAATCGACTGGACTTGTACTCCTTGATGTAGAAAAAGCATTTGACAGTATATGGCATGAAGGTTTACTACACAAACTCAAACGCTTTGGCTGTCCACTTTATCTGATAAAGTTTATTCAAAGCCTTTTACAAGGCAGAGAATTTAAAATAAACTTAAACAGCGTATGTTCTTCTTCAAAAAATATTTTTTCGGGAGTTCCGCAAGGATCAGTTTTGGCGCCTCTTTTGTATATTATATACGTTGCCGATTTTCAAGACCTCTAGAATTGTGAAACAGCCATGTTTGCAGATGATACTGCTATATTTAGTTCGGGTGAATTAGGGCATGATATTGAAAATTCACTACAAAATGCACTTAATAATATTCTAAGCTACTTCGATTCATGGAAAATAAAAATCAATGCTAATAAAACTCAAGCTATTTTTTCACTAGAAAAAGAAAACCTTGGGTTTTACCATTTAGTCAACTGACAATTAATAACTGTAGTATTCCGTGGGTTAATTTTGTTAAATATCTCGGTGTAAATTTAGACAAGAAATTTACCTACCGAGAACATATAAGTAACACTTTAAACAAAATAAGTATTGTGACAAAAATGCTGTATCCATTGATTTGTCGACGCTCTAAGTTAAGTAATTATAACAAAATAACAATTTTCAAAGTCATTTTCCAAGCAATTATCCTTTATGTCTATTTGTACATTCGTTTGTTCATTAATTAAACATTTATTTATTATTTATTTATTTATTTATTTATTTATTTATTTAATTATTTATTTATTCATTTGTTTATCTATTTATTTATTGGTTTATTTACCTATTTATTTACTTAATTCTTTTGGTTGTTTATTTATTCATTTAATTGTTTATTTATACATACTTGAATTTAATTATTTATTTATTTATTCATTTATTTATTTATTTATTTATTTATTTATTTATTTATTTAACGCATTACCTATTTAACTATATGTTTGATAATTTTTTTTTTTTTGTTTGTCATCATTTAATTTGCAATAAATTGGTTTGTAATTAAAACTACATAAAATATCAAATTATGTAAAACAAAATAGTTACCATAAAAATAAGCATATTGTTCTGGCTATTCCATATTAAATTAGTTTTTAAGTTGTTTTTTACCTTTTTAACAGATTTCTAATTAGAAATCCATATATAAACTAAAACTGTCAAATGAAGGTTTTTTGCGTAGTTTTCCTTCAAAATTATACTCTTTAACCCTTCTTGATCTTTATCATCATTTTGAATAGTATTTTTCAGTTGTAAGATATAAACTTACTAGCTGTTACCCGCCCACTTCGCTGGGCACTTTATGGAATTGTATTTTTAGATCTAGACTTGAAATTTAATTGAAGTATTGTTTTGACTTACACAGATCCACAGTAAATTCAAACATACCAAAAAAAATATTCTGGTCAAGTTTCTAAGTTTTAAATCTACAGATTAAAAGATACAATTTTTTTAAATTTATAACGCCCGCCCCCGGAAAACCCTCTGGGGGTGAAACATCATAAAATTATTTTTTACTAAATTCAAACATGCCAAAAAGAATATCCTGACTAAGTTTCATACCTATATAAGAGCTGTAGTTTTAAAATTTGAATTTTTTTTAATTAACACCCCGCAACCCCTCTTGAGGTGAAATTTCGTAAAATCTGTTCTTAGTTGACCTTTACTCGGTGAAAAGAGTATTACTACCAAATTTCAAGTCTTTAGCTCTAATGGTTTCAGAGATATCGTGATGAATGACTATATATGTACGTGGAAATCTCTTATATATATTATATAATTGTGACAGTCAATTAATTATAGACAAATAATTTGCAATAAAATAAAATTGCGACTATAATTAAAGATCTAAGCTATCCTATCTCTCAAGATGGAAAAAAGCACACATTTAAAAAAAAATATTAAAATCAGTTAAGTAGTTTAGGAATCCATCGCGGACAAACATCGTGACAGGAGATTTATATATATTAGATAGCTTTCCTGAAATCTTGCAAAAAAAAACTATACAAAGCATTGCACCACGTGTTGTTGAAAAATGTTGTTGAAAAAGAAATTTCGAATTCCAACGTGGCGCCATCTAAGAGAAGTTCACAATAGATGGTCCGACAGTTTTCTGTAAAAAATCTGATTTAAGGCGCCATCTGTTTGAGACTTATGAAACTTACGATTAATAACAAACATCAACATTGACAATCAGTTTATTGTTAATTATAAATTATTAAGACCATTAATCGAAATATAAAGTATCCTATATCTCAAGTTAGACCAAATTACACATAAAATGCCAACTTTCATCGAAATCGGTTGACTTGGTGAAGAGTTCACTGGGAACATACATATGACACTGGATTTTTATATATTAAGATTATCATATCTCTGTGCAAGCTGTGTATTCACAAAAATCATGCAACATGTAAAGCCTTATTCTACGAAAATAAATATATATCTATGTATATCTGAAATGTAAGCTCGGATAAGAGTGGGAGACTGCTTCTGAAAATTGAATAACAGTGGACCAAGAATTGATCCCCATGGAATTCCCGAAAAAAAAATTAGGTAGGAAAGGATCAACTTTGATACGGTTTCTGAGAAACGGAACTGATTTTATTAGTCTCTTGTCATTGACGAAATCAAAAACTTTTTTTTAATAATCTAATCATCACTAATCTAATACTTACGTACGAGAAATGACAATAAATCATTATTCACTGCATTTCTGATATCATTTGAACCCGTAAGATATCCGTAATAAAACGGATATCTATACTCGTAACTCATTTTCCAGTACCTTAGCAAAATCGAGATTGTACCAAACTCTTGTCGTAATGCAGGTGTTTTAGAAATCGGTATAACCTTTGCAATTTTCCAAAAGGATGGATATGACGATACCCTAACTATTGTATTGAATATAGGTACATGTTTAAGAGTAGTGAGAACGTGAGGCAGGATAATTTTCATGAAGGGTGGCTGAACCTGCAGCCGAAGATTTAATTTTAAGTACAGAACATCTTCATCACATACTCCTTAAAAACGAAAAGAATTTAACTATCGGGGCCAACAAATTCATTGATTTCTGCGGCATGGGCAACTCTCCGTTCAGTTCATCTGTGTAAAATTTGATTTGGGGCTCATTAATACGGTATTCACACCAAGCCGAAAACACGGTTTTCGATGAAAACCTAATCGAAAACACAAGTTTTCGCATACATTTTATTGTAGCTTCAGGTTTTCATAAACGACATGTTTTATATAAAACCGGTCGAAAACTTGTGGAAACTCATAGATGAACTAAATCAAACACACCTATGGAATGTTCAGCGCCCAAAAATCAACAAGAAAGAAATTGATGGAATGCTTTCAAAAGAAATTAAAAACAGCTGACTGTCATATTATTTGAGTTTTTAATTTGTTTTGTTGGTAAACTTTTTGTGGTAAGTAATTTCTTTCTTCTGATTCTCATGTAAGAGTTTTCAGATAAGAAAAAGAAGTTTAACAAAATATTCATGTTTTCTTCAATTTTCTTTTTATGTATATAAATTAGTTTAATTTGTTTAGCATTCATTTATTGTTGCAAATATGTGAACACAAATAAGTTTTTAATTTTACAATACAAAATTTGACAGTAGTGTTGTCAAAAAATTGAAATGTCAAACGAAAACATGTAATATCTTTGTATATGAAAACTATAGTACTATCATGGCGAGTTATTTTTAGGGTTGCAGAGGTCCTGGTGGTGGCGCTGCAAAATGTGAGGTGTAAAATTCGATTTGGGGAGTCTTTAAGCGTCGAAAATTGGTGGTAGGGGCAAGAGTAGACTATTTTTTGGATTATTGCATCCAAAAAATAATAATAAATATCATTTAAAACCTCCATAAGCTCTCCGCAAAAAAAAAGAGTAAGGGTTGCATAGGTAAATTAGATGTCGCCCCATTCGACTTCCACCATGATAGTACTATAGTTTTCATATACAAAGGTATATTGTAACCAAAAATCATTGAATAAATATAAATAGAAGTGACACCTCAGAGCTCAAAGCGGCACCGGCTACCTGTGGCCAATTTGAGAAACAAAAAAAAAAGATGTGGGGTTTTCATGAACACAAACCAATTTTCAACGGGATATTTATTTATTGTATTTTTATATTTGTGCCTTTCCGTATCCATAGAGATTTAGTTTTGTTTTGATTTTTTTTTCAAATTTCAATATAGGTTCATGGATTATAAATGTGTATAGGTAGTTTTCTTTAGGGGTATGGGTTGTTTTTTATTATTTTGTTTCATGTGTCGATATTTCTTTGTCGGAAAATAAATGTACATTTTTGCCTATTGAAATGTAAACATAAGAAATTAATTGAAGATTGTTTGTTTGTTTGATTTGTAAATATGTTTTTAGACGCCTAGTTTTTGGTGTAGATTATTTTTCGAACAAGGAGATTAAAAGCAAATCGAATACATTTTTTACTCAGAAAAATACCTAATGTTAAAATAACGAATAATGTATTATATTCAGATACTTGTTGGAAATATCTATAACTCAAAATTGAAACTAAATTGTTAAAACAATGAACTCAATACGGTATTTTACGGCTTTAGGAAACACTTACATACATATACAACGAGGTTATCTTCATACACTTTTAAAATCTAAAAATGTATAATTCAACCAACCGCGAAAACCTTAAAAGTTATATGAGGTTACCTTTATAAGAAAATTTTTTGTTCTCAAAAATCCATCTTTTTGTTAAATTTTCAAATTTCAATTGAATAAACAAGTTAACCGACGAATGCATTATTTGATTTACTATAAAAAAAGTTCAAGACATTAGAGAACTTTTTTTGTTAGTTTTTGTTCCTTTGTTTTTTTTTTACTAGTTTGTACACCTCCTGTTAGGCCAAAGGACAAAGAAAGTAGGTACATATAATGATTCCGACTTGTAAAGGTTTTATCATTTTTATTCTTTTTACTTTAGCTGGTTTTAACATTGCAAAAGCACAACCGATTCTTTATTATTTTTTATTTAAACAATATAGGTTGGAAATTGGTATGTACCATACACCTATTTTCTGTGTGGATAACGGTTTTCCCGCAATTTATTTGCTAAAATAACTTGATTTAAGTAATTTTAAATGTGAATGAAAAGAGAAAGATGATGTTTAAAGTGATGTAAAATAATATCCATAGTTGGATCATACCTAGAAAAAGCTTTGGTTAAAATGTAGGTATAGTTAAATAATTGCCGAATTGCTAACTTAAAAAAAAAAAAATTGATTCATGTAAAGTATTTGCTAGATACGAAGATATTAACAAGAAAATAATGTAAATATACTTTAAGAAAGATGCCTTAGATGGAAGTCACTTGACTGTGCAGGGTGCAAGGCTTAAACGTTATAAATGTAACTACATACGTAGGTATGTACATAGTCATTGTATATAGATTTGCATAGTACTCTCATGAACACGTTCCAAACGTTGTGTGATGTGGTCGTTTGAGGGCGCACTTGTATATACACAGAAACAGCAACCAACAAATTAGTAAGTGAGATCGCTAGATGGCCGACGTGTGGAACGTGTTCATGAGAGTACTATGCAAATCTATATACAATGTACATAGTTAAAAATAAGTTCTTCATTTGACCTTAACTTATGAGAAGTTAACTTTTATTAGGTATCAGAAGAAAGTATATTTAATTATTTGTATTTTAAGTAAAAATTTGCATAACGAGCATTTTGTATGGAATTCCTTTAATAATTGATATCTTTTACACTACAAAACTTGTTCAAATCGATCTTTATTCTCGTGTCCTATTTATGGATATATATTCATTTACTCTTATGGACACAAGTAAAAAAAATTGAGGAAATATTTTTTTTCGATTTTTTAAGTCATAGATATTGCGATAAAACAAAATGCATTCTTAAGATTCATTTTTCTCAATTTTGAACTTGAATTATTATATAACTGCTCACTTACATAGGTACACATATAAAACAGAACGAGGCAAAAATTTTCTAAAAACTTAAAAAATGGAAGAGATGCATTTTATTAATTTCCTTTTAATTAATGAAATAAATTTATCAGATGACTTATTAATTCAGCCTAAATTTGACAATTTTTTTGGCCTGCTTTGGGCTAAAGCATTTTTTAACAATTATTAAACAGTTTCGTTGCTTCAAGCACCGACAATTTTACTTTCGCTAATATCGTTGTTGAAAATATATTACCTAGTTTTCAAGCAAATGGTGCGGATACAAAAAAAAACCCGAAATGATTATAGCGTTTTTTCTTATACTTTCCAATTATTTCTGCAGCTAACAAACCCTTCTGAGATGAAGCAAGCATATACTTAGGTGCATTAAAAGCTATTTTTAATCAATCTTCATTACTTGTAAATAAGTATGTATTATTTGAGATCGAATCCAAATCAATTTATCGTATGAACTCGCATTGGTTGGTGGTTGTTTTAAATATAAACGAAGGTGCAGCAATTGCTTTGTTGACTTCTGCAATACAAACACTAGAATCCCTTTAAGTTTGATACCGATAGACAATCCCGTTGTACGCCAACTTTCACAAGAATTGAGAACAATCAGTAGCACGGAACCCACTTCCATGGAAAAACCATCTCTGCCTTCCCTCCGTCTACTATATAATGTACTACTACTATATAATCTCTCTTGTATTTAAAGACCTTCACTCAGATCAAGTAATAGGTATAGGCACATTGGGCCCTACCAATAATCAAATTTAGTGACGACTTTAATATTTCTGTGAAATGGACCATATTGAAAAGAGTTCATATATTCGTACATTGTATGACCTTAATATTTAAGTGGACAATAAATAATGAACCATATATGAAATGGCTTTCAAAGAAATAACATGCAGTGTTTGGTTAATTATTTAGGATCCATAACATAATGGTTAATTTTTTCGAAATATTTAAGTCGTTGCTAAATTTGATTATTGCCCATTATGTCCCTACCTGACTAATGTAACTTTCGTATAAAAAAAAAATCAAAACACAAATGCAACCCCTTTTTTGATTTTTAATTTAGAATTAAAAATAACGAAAATTTTCATAGGCACATATTCAAATACATACATATGTACATACATACCTACATTCATACATATTTGAAAACAAATTATTTTGAAAGAAACAAATAATTTGAATAATAGAAAACAAATAGAACAATCGTTGCCGTAGAAACGTAGATAAACAACAAATTTTCAAATTGAGAAAAAATCCCTTTCGAATACACAACTCATTTATAACTAAGGATAAATTTTCTTATTGAATATCCAGACCTATTATATTTTTTCAAGCGATGGTGGCGGCACCGACCAACCATAGTGGCCATTTTCTGAGTGACACCTTCTATTTATATTTATTCAATGCAAAAATTACTTAACTACTTTTGAACTATATTGATTCTCGAATGCGATGACAACGCCACCTTCCTTCGAGATTTGGAACAACCTGCTATGAGCTTTGAATGAGCTTCTTCGAACATCTGTGAGAATAGGAATATCGATATAGAGCTTTCGATTGCTTTCGAGATTAGACCAGAACCATACGTTTTTCTATAAAAGCTTGAAGGCACTACCGGCTGGACACAGTTTAATCTTGAAAGTGAAAGAATAAAGTTCGTGTGAACTGTTGCATACTGTTGAGCTAGTAATTAATAAAAGTGATTTGAATTGAAGTAAAGTGTCTTATAAATGTAATGAGTAGAAGCTTTGTGTATATAAACTATATTACTATCATGGTGGAAGTCGAATGGGCGACATCTAGTGTGTCTGCGCAACCCTTACTCTTTTTTTTTTGCGGAGAGCTTATGGAGGTTTTAAATGATATTTATTGATATTTTTTGGATGCAATTATCTAAAAAATAGTCTCCTATTGCCCCTACCACCAATTTTCGACGCTTAAAGACTCCCCAAATCGAATTTTACACCTCATATTTTGCAGCGCCACCACCAGGACCTTTGCAACCCTAAAAAATATTCGCCATGATAGTATTATAGTTTTCATATACAAAGGTAGAAGTTAATAAATAAAATAAATAAGTTTTTATTGCGAACCCAAAGCAGAAGAATACAACTTATAAAAAAAATATGCGTGTGTCTCTTTTGATAAAACAAGGACAAAAAGTAAATGTGGTTAAAGAAGAAAAATAAAAGGGAAAATGGGTAAGACAGTGATTGAATTGAATTGTGTTGAACTTAAGCCAGAGCTGAATGAACGAGGCCTTCATACTGCTGGAAGAAAAGCTGACCTCATAATTCATCAAATTGGCGGTCAGCCATCAGCCGAATAGGGGGAATAACATCTAGCATACGAAAACATGCACGTGCCGTAACTATTCGGGACTGGTGGAAGTTAGCCTCTTCGCGGCGGCCAATCAATCAACAATCCTCTTAAAGGTTTGGCTATATGATCAGGCTAGTTCCACAGGTTGGCAACAGGTTGATTCCATGTTCTGTAAAACTAAGAGACTTACGAGACCAGCAACAAGCCTCGGAAACGGACTGATCCACGACGACAACCCTTGCAACGAAAACGGAAAAATGATTTACGAATTTTCTTATGGAACGTACGATCGCTCTATAGAGCTCGAGCTGCTCAGCAGCTAGCCGATACCCTGTCAGAAGAGAATTATGACCTATATTACAGTTGTCATACAAAACACCATGTGCTCGGGGTAGGCTTCTTGGTCAGCGAAAAAATGAAGTCTACCGTCATCGGCCTTAACGCTATAAGCGAAAGGCTATGCACCCTTCGCGTGCGAGGCAAATTCAAGAACATCAGCCTCATTAACGTTCACGGACCTACGGAGGAGTCCTCAGACGAAGAAAAAGAGACTTATTATGAACAAGTCGAGAGGGCCCTCCATGCCTGTCCAAGGTATGATGTCAAAATCATCCTTGGGGATTTGAACGCTAAAATACATAAGAAAGGAGATGTCACAACGTGCAGCAATTATAGAGGTATCACGTTGTTGAGTACCGCCTATAAAATACTCTCCTCTATCCTACAAGAACGGATAGCCCCATACGCTAAAACCATAATCGGCCAATATCAATGTGGTTTCATTCCAGGCAAATCAACAACTGATCAGATCTTTACCCTTAGGCAGGCGATGGAAAAATGTCTAGAATTTAACATCCCAACATACCATCTGTTTATAGACTCTAAGGCCGCCTATGATAGCATAGCCAGGGTAGAACTTTACAAAGCCATGAGAGAATTTGGCATCCCAAATAAATTGACACGTATTTGTAGGATGACCATGACCAACGTAACAAGCCAAGTAAAAATCGCCGGATTGCTATCCAGACCAATCAACATCTTTAATGGACTCCGACAAGAGGATGGTTTGGCCTGCCTCCTCTTCAACCTGGCGTTAGAGAAAGCAATCCGTGACTCTGGCACGGCAACAAGGGGGACCATCGTCAACAGGTCCAGCCAGTCTGGTGGATACACAGACGACATTGACACCATCGGAAGGACCGAACAAGCTGTACACGATTCCTTTATCCAGATTGAATAGGCGGCACAAAATATGGGGCTGCACATTAGTGAAGGTAAAACAAAGTACATGGTGGCGTCGAATGCGAGAAGAACAGTTGGTAAAAACAATCAAGGTAGCGGAGCACGAATTTGAAGTGGTGCAATCCTTCAAATAGCTTGGGTCGACAGTAGCAGCCGATAATAATTTAGAAGAAGAAATACGCGGGCGGCTACTCAATTCCAACAAAGCCTACTATAGTCTGTCAAAGCTCTTCAAATCCAGAAATCTCACCATAAGTTCAAAACTGCTGCTGTACAGGACCATGGTCCTGCCAGTACTCACGTATGGATCCGAGACTTGGGTGCTTAGCAAAAGACACTCCGACCTCTTAGCCGTGTTCGAGGAAGGACGATTCCGGAGACGGTACAATCATGAATTGTACGCAATCTACCTTGAAGCAGACATAGTGACAAAAATTAGGTTCGGTAGACTCCGGTGGGCAGGGCACCTAGCTCGCATGAGTGAAGAGGAACCTGCTCGGAAAGTCCTTTGTGGTACATTCTATGGTAGACGGCAGCGTGGTAGACCATGCATGGCATAGACCAGGACGCCCGAAGCCTTGGGGTGCGCAACTGGATGGCGTCGGCCCAAGACCGGGATAGGTGGAAAGACTTGTTGAAGGAGGCCAGGACCGGACCCCGGTTGTCGAGCCGATGATGATGATGAAAATTCGAAAATTTAAGTCAGCGCGGAGAAGACCCAGACACATTCCTATTCGAAATAGAAATACCGGAAGAACAAGTAAGTACTGGTGTCAACTTGTCGGACAAATGGAAAAACAACCAAAGAACGTTTTAGAAGAACAAAAGACTTTCATCTATGGTAAGCTTGATTTTTTTTTACACTTCAGATTCTTTGCTGTAGTGAGCTTAGAGCAAGCTTCAACTACAGTAAGAGGCTCATCATAAGTGCATGTGTTAGTGGTTAGTAAATATAATGAAAACTAACACATGCAACACATAAAAATATCTAATTACAAAAATTAAAAAGCATAAAAATAAAACAAAATTAAACAAAAATATACAAAATACTAGACATTCACGATATCTATTGTTAAAAATAAAACAATATCACGACCGAGGAGCACTGGTTCGAAACGAAATTTTTAGTCTTAATTTACTCATGAAGTCGATAGACAAATTGTTTAAATTAAAAAGCCTGCACATACGGTTCAAAGGTTCATGCAAGCCATAGTTGGTTCTATGGAATTCAACGTGTAAAAGTTCAAATCTTCGCAGGTGGTGAGATCCTCCACGGTAGTTATTGCCGATGCAAGCTAACAAATCGGAAGCATCGATTTGACCATTAATGAGTTGATGAATAAATATAGGGTCATTATTGACACGTCTTTGATATAAAGTTTGGATTTGCAGAAGTTGGATTCTATGTTCATATGGTGGTAGATTGATCGGGTCAGTCCAAGGAAGGCCCTTTAGAGCAAAGCGAATGAATTTATGCTGAATTGATTCAATCCGACTTTTATGTGTTTCTTAGAAAGGGGACCATACTTCTGAGGCATATTCAAGATGAGGACGTACATAACAATTGTACAAAGAGAGAGTAACGTATGGATCGTTAAATTCCTTTGCCCAACGTTTAATAAAACCAAGCATAGAGCTGGCTTTCTTAACAATGAAATTTATATGTTCCGTGAACTCTAAATTAGAGCTAAAATGAACACCCAAGTCCTTAAAGCTTGAGATACGACCTAGTTTATGCTGCAAAATAGAATAATCAAAAGCATTTGGAAAACATTTTCTTGAGAAAGTAATTGTTTGGCATTTAGCAGGGTTTAAAGTAAGACCATTTTTACTACACTAAACAGTAAAACTATCAATATCTGCCTGAAGAAGATGGTTGTCATGTTTGTCTTTAATTGTCACGAAAATTTTCATATCATCTGCAAATATAAGAATCTCACTCGACTGTAGACATGACACGACGTCATTTATAGCAAGAATGAACAGAAAAGGGCCTAGGTGGCTTCCCTGAGGTACACCTGAATGGGTAATAAATGGACTAGAAAGACTATTGCGGAATTTCACCTGATAGGACCTATTTTCAAGATAAGATTTAATCCAATTTACAAAAAAGGGTGGGAAACCAAAAGCTCTTAGTTTGAACAAAATAATATTGTGGCTCAATTGATCAAATGCCCTAGAAAAATCGGTATATATACAGTCAATTTCACTTCCACTTTCCAAGGAATTCGAGCATTTGTGCACGAAAGAAAGAAGATTTGTTACTGTTGATCTTTTTTGTACAAATCCATGCTGTTTTTCACTTATTAAATTCCTGGTATGAAAGGATAGGCTTTCACAAACAACTTTTTCAAAGAGCTTTGGGATACAAGATAATTTCGATATAGGCCGATAATTTTTGATATCAATCTTTTCGCCTTTTTTTAAAAAGCAAGGAAATTCGCCTGATTTAATAGAGAGCTCAAACAAAAGTTTAAGTGGTTGAACTAGAATATGTCTACAATTTTTTATTACTATTGGGGGAACTCCATCAGGGCCAGAAGAGTAGTCATCTTTCAATGAAGAAAGATATTCTAGAATAGTGTTTTCACGCAGAGAAATACTATTACAATTTGTTTGGGCATAGATATGGAAGTTTTTAAAATATTCTTCATCAACAACAACAGGTGCCTCAACGAAGGAGTTACGAAAATTATTCGCAAAAGCGTTGCAAATATCGGTGGTCTCACGTAACGAGCAGTTTTCATAAATAAAATTCGCCGGATAGCCATCTGAATTTTTCTTTGAGTTAAAGAATCTCCAAAATGATTTAGGGTCCTGTTTTAAAGAATTTCCCGTTTCATTTACATAATTTGTATACAAAGTTTTTGAAAGGGCTTTAAATTCCTCGAAAAGAACAATGTAAGAAAAGTGGTCAACTGGTGAAAGAGTTTTTAAGTATAATTTCCATGCTTTATTTCTTTGTTACGAAGTAATCTAAGCTCTTTCGTGTACCAAGCATGACGAAAATTCAAGTTTTTCGATAATTTTAATGGAACAGTATTTTTCACACATGCGTTTAAAATATTATAGAAAATAGAAACGGCATCGTCAATATTAGAAGAAACGGATATCTGACCAACAATATCAGACCTAGTTAAATTTTCAGAGAGCAAACGAAAATCTGCCTTTTTGAAGTCAATAATATACGAGCAATCGTAAGAGTTGCTATTTTCAGTTAGATGACTGCTAAAGCCAAGAAAAATATCCAGGGGAGGATGATAGTTATCATCCTTAGTAATACTGGAACTAGATTCTAGAACAAGTGTACTAATAGCGTCAGAAGAAAATACTAAATCGAGAATTCGATTTTTTGAGTTTTTGATACAGCTTACTTGCGTAAGTCAGTGCAACTTAATTTATCTAGCAAAAGCAGTTCAGATTGGGAAGAAGTTAATGAAGGTTCAGAGGGAACCCAGTCAATATGCGGTAAATTAAAATCTCCCAGCAGTAAGATTTCACTATTGGAGCAAGACACGTCAATTATAAAATCAATTGCAATAGAGAGTTCATCAAAAACTGACGCCGGACTTTTTGGAGGAATATAAGCATTTAATATATACACAAATTTGGACTCAACGGTCAACTTTATACAAATCAGTTCGGTAGAGAACCGAATTGGAAATACAACAAGACAAGACAAAAATTTATTGCGAATGGCAATCAAAACTCCACCTCCTAATTGTTTAGGTTTGTCTTCATGACGATCATTTCTATAAACTAAGAACTCTTGACTAAAAAGTTCTGTGTCCAAAAAACTTGGATTAAGCCAAGTTTTAGTCAAAACAAAGACATCATGAGATAATGCTTGAGAGTTAATAAAAATATCAGAAGTTTTAGTTTTGATGCCTTTGAGCACAAGTTGGTTACTATTGATGGACGTTTTGATTGCATTGAAAAACAACTTTCAAAAGTAAACGCAAAGCTCGAGAGCGTTCAAGAAAAATTTAAAGGCAAAATACAAAGTATTGCCGACGAATAAGACAAATTTCGAAAAATTAAGATCAGGGAAAATGTTGGCGAGTTCCCAAGGAAAAAGGAAGTACACCCACCGACTTTTGATGGGCAAACTTCTTGGTCAATCTACAAAAAAACAGTTAAGGCAGCCGCTGCAACGAACGGCTGGGACGGAGAAGACAAATTTATAGATCTGACGGTTGCCCTCAGAGGATCTCCTGCTGAACTGCTGCAAACCATTCCAGCAGATAAGAATGGTAACTTCAGTGCTCTTGTTCAGGCCATAGACAAACGCTTTGGAGATGGCCATATGCAAGAAGTCTTCCACGTCCCACTGAATACTGAATAGAGTCCAGAAAAGAGGAGAAGCCCTGCAACAACTTCAAGCAGATATCGCATATCGAACGGTTGGTGCATCTCGCATATCTAGCTGCAGGGGATGATATCATCAGCTGCTTTGCAATAGAAGCCTCCATCCGTGCTGTATATGACATCAACTTTCAGCGAGTACGCTTCCTGAAGCTTTAGCGTTTGCTCTGACTATGGAAGCAGCGGAACAAGCTTTCCAAGGAGTTCATCGACTCAGAGAAGTGGTAGTTGAAGAATGCTCTTCTCAAAAAATCGTATTCCAAAGAAGCCAGCGTGAAGGACCTGCTCGATGCTGGAATTGTAACAAAACCGGACATCTCTAGCGCAGCGGCAGTGTAGATTACCACCGAGAAGAGCTGCATGTCAACATTGTGGAAGTAGAATCAAAGCTCGATAACAACCACGCAATAGCACCTACACTCCTTCTCAGAGGGTTTCTGGTATTAGAAACCCTATCCAAGTCTCACAAAAGTGTATGGTGAGTTCGTCTTATGCCGTTTGGCAGAACTAGATTTTTCACACCTGTTCTTGGTAGCGGGTATATGTGACGAGTGCATCGTTGCAATCGACTGCATGAAGTAGCATGGAATGATTTTGGATATCGGTAAGAAAGTTCTTAAGTACGAAAATTTGGAGATTCCGATGGTCTATGGCAACGAAAACTCAACAACTATCAGGACCGTCATCAAAAAAGACATTTGCTTGCCTGCTTTTTCGAAGTATTCGTGTGGACGAAACTAAAGGGCGACTTTGGAAACCATCGATACCTCATGGTGGAACCAGTTGCGGTACAACGTTCCCAAAACTCCAAAAGCCCTTGGGCATCACTAATCGTTCTTGTCAAAAATAAGGATGGAAGCACTCGATTTTGTGTAGACTACCGAAGACTGAACGACGTGACGAAGAAAGATAGCTACCCTCTACCCAGAATCAGCGACACCTTAGACGCGATGAAAGGAGCCCAATGGTTTTCAATTTTTTATTTGAAGAGCGGTTATTGGCATGTCGAAATTCGCCCAGAAGATCGGGAAAAGACGTCGTTCTCCACAGGAAACGGTCTGTGGTAGTTTAATGTGATGCCATTCGGACTATGCAACGCTCCAGCAACTTTTGAGCGTTTGATGGAGTGCGTTCTAAATTGACTAACTTACGTCTGTCAAGTTAGCACTACATTTATGGAAATTACAAATAATAAGTATGCAGTCAATTGTAGCTTTTTTGTAATTAATTAGTTGTGGAAAACAAAAATTGTAGCTCCGCTGGTTTTTAAGAACATGGGGTGTAGTGCTAGGTTGATATTAACTTAGCACTACATCTTCAAAACTTTTAAGAACTAAGTATACCTACAGTTAATTGTAGCTTTTTTGTATTAAATTAGTTGTGGGAACTAAAAAATTCCAAAAAAAAAATTTCACCTACAAAAAAAATTATGAAAATGGGTACATATGTATGTAATGCTAAGGTGATATTATCAAGCTAGCACTACATCTTCAAAACTTTCACAAACTGAGTTTAGAGTTAATTCTAGCTTTTTTGCAGAAAATTAGTTCTGAAAACAAAAAAAAAATAGAAAAAAAAATTTCCCTACTTTTTTGACCCCATATATTTTGTGCAGTTCTAACTCCTTACTTTTTTGAAGAACAAAAACAAAATGAAAAATCTCAATTTTTCAATATTTGCCTTACTTCCTTGAACAATAACAAAAGGAAAAAGAGCTGAATTTTTCAATATTGTCAAAACAGCCATTAAAAAGCTAAATTAAAAATCCAATTAAGCAATTAATTGAAGCTTGGGCTTTTAAAATTAGTTGTGAAAAGATACAAATTCTAGAAATTGTTTTGGCTAAGTTTTTTGAAAAAATTAAATTCGTAGTAGTGCTAACCTGCTAACTTGACATTTTGAAAACAGACATTAGGAAGCCAAATTTAAAAATCAATTGTAGCTTGGGGCCTTAAAATTACAAAAGAAAAAAGTTCCAAAAAATTTATTTTTTCAAAAAAAACCAAAAAATTCATGTAGCGAACACGAATTATATGCAAAGGTATATATGTATGTTTCTATGTATTGGTTTGAGTAGTACTATTTAAAAAAAATAGTAAATCTGCAATAAATTATATAGTACATTTTCGTTCCCATCAGACCTCTACAAAAATTCCACGTTAGTTCTATAGTTCCTAATAGTTTTCCAAAATATTGCATTTTCTGTGAACAACACCAACAACTTCAGCGTTTTTATAAACGCCTTAAAATATACTATCTTGTTCCGCCTCCATTTTCTCCAGGCCTTGTTCAAAAGACTGCAATTCATAGTACGTATCGAAAGGGGAGAGGTAGAAAGATCAGTTTTGAACCAGACTAGCTATTTAGTTATTATTTTTATTTCTATTGTATTATTCATACTTTAGAATGTCAGTTTTATGAGACTTGACCATTCTTTATATTGCACCACCTTAGACCACTGACGCTACGTGTCGAGATGTGGTACTTGTTCACCAAATGCATTTCGAGTCACAGCATTTAAGTGGCTTAAAGTATGCTATCTTATTCCGCCTCCATTTTCTCCAGACCTTTTTCAATAGACTACAATTCGTAGTACGTATCGAAGGGGGAGAGGTAGGAAGATCGGTTTTCCAAAATAGTTATGGTCGGTTTAACCAATAAACGGAAAATGGGATGTTAACTTCACATAGCATATCAATTATTGAAATGTCAAAAGGAAATATTTTTTTCTGATGTGAGACATATCAAAAGAGTTCCTCATCCATAAAAAAAGTGTTTATGCATAAAAAAATTGTATTAAAATCAATTTTATTATGAAAAAAAAAAATAAAAACCAAATAATTATATGAAACAGAAAAGCAACTGAATAACAAAGATTATAGCTACTAAATTGAAACTTAAAATCGACTGAATTGCATAAAAACTAGTATAGGTAATGTGTCCAATGTGAAATTAAAAAAAATTTAGTTTCTAACACTTTTCTAATAAAAATTATCTAATTTTTTCTAACTGAAAGCAATAATTTGTTCGAGTTTCGAAAACCGATCCGAATTAGAATTACAACTCTTTTTTTAAGGACAAAAAAATATTTATGCATATAAATCCACCAATAGGATTTTTTTCTGTTTACATGTTCTTGGAGATGCAAGCCAACGGTAAAAAAAACACATTCAATACAAATACATACAAATACATTGAAGAAGAAAAACAAGCAAATATTGGTAGGCAGTGCGAAGTAAAAAGATAGAAAAAATTACTGTCTGACAGTTCATACTCTGTTCCGAATTAAAAAAAGAAAACGCTCACTTTCTAGTGAAAGTTGGACACTTGTGCATTATAGTTATTAATTTATAACTATGTTATTTCTGTTGGACCTTTTGTATAAGCAGGAAGAATAGAAGACCGATCTTCTTTATTTTTAACAACAA
This sequence comes from Syrphus vitripennis, assembly GCA_958431115.1. NCBI lineage: Eukaryota > Metazoa > Arthropoda > Insecta > Diptera > Syrphidae > Syrphus > Syrphus vitripennis. The sequence continues at coordinate 73,659,224 of OY288108.1, read as the reverse complement.
CGCAATGTTATTCAGAGATTAAATTACAATTCTGAACTTTGGCAATCTCAATGAAGGGATTTTCGGGGATTTTCATTGATTTTTTCTCTTTGTAATTTGACATTTGAACATCTAAAGAAAGCATTATTCATACATAATAATGAATATCGAAATATATAACTGTGTAAAAACAAAAAATCTTAACAATCAAACTAAATAATATTTTTTGACATAACAAAATTGATTAGGGGGGTTCACATTCTCAAATATGCTTGACAAGCACGGCTTGTTTGACTTTAATTTGAGAATGTGAACTCTCCATCAAACGATTTGTCAAGCATGCTGGATGGTATTAAAATATTTTGATATTTTGCTTGCTTGAAAAGCATATTTGAGAATATGAACGCTTGATTGTCATGCCGGGAGGAAATTTTATTTAAAAAAAAAATTCAAAATGTGCACAACAGAAAAAAAAGAAAACAAATTAAGATGGCTATAAGCGGAAATTGCGATTTTTGGAGAGATTTTTTTTGAAATTTATAGAAGTTTTCCAGAAATATGCCACAATGAAGACTATTCAAACAAAATAAAAAAGAACAAAGCCTACCAAATTCTCTTGGAGAAACTGAAGGAAATAGAACCAAATGCAACTATAGATTCTCTAAAAAAAAAATACTATTCGAACATGTTTTCGATTTTCTTTTATTTATTTGCTTTTTTTCTTCTTCTTCTTCCATTTCTAAAATTTCATCAACTACGAGAGCTGCAACCAACCCGTCTGCCATGGTCATTGTATATAAATTTGCAAAGTACTCTCATCAGCACGTTCCATACAGCTTTGTGGTGTGGTCGTTTCAGGGCGCACTTGTTTATAAACAGAAACAGCAACCAAAAATTTAGTAAGTGGTGTGATCGCTTGGGGGCCGACGTGTTGAACGTGCTGATGATAGTACTATGCAAATTTATATACAATGGCCATGGTCATTGTATATAGAACCTATAGTATTATCATCAAGATGGTTTTTGTGTTGTGTGGTGTGGTCGTTTGAGGGCGCACTTGTATATACACAGAAACAGCAACCAAAAAATTAGTAAGTGATGTGATCGCTAGGTGGCCGACGCGACGTGTGGAACGTGTTCATGAGAGTACTATGCAAATTTATATACAATGGCCATGGTCATTGTATATAAAACTTATAGTACTATCATCACGATGATTTTGGAGTTGTGTGCTGTGGTATATACACAGAAACAGCAACCAGAAAATTAGTATGTGCTGTGATCGCTTGGGGCCGAAGTGGTGGAACGTGCTGATGATAGTACTATGCAAATTGATATACAATGGCCATGGTTAGAATTCTAAAGAGAAATGGTGCTTGACATCATGTTTGGCAAATGTGAACGCTCAATGTTTCGTTTGATCAAGCATACATCAAGCGGTTCTTGTCAAGCATATTTGAGAATGTGAACCCCATAATCAATTTTTGTTTTAGTTTGATTGGCCTCGTTCACAAAGTTATCCTAAAGCAATCCAGATTGGTTTGTGTTGTTGTAATCTCTTGAGAAAAAACAGCCGCTGTTTATAATCAGCTGTTTTTTCTCAAGACTTACAACAACACAAACCAATCTGGATTGCTTTAGGATAACTTTGTGAACGAGGCCATTGTAACTAAAGATTTTTTTGTTTTTACACAAATCTTTTTAGAAAGATTCGTTGTTACATATTTCGGTATTCTTTATTATGTATGAATAATGCTTATTTTAAATGTTCAAACGTCAAATTACAAAGAGAAAAAATCAATGAAAATCCTCGAAAATCCCTTCATTGAGATTGTCAAAGTTCAGAATTGTAATTTAAACTCTGAATAACATTGCGTTGTTGTTAAAAATAAAAGAAGATCAGTCTTTTATTCTTCCTGTTTATACAAAAGGTCCAACAGAAATAATATAGTTATAAATTAATAACTATAATGCACAAGTGTCCAATGTTCACTAGAAAGTGAGCGTTTTCTTTTTTTAATTCGGAACAGAGTATGAACTGTCAGACAGTAATTTTTTTTTTTGGGCAACATTAAAAAAACTCGCCATGATAGTACTATAGTTTTCATATACAAAGGTTTTTCTTCTTCAATATAATATTTGTATGTATATATGTACTTTTATATAGAATATTAAATTTTACAAACATAACTTATTTAGAGCTTTGATCTTGTCTCTTGGCCTAAGCGACCGTTTACATTCATATTTTTGCACTTTACCTGATGTTATATCTTTAATTTCTGTGTTTACAGTATTTGTCAGGCTAGGCAAATCTGTGTTATACTACGTTTTCACCAAGAGCTAAATGGCGATTTAAGTAGATTATCCATAAACCTTGTGCAAATCTCGAAAATTTACCATATTAATAAATCTTGAGATTTCAAGGAGATTTCAAATAAATCTTGTATAAATCTTCCTGGACAAATAGTTTCGAAAACCGAACATCCCTAAATTCATATTCTGTTTGTGTTGTGTAAATCTTTTTAATGTGGTGGAAACACTTCAGAAGATTTACTAATACTACGTTTTCACCAGAGGTTAATCTCGTTGAGGATTAGTAAATCTTCTGAAGTGTTTCCACCACATTAAAAAGATTTAAATAAGATTAGATTTGACAGCTTCCTTGAAAATTCAAATGGCGTTCTCTTATTTCTTATGAAGTGAGTGAGATAGAGGGTTCCATCTGTGTCAAACAGAGCAAACAAAATTGTGGAATACGTTCCACAACACAAAGAGAATATGAATTTAGGGATGTTCGGTTTTCGAAACTATTTGTCCATGAAGATTTATACAAGATTTATTTGAAATCTCCTTGAAATCTCAAGATTTATTAATATGGTAAATCTTCGAGATTTGTACAAGATTTATGGATAATCTACTAAAATCGCGATTTAGCTCTTGGTGAAAACGTAGTATAATCCTCATTGTATATATAACCTAATAGTACTACTATGGAACACGATTTTAAGTTACCTTTCTCTCTCTTTTGGTGGCGCTGGTGTTACCTAAAAAGCAGATTGGAGAGATCGAAATGAATAAGTTATAGAGTGAGAGGAATAATTATTTTGATTCTGACAATTGCTGACAACAATTAGGCAGGGTAAAGGAGATAGGTGAGCCAGCTGATGGTTGTTATGGCAACAAGGGGAAAATGAAAAGAATTTATTGGGCTGTGGATTTATTCAACGGTTTTCTTGCATTTTTCATATATGTAGAAGTATAGATATAGCTAAATTATTTTCAATTTTCAAATAATTTCGTATATTTTATTTGATTTTGTGAGATTTGAGATATTATGAGAGCTATGTTGCAAATTTTCATGCCTTACAGATACATTTAAACTTTTTTTTTCTTGCTTGTGATAGAATTTACTATACGTATTTGGTTTTTGTGAACTATGTACCTTGCCAAATTTCATGTTTTACAGAAACATTTATATTTTTTTTCTTGCAAGCGATAGATAGAATTAAATTGAATACGTATTTGATTTTTGTCATTTGTTTACAGTCATATTTTTATGATATCTTTTTTATTTCTTTTTTATAGGTAGGTACATGCTTTGTATATGAAAACTATAGTACTCTCATGGCGAGTTTTTTTTAGGGTTGCCCGGATCCTGGTGGTGGCGCTGCAAATGTGAGGTGTAAAATTCGATTTGGTGAGTCTTTAAGCGTCGAAAATTGGTGGTAGGAGCAAGAGGAGACTATTTTTTGGATAATTGCATCCAAAAAATATCAATAAATATCATTTAAAACCTCCATAAGCTCTCCGCAAAAAAAAAAGAGTAAGGGTTGCCGGCATACATTAGATGTCGCCCCATTCGACTTCCACCATGAGAGTACTATAGTTTTCATATACAAAGGTACATGATATCCTTTTAATTTCTCAAATCTGAAGAAATAACCATTTGAAAATTAAAAGGATAACAAAATTGATGTACCTAAAATCACTTAAAATAGTTTATGCAACAGTTTTTTGTTTTTAATTTTACTGCTTAAAAAAAGGTTTCCGTGCGAATTTCCATCAGTAAAATTAAAAAAAGTTTTTTTAGAAAAAAATATTTGGTTGAAAGAAAATTTCTTGAACAAAATCAAATAGGAACATATTTTTAATAATATTTTTAAAAATAAATTTAAAATATCACGTCAATTTTCAAAATTTTTAAGTAAGTTTGAGATACCACGTGTATTTTAGTATTTTAAGCAAATCGAAAAATTTCACCTGAATTTTCAAAAGTTTTAATAATAATAATTTTCACGTGAATTTTTTAATTCAAATGAAGTTAAAAATTTCGCGTGGATAGTTCTCAAAGAAATTTAAAATTTTTTGTGAATTTTCGAGAAATTTCACGTGAGTTTTCAAAAAAAAACACCAAACTTTAAAAAAACACGTAGTTTCAATATTCCAGGTTAATTCTCAAGAAATTACCTCGTTTTATATTTTTCACGTGAATTTTCAAAAAAAACACGGAACATTAAAAAACACGTAGTTTTCAAAAATCTTACTTAATTTTACTATTCTAAGTGTATTTCCAAAAATTTATAACATTTTATAAATTTCAAGTCAATTTTCCAAAAACACGTCGTTTTATTGCTCACTGTTTTTATATTTTACGGGTATTTTAAGAATTCTTGGATTTTCAAGTCCTAAACAAATTTTTAATACCACGTGAATTTTCAAAAGAATTTAATAATTTTAAATTTTCACGGTGATTTTCATGTTTCTTAAGTAAATTAAGACTTTGACGTGAATTTTTAAAGTTCTTAAGTAAATTCAAAATTTCACTTTTATTTTCAATAGAATTTAATAATTTTAAAAATTAACGTGAATTTTAAACATCTTCAATAACTCACGTTTCAATTTGAAAATGTTACTTGAATTTTCAAATTCCTAACCGAAAAAAAATTAAAAATTTACTTCAATTTTTCATAGCAATATTTTTCTATGTTCAATAATTTTAAAATATCACGTAAGTATAAAAAACTACGTGAAATAAAAAAAACAATTGATAAAATATTAAGAAATTCCTTCATAATTACTTCAATTTTCAAGAAAAAATAAAATTAAAATAATCTTAAAAATATTTTTCTATGTGCAAAGTGACGAAGTGCATACGGGCCTTTTGCTTGAAAAATTTCAAAACAAAATCGTTTTTTCTTCACGAATTTTCATTGCCCATTCCTTACCTACCTAGCAAAAAAAATTCAAATAATTCCCCTTTGCAAAAAAGAAATGAAGAAAATAGTCTTTTTTCCTAACTCCCTCCAACTCCCATAAATTTCCACTCCAATTTTATACATCGTTCTCTATCTTCTGTTATTTCCTCAACACTCATATTTATTATTCTTTTTCTTTGTGACTACCCCACTCTCAGGTCTACACTCGTCTCCACTTCAAGTCGGAAAAAGCTTCCGTCCGTCTCATCAGAGGTCGCGTCGTTCGTTCCTCTTCATAATAGTACTATTCAATTCCATATACAATGTAATCCTCAACGAGATTAACCTTTGGTAAAAACGTAGTATTACTCTCAACATCATTTTCAGCCGATTGCTGTTCTCTAACGTACAACTCATCTTCTCCATCCCTAGTCTTTTAAGTATAGAACTGCTCTGTTTTGATCATTTGATCTAAATGTCTTTTAGTTAGTTTACCCGTTTTAGCTTCTTTGCACATATAAGTTGTTTGATCTGATTTTTTATCCACCGTCCCTGGAATCCAACCTCTATTAAATTGATCTGTATAGTTTCTAAGATAAATCTGGTCACCTTTTTGAAAATCTTTTTCAAGTGTTCTTCCTTTATTATAATTGCGAACCTGAGCATGATTACTATTTTGGTATTTGGACGGAGTCTGTCAAAACGTGCAGAAACATGGTTTCTTAGTACCAAAACTGAAGGTTTTTCCCCTGTGGTACAGTGTGGCGCATTCCTATAACTAAACAAATACCTTTGAAGCTGAATATGCAATGTCTCTTTACTATTGATTCTAAGCTTCTTTATAGCACTTTTAAAAGATTTTACAGCGTTTACTGCCGTTCTATTACTTGGAGGATGGTATGGTGGTGACGTTTAATGCTTAAACAAATTGAGCACCGTTGTCGCTTAATAATGTTTTGGGCAATCCGAAACGAGGAAATATTTCTCTAAGCTTCCTAAACGTGTTTTTTGTATCCGCTCTAGACACTTCAAAATTTTCTGGCCACTTACTGAAAATGTCCGTAACTACTAAAAACATTTTGTTTTGAAACGGGCCGGCGTAGCCTACGTGAATACGTTCAAAAACAAAATTAGCTTCTGGCCATTTCGATAAATGTGCCTTTGGCTGTTCCGGCCTTGCTTGAACGCAAAGTTGACAATCTTTCGAAACCCGTAAAATTTCCTTGTCCAACCTTGGCCACTAGAAATAAGATCTAGCGATTCCTTTCATTTTTGAAGCTCCTAAATGTGTCACATGTAACTTTCTCAAAATTCATTCATCTTTATTTGAAGAAGGTAGTAATAGAAGTATTTTTATTAATGATAGTTTAACAAAACACAATAGATTATTGTTTATGGCAGCTAAAAAATTTAAAAAAGAAAATAAGTTTAATTATTTATGGTTCAGAAATTCTTCTATTTTAATGAGAAGGTTCGATGGTTGTCGTCATAAAATCTTTTAATGATTTAGCTTCTGTCTCACGGCAATAGCATGGATAACATTCAAGATTTTATGTACGATAACCTCGCTATTAGAACCATAAGTAGTATTTTTGATAAAACTTTTAAATGTAATTCAAGTAACAAATCATTCCTTATATTACAACAAAACATACGTAGTTTACGTCAAAATTTTGATTTATTAGTTGGAAATCTTGAAGCTTTTGAAAAGCTGCCAGATTTTATATTTCTTTCCGAGATTTGGATCTACTCATGTGAAGTCGAACATTCATCAATTTGGCTAAAACAAACATTACAATTTTTTGGCTAAAACAAATGAATCATACTCAGCTGGTGGAGTGGGAGTTTTTGTAAAGACTTGTTACGATTGTGATGTTGAAATATTAAATTTTTGCAGCGCGGATGTTATTAAAGTTAAATGTAGTTTTAATGATAATAACTTCACATTTATTTGTGTTTATAGACTTCATTCGTCATCGCCCCTTATTTTTATTGATGAGCTTTCAAACTGTTTGCTAAAGGAAAACTCGAAAAACCTTATTCTGTTAGGAGATTTTAATTTAGATATACTTGTAAGTAGTTCTACTTCAGATATTTATTTGGCTCTCATGGCAGAAAATGGGCTAATTTCATTTTTGAATGAACCCACTAGACCAATCTCTGGAACTTGTTTGGACCATATATTTGCTAGATTTGAAAATATTTCGTTGGATAATATTGCTAGTATTAACCTTGATATTCATATAAGTGATCATTGTATGTACTGGACTATTTTTTGAAAACATGAAGAGTACTATTATTAATAAAAGTTTTTGTCCTAGTCTTACCATGATTAATTTTATGGAATTGAATAACAGATTATGTTTTGAAAATTGGGAAAGTGTTTACGATGAAAACGAGCCTTCAAAAGCTTTGGACATATTTTTACTGACGCTTAAAAATCACATAACTGCTTCTTCCTTCTCTGTTTTAAGAAAAAAGTCAGATACTAATGTAAAGCCTTGGATAACAAGATAAAAAAATCAAACAAAACCACAAATTAAGCAAGAAATGTAGTAAGCATCCATTGAATTCTAGTTTAAGAAGTCGTTTTATTCGTTACTCTAAAAAAGTTAATGGTGAAATCAGAAATGCAAAAGATAGCTATTACCATTTGAAAATAGAACATGCAAAGGGGAATACCAGAAAAGAGTGGAATGCAATAAATTGTATTATGAACCGCAAGGTTTCATCTAAAACAGAATATAGTTCAATTAAAGTGGGTAGTGAAGTTATTTCAAATCCAAAGGAAATAGCAAAGGAATTCAGTGATTATTTTGCATCTGTTGGTCAAAATTCATTTTTAGGTGTTAACCAAACTAAATGTAATTGCTGTAATGAAGCAAGATCAGATAATAATAATATAAATAGTTTCTTTTTTTGTTTCTGTAACAGGGTTGGAAGTGCTTAAAACTATTAATTCTTTAAAAAATACAAATTCAAAGGGTCTAGATGGAATATCCAATACATTGCTCAAACATATCGGTCCAAACATTGTCGATATACTATCCTTTCTTTTTAATTCCAGTGTTTTTTCGGGAATCTTTCCTGTAAGCTTAAAATCTGCTTTAATTATTCCCCTATTTAAAAAGGAAAATAAATCAGAAATTTCAAACTATAGACGCATTTTTTTATTGCCATGTATCTCGAAGGTTTTTGAAAAAATCACGAAGACAAGAATTTTGTCCTATTTGAATAATATAAATTTTTTTAGTCCCTTGCAATTCGGTTTTAGGTCTGGTCTTTCCACTGAACATGCGTTGTTGGATTTTTGTTCGCTTGTTTATAAAGGTTTAGATGATAAAAATTGTTGTGCTGGGCTCTTTGTTGACATGGGCATTGTATATCAATTTGCATAGTACTATCATCACGATGATTTTTGAGTTGTGCGCTGTGGTCGTCTGAGGGCGCACTTGTATAAACACAGAAACAGCAACCAGAAAATTAGTATGCGCTGTGATCGCTTGGGGCCGACGTGGTGGAACGTGCTGATGATAGTACTATGCAAATTGATATACAATGGACATGGGTTGGCTACGATATCCCGCAAAACGAAATCCCGCGTAACGAAATCCCGCCTGACAAAATCCCGCCAAACGAAATCCCGTCTAACAAAATCCCGCCAATTTTACTACTAAAAGACAGCGCTGTAGTTGAATTTTCCTTTGGTTTTGTGATATTAGCCAATCAAATCACGACTCCTCCCATTTTGTTATTTTTGAAGGCAGCACTGTACTTAGTTTTGCATAGGTCACTCGATTATCTGAGAAGCAACAAGATTTTAGAAAAAATTCACGGGTTATTTACAACAAGAATAAAATAATTTATTTAGGTCACTGTCACTCGTTTGGATGAGAATCATGGTTATGGTTTCGTCTGGATTGCGATGGTGTGTTTGTTTTTTGGCTGTCGGACAAACTCCTCCTCGCAAAAAAGTATAAATATTAGTTACGTTCCGAAAATTAATTCAGTTCTTATTCTTATTAGAACTCGAAGCAGAAGGTTGTAGAGAGATAAAACTTGAATTTCAATTTTCAATGGATGGTTGGTAGTTTTGGATTATTGATTATTATTGCACTATGAAGATTTTTTTTTCGTTGGCAAGCATGTAGTAAAGAGATATAATTTGATTTTCAATGGGAGGCTGTTGGTTGGTTTTTCTTGGTTGGTCTGGCTGGTGGTTGACGATAAAGTAATTTTTATGCGATACGTCGATTGAAAGGTGGAATTCTCTAGATTACGAAAATATAATTTTTTTTTCTGTGGGATGCTTACTTTAGCCAAAAATCAAGTTTGAAGATGTCAAGTTTAGGGGGTCTACGACGCTTAGTTTAGCCACAAAATGCATTTAAAGATAAAAGTTGGATTTTCGCTTCATGCGATACGTCGATTGAAAGGTGGAATTCTCTAGATTACGAATATATAGTTTTTATTTCTGTGGGATGCCTACTTTAGCCTTTCGCTTCATGTGATACAGCAATACTTTTGTCTAGGTCACTCGATTTTCTGAGAAGCAACGAGAACGAAGAAAAAATTCACGGGTTATTTACAGCAACAATAAAAAAAACCTTATGAACTGGTATAATTGGAATGTTGTACCGAAAATTGTTTCAATTCTTATCAGAACGCTTTACAATACAGTCATACGGTGTAATTACTAATTGCACAAGTTCTAAAAGTAAAAAATTTAAATTCAAATTGTTTTTTTTTATTGGAAAATAAAATGGAAATGGAAACTGGCCAGGTAAGTTATTTGTGTAAATTAAAGTGTTAAGTGATTTTGAAGAGTGAAGTGAAAATTTGTATACTCGTATGTAAATTAAATTAAAATTTTAACAATATTCTTAAAGTTAATTAATAAATAAAGTTTACTAACAAATAGTTTTTCTTAGTTTTTTGTTAAGCTTTTTTTTTATTTCTTTTAAGATTCTTCATTCCAACAAAGGTGGGAAAAAATTGGAGAAAAATGGATACATTTACCATATTGAGAAGGTAAAAAATGAAAAAATTATTTGGTGCTGTGCTGAGAGAAAAAAATTAAGGTGCAAGGCGCGGTGTCACACCCATTCAGTTCACACCGAAACCCAGATAGCCATAATGGGTTACTTGAATGAGCACAGTCACGCTCCCATGGCCTTCCAAAAAGAAGTGGCTAAAACCAATTTTTATCTTAAAACTAAAGCCAAAGAGGCAATGCCCCCCAGCACCATCATTCGGGACACCATCGCTCGAGTTGAACCAGTGTGCCGAACGAGCCTTCCGTCAAAAGCAGCCCATAAAATAACGATTCATCGGGTGCGAGAAAGCCTCACAAAAGAGCCTGAAAGCTTGGAAGAAATTTGTATCCCCCAAAACATTCGATTCATCGACGGAGAGTTGTTTGTGCTGTCCGAAGATGTGTATTCAGGGGGAGTAAATATCCTGCTTGGCACCAGAAGCAGTCTCCAACTCCTGTCACAAGCCAAGTGCTGGCTCATCGACGGTACATTTGCCGTGGTACCTACCATCATGGGACAACTTTTGTCGGTCCACGGGTACCTCGAAGGGACTGTAGTACCATTGGTGTATTGCCTAATGAGTAGAAAGTCGATGGAGGCATACAATGAATTTTGGATTCAACTGCTCAAAGTGGCATGTGAAAATAACATTCCACTGGCACCAGATGTAATCATATATGTGATTTTGAGCAGGCAATTCAAAACTCGGCCAGAGAATTTTTTACGGATATAGAAATGCATGGATGTCTATTCCATTTCGGCCAAATAATTTGGCGGAAAGTACAAGGCCTAGGACTGGCCACCAAATACGGGCAGGAGGAAGGCTTCGCAATGGAGGTGAGAATGCTGAAGGCACTGGCTTTTGTGCCAGCTGACGAAGTGAAAAGATACTTCACTGAGCTCTACCTCTCCTTGCACAATCCGGAGACCAAAATTTTGGCTACATGGTTCAAGAAGAACTATGTGGGTACCGAATCGACACCACCGCGGTACAGCCCAGCTTTTTGGACCACTGGAGCCTCAAGCAGTGACACACACTTTCCGAAAACACAAAAAACAGTGTGGAGGCGTGGCACAGGCGCCTAAAAATTGTGGTCGGCCAACGACATGCTGGCCTATACAAACTTATAGGCGATCTTGCCAAGGAGACGGTTGTTGCCAAGTTGGCAATTGAAAGACTTCGGCAAGGAGAGGAGCCACCAAAAACCAGGATTATGAAAAAAAACGAGCAGCTTCAAAAGGTGTTGAGTCGGAGGTCACAAATGCCACCGTTCCAATTCCTTGAAAACATTGCCCGGAACTCCACAATCGCTTAAACGGTATGATTACCGAAACAAATGATGTATCCCAATCCGTCCTTTTCAGGACGAACAAACAATCATAAAGAGATACATACCTTATATTTTCAGAAATGTTTATTTGACGCAATTGAGTTGTATTCAGAGTATCGGGATTTTGAAAAAATTGAATTTTATACCGTGCGCTATGTGTATAATTGAAAAGTGCCACTCTCTAGATCATGAAAATCCAATTTTTATTTGTGTGGGATGCCTACTTCAGTCAAAAACCATTTTTGAAGATGTAAAGTTTAGGGGGTCTACGACGCTTAGTTTAGCCGCAAAATGCATTTAAAGATAAAAATTGTTTTTTCATTTGATGCGATACGTCGATTGAAAGGTGGAATTCTCTAGATTACGAAAATATAATATTTTTTTCTGTGGGATGCCTACTTTAGCCAAAAATCAAGTTTGAAGATATCAAGTAATACAAATTTTTTTAAAAATTGATTGAAAGCACTTTGGGTGGCCCGCTTCGCGGGAGCTCAGGATTTTAACTATCTTTTTGGGGGACACACCCGCTCACGCGACTCCGTCGCTCCGCTTAGGGTATGTCAAGTCGCCAGGCGGCGCCAATACCAACAGTTTTTTTGTTTAAAAGCACTTTGGGTGCCCGCTTCGCGGGAGCTCAGGATTTTAACTATCTTTTTGGGGGACACACCCGCTCACGCAACTCCGTCGCTCCGCTTAGGGTATGTCAAGTCGCCAGGCGGCGCCAATACCAACAGCTTTTTTGTTTAAAATCGCTTTGTGTGGCCGAATCCGCCGAATTTCAGTTCGTTTCATAGTAAATTAGGTCACTTGAAATCATGAGAATCAACAAGTACCGACGTAAATGCATACAAAATTGGATGGAAATCAAATTGATATCCAGTTTTTCTTGAAATAAAAATCAATATCTCTTCACAAATTTTTTTTAGCTCTCAAAAGAACTTTTAAAATTTTGCCAAAATGTTGGCAAAACGAGGTAAAATTTTCGATTTTTTTTTTCAAAAATTTTACAAAAAAAAAAATTGTTAGAGTCCACCCTCTTAACAAAATTTTGGCCAACTTGTCCAACATGTTTGGCCAAATACAAGTAATATCCCTTAGGGCAAGAGGTCCTACCTCAACGGAGTTCTAACAAGAACTGAATGCTCCGCAAGCCATTACCTCCATATATACTTCCAAAAAGCAAAAGTACTATCACTACTTTTTGAAAATCCCGCCAAATAGGAGCGAAAAAATCCCGCCGGCCATCTGCGGGATTTTGTGAAATTTAAAATTTTTTCAGCATGACTCAGCAAAAAAAATTCATTAAAATCGGCGGGATTTCGTTACGCGGGATTTTGTGAGGCGGGATATAGTAACGTTCCCGTTGACATAACGAAAGCTTTCGACATGGTTAGTCACACAATTTTATTAGATAACTTAAGCAGGATAGAATTTCGAGGTTTTATGAAATCATGAGAATCAACAAGTACCGACGTAAATGCATACAAAATTGGATGGAAATCAAATTGATATCCAGTTTTTCTTGAAATAAAAATCAATATCTCTTCACAAATTTTTTTTAGCTCTCAAAAGAACTTTTAAAATTTTGCCAAAATGTTGGCAAAACGAGGTAAAATTTTCGATTTTTTTTTTCAAAAATTTTACAAAAAAAAAAATTGTTAGAGTCCACCCTCTTAACAAAATTTTGGCCAACTTGTCCAACATGTTTGGCCAAATACAAGTAATATCCCTTAGGGCAAGAGGTCCTACCTCAACGGAGTTCTAACAAGAACTGAATGCTCCGCAAGCCATTACCTCCATATATACTTCCAAAAAGCAAAAGTACTATCACTACTTTTTGAAAATCCCGCCAAATAGGAGCGAAAAAATCCCGCCGGTCATCTGCGGGATTTTGTGAAATTTAAAATTTTTTCAGCATGACTCAGCAAAAAAAATTCATTAAAATCGGCGGGATTTCGTTACGCGGGATTTTGTGAGGCGGGATATAGTAACGTTCCCGTTGACATAACGAAAGCTTTCGACATGGTTAGTCACACAATTTTATTAGATAACTTAAGCAGGATAGAATTTCGAGGTTTTATGTACAGATGGCTTGAGAGTTATCTTAAAAATAGGACACAATATGTGACAATCAGTGGTTCTACTAGCAGTCCAAAAACAATTAACTTAGTTGTATCGCAGGGTTCTGTGCTTGGTCCAATCTTATTTCTTATATACATAAATTCTCTTTTTTTCGTCCGTTTCTGGGTAAAATTAAGGCCTTTGCAGACGATCTTGGAATTGCCTACTGTTCAGCTAGTAGACTTGATTTAATTTCTGAAATAAATCATGATGTCCATTTGTTAAGATCTTGGTTCGCTGAACATGAACTTATAGTTAGCAATAAAACTAAACTGATGTTTTTCAGTTTTTTAGGTCAAGAAGATCCTGATGTCAGATGATCTTGGTATTGCCTACTGTTCAGCTAGTAGACTTGATTTAATTTCTGAAATAAATCATGATGTCCATTTGTTAAGATCTTGGTTCGCTGAACATGAACTTATAGTTAGCAATAAAACTAAACTGATGTTTTTCAGTTTTTTAGGTCAAGAAGATCCTGATGTCAATATAATTTTTCACTCATTTGACTGTTCAAGACACAATTTATTATACAGGGTGAGTCATGAGCAATGCGACAAAATGCTAGGGCGTGTAGGTTGCGTTGAGACAAGAAAAAAATCGTATGGGAGGGGGGGTCTATTCCCCTCCATTTAGCCGGGAGGGGCAATTTTCGAAAAAACTGACTTAAAATGGGAAAAAAATTATTTAAAATCAACGGCTTCATTCACAATGCTGTGCGATACGTTTTTGAAAAGCCAATAACTTTTTCTTCCATTCTGTGTTTAAATAAATCAATTCTAAGAAATAGTTTTTGAAATATTAATTTTCAAAGTCAAAATTTTGAAAAAAAAATTGAAAAAAAAATTTCAAATTCATTTTTTTCAAAATTTTACGTAATTAAAAATTAAGTGCTAATTTTAATTTCAAAATTCAATGCTGTTATTAATTTTAAGTCAAAATAAGAAAACCGGATGCAAAAATTTTATGTCATTCTCAAGAAATAAAAAAAAAACCAAAACCACCTTTTTCTAAGAAAAACATTTATTTTTATTGTAACGAAGCAATTTATTTATTTATCTAGCATTAATCTTAGTTTTTTTACTTTTTTTTTAATTGGAGTTTTATGAGAACGTAATAAAATTAAATAGTATTGGAATAACCCTGGATTAATATTATTTTCATTGATAACTTCTGAAAACTGACCTGTCAATATTTTTGCCTTGGCCTGCCCGCAGCCCATGGGTTCTACCTGTTATGGGGACAATAGGGACAATAAAACCGCATTTTTTTTAATGAAAAAAAAAAAGAAAATTGCAACGCAAGATAAATAAAAGGCATTGCAGTTTTGCTTAGTAATTATTTCCAATTTGAATATTAACTCATTAACACGTAACGATGTCAAGCTCATACACCCGAGAAGAATTAACGGACATGCATTTCTGCTACGGTTTAGCTAATGGTCGAAGTCGTGAAGCCGAAAGACTGTACGCTGAAAGATATCCCGATAGGAGGTGTCCCCATCATAGCACGTTTCCAAGAATCCACCGACGTCTAAGAGATCATGGAGTGCTGGAGCATCGAAGAAGCGAAAGGCCAGTTTCTGATGAGTCAAGAATCTTAGATGAAAGAATTCTGGATTTAGTCCGAAATAATCCCTCCGTCAGTACAAGAAGGATATCCACTATGCTTGGAGTGTCCCAATCTAGAGCATGTCGAGTACTTCGGGCGGAAAATTTACACCCGTACCACTTTACGTCTGTTCAGGAACTCACCTCAAACGACAAGTTATTGAGAACCGAATTTTGTAGAACATTACTACTTAGAAATGAAACCGAACAAAACTATTTTAGAAGAATATTCTGGACGGATGAAGCACAGTTTACTAGGGATGGGGTTACTAACTTCCACAATTTACATTATTGGAATAGCGCCAATCCACACAAAAAAAAAAACAAATCACAACACCGCTTTAGTTGTAATGTTTGGCTTGGTATTTTTGGACACACTGTGATCGGGCCCCGGTTTTTGAATTCCATTATTAATGGAGAATCATACCTGCAATTCCTACGAGACCTTTTACCCGATTTATTAGACAGCGTTCCATTGGTTATAGCAGATACTTTAATCTACCAACAAGATGGTAGGATGATCATTTTAGTGACCGTTGGATCGGAAGAAGGGGCCCCACGGAATGGCCGCCTAGGTCACCAGATTTAACTCCCCTAGATTTCTATGCATGGGGATTTATGAAGAATTATGTTTACGAAGTGGAAATAGTATCATTGGAACAACTGAAGGAACGAATTGAAGTCGCTGGAGTCAAATTGCAGGAAAATTTGTCAAGCATAAACTTATGTGAAGCCATTACAAGAAGATATAATCTATGCCTTCTAAACAATGGAGATCATATCGAGAATATTTTATAAGTACTTCCAATAAAAAACATAGTAAAAATAAAAGGAATAAAAAAAACTAAAAAAACTAAGATTAATGCTTCTTAAATTGCTTCGTTACAATAAAAATAAATGTTTTTCTTAGAAAAAGGTGGTTTTGGTTTTTTTTTTTAAATCTTGAGAACGACATAAAATTTTTGCATCCGGTTTTCTTATTTAGACTTAAAATTAATAACAGCAT
Source organism: Syrphus vitripennis (assembly GCA_958431115.1). Taxonomy (NCBI): domain Eukaryota; kingdom Metazoa; phylum Arthropoda; class Insecta; order Diptera; family Syrphidae; genus Syrphus; species Syrphus vitripennis. The sequence goes on along the minus strand of OY288108.1, from coordinate 73,642,949 downwards.
TGAATTTTGAAATTAAAATTAGCACTTAATTTTTAATTACGTAAAATTTTGAAAAAAATGAATTTGAAATTTTTTTTTCAATTTTTTTTTTTCAAAATTTTGACTTTGAAAATTAATATTTCAAAAACTATTTCTTAGAATAGAAAAAGTTATTGGCTTTCAAAAACGTATCGCACAGCATTGTGAATGAAGCCGTTGATTTTAAATAATTTTTTTCCCATTTTAAGTCAGTTTTTTCGAAAATTGCCCCTCCCGGCTAAACGGAGGGGAATAGACCCCCCCTCCCATACGATTTTTTTCTTGTCTCAACGCAACCTACAACGCATTGCTCATGACTCACCCTATATAGTAATTGTCAACTACTACATACTCAATCTTTCGACAAAACTCATGATTGCACTGATAGTTGCTTTAAAATTGACAGTGTTCATACTTTCAAATACCTAGGTGTGACTTTTGATCAAAATTTAAATTGGTCCAAACACATATCCAATTTAAAACAATTTCTTTTTTCTTCCACTCGCTGTTTATATAGATTAAAAAAATTCTGCTCAACGAACTTGCTAAAGACTATTTACTATGGTATATTTCAATCGAAATTACAATATGGCATTTGTTGTTGGGGTGGTGCTTACCTTAACAAGCTCCAACAACTAGCACTTATTCAAAAATCAGCAATTAGAAATGTTTGTAAGTCGCATAGACTAGCTCACTCAATGACCCTGTTTAAAAAATTGGACATTCTTCCGGTGAGACATTTGTATTACGGCTAAACGGAGGGGAATAGACCCCCCCTCCCATACGATTTTTTTCTTGTCTCAACGCAACCTACACGCCCTAGCATTTTGTCGCATTGCTCATGACTCACCCTATATAGTAATTGTCAACTACTACATACTCAATCTTTCGACAAAACTCATGATTGCACTGATAGTTGCTTTAAAATTGACAGTGTTCATACTTTCAAATACCTAGGTGTGACTTTTGATCAAAATTTAAATTGGTCCAAACACATATCCAATTTAAAACAATTTCTTTTTTCTTCCACTCGCTGTTTATATAGATTAAAAAAATTCTGCTCAACGAACTTGCTAAAGACTATTTACTATGGTATATTTCAATCGAAATTACAATATGGCATTTGTTGTTGGGGTGGTGCTTACCTTAACAAGCTCCAACAACTAGCACTTATTCAAAAATCAGCAATTAGAAATGTTTGTAAGTCGCATAGACTAGCTCACTCAATGACCCTGTTTAAAAAATTGGACATTCTTCCGGTGAGACATTTGTATTACTTCAAAGTTTTAAAGGTTTTTTTATAAGAGGAGGTTATTTACAAAGTCCAATTTCCAATGGCCATAATCTTCGAAGATATGCATGCAATGTTCTTTGCAAATATTCCCTCCTTTCGCACTACTAAATACAGAAACTTTTACTCCATCATGTCTTGTAAATTGTTTAATACTCTTCCGCTTGAAATTCGGTCTTCAAATAGTTTGTTGAATTTCACAAGAAAATTAAAACTATGGCTTCTTGGCTTTGATCAGAGAGAAATTGAAGGTCTGCTTTTATATATGTTATAACCTATAAATAATACTTTTATGGTTTGTTACATTGAAAGTAAAATTATTTTCATCTATGTTTTATTAAATAAACTTCACATAATCGATTGTTTGTATTTAATATAGATTAATTAATATTAAGCTTAATTTTTCTTTTATCTTGAATTTTTGATTACGTAATTTTAAATTATAATTTTGTAAATTGAATTAGTTTTGATTAAAATTATGTAAAAAATTGTATAATTAGTTCTTTGTACACCCCACACAAAGTTATTATTAATGTGGCATTATCTCAATTAGTTTCCTAATATAAAGATGCCACTACCTATTCTCATTAATAAATTAAAATTTAAGTATATTCTAAGAATTATTGTAAATATTTACTAATTTAAGTGAGAATAAAGACTTATTGAATTGAAAAAATTGAAACTGTTTGCCTCACTTTTTCTGGGATAATCACTCTGTATCCCCACATTATAACCCCTTCTTCTACAGTCAACTAAAACTTTCTCTTGAAAAATGGACCTAATTCTTCTTCCACATTTTCCGGCCACCCATTTTAAATATACCTGTAAACTTTTCCCAAAATTACATCTCGTCTTACTTCCTCTTTAATTTCCTGAAAATTTACTGGAATAAAATCTTCAACTCAGTTTAAATAGTCTATCGTCTTTATTTCCTCAATATGACTAACTTTTAACGGAGGTCTTGACAAGCCATCGGCCGCAGCATTTTCTGTACCTTTCACATAAACAAGTTCATAATTGAAATAGGATAAATATATCGCCCATCTTTGAGGTCTCTTCGCTGCCATCACCGGAATTCCCTTATTTTCACCAAACAACGCTTGCAAAGGTTTATGATCTGACTTTATGCAAAACCTCCTTCCCATAAGATAATCGTAAAACTGACGAACTCCTCAATAAATTGCTAAAGCTTCCTTTTGTATCACCACATAGTTCCTTTCAGATTTGGATAAAGTTCGAGATGAGAAAAAAATTGGCCTTTCACCACCATCAGGCATTTTATGTAACAAAACAGCCCCGATTCCATATTTTGATGCGTCAACGGCCAAGATAACTTAAGGCCTGCCTCTCTGAGAACACTCAATACCTTTCGTAAATTTGCAATATGCTCCTCAGATCTTTACCTGTTACAACCACGTCGTCTAAAAGGTTTGCTGTACCCTCGCATCCCTGAAGTGTTTTCTCAACTTCCCTTTGAAAAATCTGACAAGCTGGTTTTGTTCCATATGGCAATCGAAGAACTTGAAAAATTCCTTGATAAGTACTCCAAGCAAGTTTCTTCCCTGTTTCTTCATCAACCCGAATCTGGTTATAAGCTGCAGTGAAATCTAGCTTTGTAAAAAGTTCACCTCCTTCTAAAGAATTCAAAATATCCCAAACAAGCGGGATTGGGATGTTTACATTTTCCAAATATGTGTTAACTGTGACTTTATAGTCAGCGCACACCCGAATTTTCCTTTTCGATTTCAAAAATGGCACTAAAGGGCCATTCATATGAGCTGCGACCTGCGTCTGCAAATAATTCTTTTAAAGCTTTTCTAAAGTAAATATCAACCTATTCTTATATTAATTGTTTGAATAAGTGAATAAATGAATATATTTACAAATTTAAATAGATAATATTGCGTATAATTAGTTAAAACTGCAAATAAAACACAATTCAATTTATTCCATGCGACCAACAACTGCGACCTGCGAACTTACAAATGTAATTCGCAGTCCACAAAGCCAAGACGCATTCCACAGAGCTGCGAACAAATTATTCGCACGAGTTTAACCTCAAAAAAGTTGTTTGCCTTCTTTTGTGTTGTCTGGTTCGCAGCTGTCTGCGACCACTCATATGAATGAAATGTCAAATTCTGCGACTATTTGCAATTCGCAGACGCAGGTCGCAGCTCATATGAATGGCACTTAATGGCGTACCCCACTCCGAATTTTGAATTTTGCTAAGAGCCCCTTCATTTACAAGTCGTTCCAATTCCTGGTCTACCTCTGTCTTAAATGCAAATGGTATTTTCCTAGGTTTACAAAACTTGGGTTTAGCATCTTCCTTAAATTGCAGTGAGATAATAGCATGCTTGTATTCTCCTAGTTTTCCATCGAACAAATCAGAAAACTCTTCACGAATACCCTTAGCAAACTCTTCTAAATTAACTTCTGCCTGTTCTTGAAAATGCTGACCTACGATTTCCTTACCATTTATGCCCCATGTAATACCTAACCCCCGCGCGGTAGTCACCTTGAAGTGGTGCGGGGGCTTAAGTTTCAAAGAGTCATCTGACCTGCCGAGTTGGGGTTACCCAATCCGGGAGCGATTTTGATGAGTTACGAACTAAGTACTACCCCCCCTAATCCAGGGTGTTACGTGCACCGTGCCTATTGGATGGTTTGCAGCCAGGGGGTATACCGGCTGTATTCTAACGGTACCTCTTCGACACCAGGTCGAATCGAAGAGTAACTTTGACCTTACCATATCATGCGGAGCTCTGATATGGCGGACCAACCTTTCTCTAGCTACTCGTGGGAACAAAATTATGCCAAAACAAACAAAACAGAAAAACAACCACAAGAAATACAACATTCCGCGGGATGTCACCGCGAATGAGTATGCGGATCGCATGGAGAACATCTTCCATAACGATTCGAGACCGGGGATGAGTTTTTATTTGAAGAGCAGGCCTCTTGATAAGACTGAGAACCGGGCAGTTCAGGGAGAATCGTCACCTAGTCAGGGGAAAACACAACCCAGACGAGCAGATGATGATACTCCGAGCACATCAGGAGCTGGTACTGGAAGAATACCTCCAGTGCAGTGCCAGTAAAAGATGCTGCCAAAGCCACAGAAGGCACAAAAACTGGGAATATACCAGCAAAAACTGTCTCTCAACCTCCAAAAGGCCCTCGGCAGGAGAAGACCAGGAAAACCACTGATCCACTTCCGCAAAAGGGGATGCCAGGTGCATTTGACGACCCTCTCAGGAAAGGGCTCAGTGGAGCGGGTTGCAGATGGTACCTCCGGTTCCTGGGTCAGGCGATGTCCCCGCAGGAAGCCAGAAAAAAGGTGGATGAGAGAAAGGCAGACCCGAGCAAGGGACCTGTAAGTAGCCTGGATGGTGGGAAGAGGAAGAGCCACAATATCACTCCTCCCCAAAGGCAAGATGCCAAAAAATCCAGGACGTCGGCCACAGTAACGGCGGGACCAAGCACCGCCAAAAAGGCTGATGAGCTCTCGTATGCAAATGCGGCCAAGAGCGTGAGGATTGCGGTCCTACCAAGACAGTACCCTCAGGTTTCCCTCAGTGCGGAAGAATTGTCGGCATTGGAGGAAGCCATCATTGAGGAAGTGTCTCTTGGGTGGAGGCATAAACTGAAGTTCAATGGCCTGCACTTCAGAACGGGGCTCCTGTTAGTCGATTGTGCTGGACAAGAGACAGCAGAATGGCTTAAGGAGAAGGCGTCCAGGCTGAGCACTTGGAATGGCACCGAGCTGATGGCGCGCATGGGTGAAGATATCCCCAAAATGCGAAACATCACCCTATTTCTTCCAAGAAGTTTAGGGCAGGATGATAAAAAAACGCTATCACTCATCCAAGCTCAGAATGACGGCCTGATGGTGCATGCCTGGAAAGTGCTCACCAGTAAGGCAGAGGGCAAGGGACAGCTAATGGTGATCGGCATCGACGATCAGTCTGCAGAAGCTATAATGAAAGCAGACCATCAGCTTCATTACAAGTTCGGAAGGATCCCTGTTACGGGACTCCGAAAACACACGGCAGGCCAAACGACTGCAACCAACACCCATCCCTCCCATCCCCCCGTCCCATCCACTGCATGTTCTAACCCATCCCCCGCTCCTATACTAAGCCAAATAACCCAAATAACCCAACCTATCCCGACCCCTGAACCATCCAATCCTACCCTAACACCTGCTATTCCTAAGCCCATCCAAAACCCTGTAACCCCCAAACCACTCCTAATCCCAGAAACTCCCAATTCCCCCACGACAATCCTCCAAGGCCAGGTACAACAACTGGCCATGGATGAGTCGAGTCAGACGGACGAAGAAATGGAGGGCATTGACCTCTCTTCTAGTTCATCTGAGTCAGACGAGGTGCTTCCCACAAAGGAGGAGGAAGAAAGTCTGCTAGCAGATGAGGGGGCACCAGCCCCCACCTGTTAAACAGATAATGTCTGGACGTAGGATCAGAACCAGGCTAGCCCAGGTAAATTTGCATCACGCAAAAGCAGCATCAGCTATAATATCTCAAAAATTTTCAGCTGATGACCTGGGACTAGTCCTGATCCAAGAACCCTGGATTTACGGGGGCCAAATTAGAGGCCTAACATGTAAGAACTCTAAATTAATTTGGGATACGAGAATTGACTCGCCCCGAGCATGCATAAAAATAAGAAATAACATAAAATTTATATGTCTTTCAGAATTTATGACGCGGGACCTGGTGCCAATCCAAGCCCAATTTGACAACGGGGGCATCATCAGCACGATGGTGGTAGCAGCAGCTTACTTCGCTGGTGATGAAGAAAACATCCCACCAATCGAAGTACAGGAGTTAGCGGACTACTGCAGCAACAAAGGACTACCGTTGTTGGTCGGTTGTGAGACCTCTACCACGCATGAAAAACATAAGATTGGCAGGGGAAGTAATCGACATCCAGAAAGAGGTCAAGTATTTAGGCATTACACTAGATAGTAAACTCCTCTGGAACAAACATGTTGAAATAACTGTCGGGAAAGCCACTAAAGGCCTGATGATTTGCAAAAGAATTGCAGGAAAATCATGGGGATGCAAACCAAACATTCTCAAATGGATGTATACCATGATGGTGAGACCCATAATCACCTATGGAGCGGTTGCATGGCACAAAAGAACCGAATTAACAACAACAAAGAAAAAATTAGAAAAGGTGCAACGGCTTGCATGTATATGTATAACCGGAGCAATGAGAATATGCCCTACAGCAGCAATGGAAAACCTTTTAAATCTAGTGCCATTACACGTGGCAATAGAAAGTGCTGCCAAGGGAGCCATCATGAGGTTTGCTAAGGAGGGTACTGGGACAGGAAAGATCATTGGTCATAGAGAGAGGAACATGATCCTCAAGTCCACAGAAATGAACCTTCTTGATATTCCCAGGGATAGCATGTTTAGAAAATATAACTTCGTAAAGCTTTTTCGAACGGAGTTAAGTTGCAAAAGAGATTGGATAAGTGAAAGGGAAAACTACAATCTCCAAGCAAACACCATCAAGTGGTATACTGATGGATCGAGAACTTCTGACGGGACTGGTGTAGGGATTTTTGGGCCTAGAACCAAAATTTCCATACCAATGGGGAAGTCCACCAGCATTTTCCAGGCAGAAGTGAATACCATCGGAAAATGCGCAGAACGTAACATCGATAGAAAATATAAAAAACAAAACATTGCCATAATGTCAGACAGTCAAGCTGCACTAAAAGCTTTGAATTCATACACCATCACGTCAAAACTAGTATGGGAATGTGTAAATAAGCTTAATGAACTAGCCAAGGATAACAAAGTCACACTACATTGGGTACCAGGTCACGTAGGTGTCCAGGGCAATGAAGAGGCTGACTCCCTAGCAAAAATAGGAGCAATGACACCAATAATGGGGCCAGAACCCTATTGTGGCATAGGGGAGAATATAATCAAAAACAAAATCAAAATAGAAGAGGAGGCAAAAAGATCAAAAATCTGGAAAGAACTCCCCAAACTGAGACAGGCGAAATTCTTACTCGGGAATTATAACCGAGAACGATTTCTATCCTGTATCAGCCTTAGTAGAACCAATCTAAGGAGAATAACGGGACTCCTCACTGGCCATTGTAAACTGCGAAGACATCTCAACCTCCTTGGCCTAGAGAGCAGTGCTTATTGCATATTCTGCGATGCTCATGAGGAAACGCCGGACCACATAATAGGTAGTTGCGATGCACTAATGCATCAAAGACAGAAACATCTGGGCAAGTACCATATAGACGAGAACCAAATACATTCTCTAAAAATACCCCAAATTCTCAAATTCCTCAAAGGAACGAATTTGGAGGATGAACTGTAGATGAGAAACCTCATCCAGATCATAAAAAAGGGGGCACAGTGCACCCGTAATCATTCATTCATTCATTCATAACACCTTCATCACGTCCCTACCTATGAGTGGTTTATTATTCGAGTTGTCCAAATCAACTATCTGAAACCAACCCCAAACTTACCTATCCATAAAATCAATTTTTATTTTTACATCGTAGTTGCGCAAACAAATGTCACTACCTTCTAAATTCTCCTCAATATTTAACTTTCTTAAACAACACAACGGCAACACCGACGCCCCAGCACCTGAATCCAGCTCCACAAACAACAAAATATTATTTAATTTTAATTTTATTACAATAGGATCTATTTTAATATTATTACGATTTTCTAAATGAAAAAAATTCCATTTCATTAAAATCATTTTCCAAATAATTAATCTTTTGTTTTGGACTTTTACATGCATTTTCAATATGTCCTTTCTTTTTACATTTTCTACAAATACATTTCTTATACTTGCACGATCTGAATGAGTGTCCTGCTTTTCCACACGCAAAACACAACCTGTCGTTTTTCTCTGCTACCGCCTGCTGTTTCTCCTGTCGATGGACTGCTTGTTATACTTCTCTTCAATTGACAACACTTTTGGAACTGCTTCCCTGCAATCGATGCGTGTCTGTCTCTTTTTCTTTTATAGAAACTTTTCGTTGTAATGCAACTTTTAAAATTTCGTTTAACGGCTTTTCCACCTGCTCCTCACACACGCGGTCTAGTATTGGGCCTTTTACTAGTCCCGTTAGGAAACGATTTTTAACAAATTCTTCCAACATATTGCCAAATTTGCAATACATACCAACGCTTCTCACCCGCACCAGCCCACTGTTCACAATTTCACCTTGATTCTGCTTCAAATTGAAGAACTCTATCCGCTTTCTAATGATCGAAGACATTGTCTCAAATTGTGACCACATTAGCTCCATCAGCTCATCGAAAGGGAGTACCTTTTTTTTTTTTTAATAATTGGCGCACGCTCAAGGGGATGGTGAACCCTTTATATGTTGTTCAACACAGCGCGGACGTGAGGGATAGGGATGGGAAGGGAAAAGTGTATGGAAAGGTATGTGCTTTGTATATATGTATAAACTATAGTACTATTATGGTTGAAGTCGAATGGGGCGATATCTAAAGTATGCCTGCAACCCTTACCCTTTTTTTTTTTTGCGGAGAGCTTATGGAAGATTTAATTGATATTTTTTGATATTTTTTTGATTCAATAATCCAAAAAATAGTCTCCTCATGCTCCTACTAACATTTTCCGATGCTTAAAGACTCCCCAAATCGAATTTTACACCTCAAATTTTGCAGCGCCACCACAAGAGTCCGCGCAACCCTTAAAAAACTCGCCATGACTCATGGCCCAACAATGATCAATGATAAATGGAATATAAACATGACATAGAACTACGGCAGGGATCGAACCTGTAAAACAGTGTTGCCAGATAAATAAAAATACTTTATAATTGTTATACTTAAAACTTCAAATGGTGTAACAAAACCGACCAGAACTATTTTGGAAAACCGATCTTCCTACCTCTCCCCCTTCGATAAGTACTACGAATTGTAGTCTACTGAACAAGGTTTGGAGAAAATGGAGGCGGAACTTAAATGCTGTGACTCCAAATACATTTGATGATCAAGTACTACATCTCACCACGTAGAGTCAGTGTTCTAAAGTGGTGCAGTATAAGAATGGTCAAGTCTCATAAAACTGACATTCTAAAGTATGAATAATACAATAAAAATAATAATAATAACTAAATAGCTAGTCTGGTTCAAAACTGATCTTTCTACCTCTCCCCCTTCGATACGTACTATGAATTGCAGTTTTATGAACAAGGCCTGGAGAAAATGGAGGCGGAACAAGATATTATATTTTAAGGCGTTTATAAAAACGCTGAAGTTGTTGGTGTTGTTCACAGAAAATGCAATATGTATTTTGAAAACTATCAGGAACTATAAGAACTAACGTGGAATGTTTGTAGAGGTCAGATTTATTGCAGATTTACTATTTTTTTTTAGATAGTACTACTTAAACCAATACATAGAAACATATACATATAAACCTATGCATATAATTCGTGTTCGCTACATGAATTTTTTGCCTTTTTTTTGAGAAAATAAATTGTTTGGAACTTTTTTCTTTTGACAACTAATTTTAAAGCCCCAAGCTACAATTAATTGCATTATTAGATTTTCAAATTTTGCTGTTTAATGTCTGATATGACGATTTCAAGGACTGCATAAAGCTATTGCCAACTTTAACCGTCGTCGTGTGCAGTCGCATTTATCGTTTGCTCCGTAATTAACTCTTTCGTCACTTTACTGTTCGTGCCCTTAATAATAATTCAAAATTGAAAAATTGTATCGCCATTAACTACTGTAACGCGATTGACTAACCTCTACTTTTGTCAGCCTACACATTTTTTTCTTTTTGCTAACCATTCTGTGCCCCAATATATTTGCTACTTCTTGCAATCCCTTCAAAAACTATTTCTGTTAAAGAAATTAAACAAAACAGAAATATCAACCCACCTTCTCTTTTGCAAACCGAAGCATCTTTTTCCAACGATACTGGACTGGGCCCCTATAAACTATATGTGCTACTTTTTGCATTCCCATCAAGAACTACTTCTGTTAATTTAAAAAAAAATAAACATAACTGTGTCATCAAAGTGCGGAAACCCAATTTGTGTCAACATCGATTCCAGTGCTGAGTGGATATGTTGTAGTGGTATTTGCGGGAATACATTTCACATCTCCTGTGTTGGTCTTAACAAAAGACAGCTGGCATATCTTAAAAACTACAAAAAAATTCATTTTTTTTGTGATGAATGTAAAGGCATTTCTCTCTCTTTCTCAATATTATGCTGGCTATTAAATGCCTGAGTGACTCAATAGCTAGTAATAATACTGCTTGCCTAAACAAAATACAAAACATTTCCAAAAAATATGACGTCTTTGTTAAAAGCATTGAAGAATTACACCAACAATGTGAAACTAACAATTCCCAGTGTTTATCTAATCTCCTATATATTAGTGAGTTTAGTATTAACGTTTCCTCCAATCTGAAATCCCTACGATCAGATATCGAGGTCCATTTTCAAAGTGATTCCTCTTAAACAACTTTATCTACCTACACGTCACCCGATCCATCCTTCCTCATCGGAATTTACGATGAACTACATAAAGCCAAAGCTATGTTGTCCAGAGTCTCTGCGGAACTGATATCAATTGGATATAACGTCAGCATCAATGGTCAACGGACTATGGAAATTCAATAGGACATGATCCTTGAACAGACCACTCGCTGGTTTACTCATTACATGTTGTTCAGGCATAACACTAACAACATGTAATTGAGTAAATACTAGTATGCCCAACAAATATGACAATGAACAAAATAATGCGAATTATAAAGGGACATTGATATAAGACACGGCATTTCTCCGCTTTAGCCCAGCCACTAACCCTGGAGATAAAATCTGAGACAACCACCACCTTCAGTCTCAGTACCTCGCGCCACATACCTTTCCATATACCTTTCCCTTCCCATCCCTATCCCTCACGCCCGCGCTGTGTTGAACAACATATAAAGGGTACACCATCCCCTTGGGCACACGCAAATTATAAAAAAAAATTCGCGAGGATTGCGGCAAGTTATTAATTACTTTCTTGATGAGCCCAGATATCCTCCACTTGCTCCCGTTACTGTGTATAATAACATTTCAGTTCTTGACGAAATCCAGATCGCTGAAACTACGCCTCCTATACATATCGAAAATGTCGCTGTAACTTTTTCTCCTTGTACACAATTGGTACTTGCAGTCGCTGTAACTTCCCAACAATCGCAAACTACTCCAACAAGGGAGTCATCACCTAGAGTATTTAAGCTTGGTCAAGCAAGGAGCTTGTCAGATTGGAATAAGAGACTGAATAAACTTGAATCAGACAATAGTACGTGTTACGGCCTCCCATTACACTCCCATTTTCGCCAATGAATCCTGGATTAAGTCTTTCTTCAAACGTAGTTTCTCCATCATAACAACCAAGTGTCACCATATTTCACCCAGATGTTTTAAGACAGAGTTGTCTTCAAGGTACGACTGGATTTTTCAGGACCCTAGTGCATTCTTAGGCCTGGATAACATCCTACTATTTAAATGGAAGCGCGGCCCTTCAAAAAAACCACGACTTAGACCTAAGAATATCGCGAGTTGTTCTAAAACAAATATATCCCATAAAAACCCAATCCCCCCATTATCCGACATTAACAAACTATTCAATCGACCTAAAACTAAACCCGTTAATGTTCCCAGATATGACCTTGAGCTTCAAAACTAATATCTTCCCTTACTTTAACAATCAATCCATTTCTCATAAGCTCCCTATACTGCCCCTACTCTTTCTTAACCTCCAGGTCAACGTGTTGCCTTCAATCTCACTCCTACTACAAACAAACCCAATCTCCCCCTTGTAATTCAAGGGGTACCCCAATTTTCAAAGCCCCCATATTCTCAACCCCTCCCCTACTTCTCACTCTAACCACACATCCTCTTCTGCACTTACTTTTCACTCTGCCTCGACTCTGAAACAAACATCATCTTCTGCACCAATTTTATCAAACCTCAATAATCCCTCCACTGCTCCCAGCCAAATACACTCTATTTCTACGAACACTTACACATTTCTTTGCATATCCGGTTCTTCTCCACTAATTCCCGCCCAATCTTTTATCGATCCCCTTTTACCCCCATCAGTCAAAATGACACAGCAGACACTCGATTCCTCTGAATGTCGCTATGCTTTCTAGGCTAAGAGACAAAAAAAACTTGCAAGAACATTCGCATATTCTTAGCTTATCTTCATGACAAATCTGATTCTGTCTGATATGAAGGTAAAACAAACACTAGTGTTATGGTATTCATTCAACAGGAAGGTCTCCCTACAAATAATGTCAGTCCCAAAAATATCACGAGTTTTTCAATACATTATGTCTCCCCCCATGGTATAGTGACCTGCGGTCTTTAAAAGACAAGAGAAACAAACTATGGCGGATCTACCTAACATCTCGCTCCGACTTTGATCTGTTTAGTTATCAGAATACCAATACCAGAATACTCTCTTTTCTGAACTTTGCGTTGTCTCTACCAAGATTACTTAAATCAAATGCAAACATGTATTATGACAGATCCCAAAAGATTCTTTCATTTCATCAATGCTAAAAGAAAGTTTGATAGCTACCCTTCAACATTAACTTACGTATATTTGGGCTCTAGCTCCGATGATCCGAAAATAGTCTCTAATTTATTTGCCCAATTCTTTCGCCAATCTTTCTCTGTTACTGACTTACAGCCTGATTTAGAATATTTCGCCTACCTTAAATCTTGCCCCCAAACTTCCTTAAACTCCATAAGTATATCATCGAGCATAGTGGAAGACAAGATTAATATTCTTAAAGATGATTAATCCGTGGGTCCTTATGTTGTCTCCGCTATAATTTTGATAAAGTGCTGCTTACACTTAGTAAAACCCTTGACAGCTTTATTCAAACTTTCACTCTCACTTGGAGTTTTTCCTTCTCATTGGAAAAACTCTTTTATATTCCCCATCCATAAAAAAAGGGCCCAAGAAAGACATCTCAAACTAATGCTCTATGGCTAAGTTGGCTTGCATCCCCAAGCTCTTTGAAAGTATTTCTATGATATAATGTTTTTCAACTGCAAGCATTATTAATCTCCCCAAACCAACATGGCTTCGTCCAAGGTAGGTCTACCACCACTAATTTGATTGAATTTGTTTCTGGGACCCTATGCTCTCTTGAAAACGGCTGTGAGTTTGATGTATTTGTAACCGACCTCAGCAAAGCATTTGACAAAATCTCTTACAAAATCCTTTTGAAGTTAAATGCCTTAGGATTTCAACCCAGTTTCGTTTCTTGGATACAGTTATACTTAAAAGATCGTCAGTATAGAGTAATCTTTAGATCATCCTCTGAATCTGATCCCATCCTTGCAACTTCTGGTGTCCCGCAGGGAATCCACCTTGGTTCACTGATTTTCATTTTGACCATTAACGATGTTGACTGTATCATAAAAGAATCTCTAATATCTGTCTATGCAGATGATAAGAAAATATTTAGGTGCATCGTATTCCCTAGCGACTCGCTTCTACTACAAAATGACCTCAACAAATTTTCGACATGGTGCCTTAAAAACTTTCTTGAACTCAATGTTAACAAGTGTCAAGCTATCATCTACTCACGTAACCGCTTTTAACTCCCTCCTAGAATGTATTTTATAGATAATATGCCAGTTCCTTCGGTTGATTCTCTGAATGATCTAGGAATCATTTTTGATAATGAACTGAACTTTCGCTCTCACATTGATACGTCCATTAAGGGAGCTAACTCTGCACTCGGCTTTGTAAAACGATGGTCCAAGGAATTCTCCGATCCCTATGTCACTAAATTTCTCTACATCACTTTTGTTGGGCCACTGCTCGAATATGCAAGTCAAGTCTGGTCACCCAGACTGTCCTTCTCTTCTCCAAAAAATCTCCATCCAAATCGAATTTCATCGTAGCAATTATGGTGGCAACGAACCTATGACACGTATGCTACGCACATCAAACAGCGTTTCCAACCTATTCGACTTCCAATTAAGTAAATCCAGACTCAAATTCTCATTTTATAGTACCTCGTACCCTTTCTAGCCATACCCGAAAATTTTCTAGTTTTTAAGAATTTATGTTAGTCTTAAGTTAGTTAAAACCCATTTCCGGCTAGCGTTGCGAAAACGCAACGTCATACGTGAAGAGGTCTGGAACTTAACCGATTATCTATTTAAATAAACTAAGTAGTGAATTTGTAGAGCTCGAGCTGCTCAGCAGCTAGCCGATACCCTGTCAGAATATAAAGCTGACATAACAGCATTACAAGAAATTAGATTGGCAGGGAATGGTGTTTTACAGAAAAGAGAATATGACCTATATTACAGTTGTCATACAAAACACCATGTGCTCGGGGTAGGCTTCTTGGTCAGCGAAAAAATGAAGTCTACCGTCATCGGCTTTAACGCTATAAGCGAAAGGCTATGCACCCTTCGCGTGCCAGGCAAATTCAAGAACATCAGCCTCATTAACGTTCACGGACCTACGGAGGAGTCCTCAGACGAAGAAAAAGAGACTTATTATGAACAAGTCGAGAGGGCCCTCCATGCCTGCCCAAGGTATGATGTTAAAATCATCCTTGGGGATTTGAACGCTAAAATAGGTCGGGAGCCGGTATTCAGGCATTACGCAGGCACCCATAGTTTGCATGAGAACACTAATGACAACGGACTTCGAGTCCTAGAATTGGCAGCATCGAAAAACATGGTCGTTGCGAGTACCAGGTACCCGCGTAATGATATCTACAAAGCCACCTGGGTATCACCTGATGGAGTCACTCGTAACCAAATTGACCACGTGTTGATAGACCGTCGCCACTATTCGAACTTGATGACGGTACGAACGTACCGAGGTGCCAATATCGACTCGGATCACTATCTTGTTGGTATGGTTTTCCGAGGGCGGATTGCCTTGCGAAGACGTATTGCATCCGCCGATCAGGTTCGAATCAACACGGCTGCACTACGCAATGAAAATACCAGTAACACCTTTGGACATGCGTTAGGACTCGCCCTGGAACCACTCGATCCAGGGAGAGTTAGTCCTGGAGCCAGTATGCTGGGCGTAGATGAGAAGTGGACACGCCTTAAAAACACTGTCATTAGTACTGCCAACTCCATCTTAGGCAGCAGTCGTAGAAGTCGGAACGACTGGTTTGATGATGAATGCAAGCTAGCGACTGAACGTAAGAATGTTGCGTACCGAGCAATGCAACAATCTCATAGAACGCGGGCACGCGAAGATGAATATAAAGAGCTCAGAAGAATAGAAAAACGGCTTCACAGACAGAAAAAATCAGCCTGGGAGAAGAACATAATCTGTGAATTAGAAAGAAGCCGAGAGCGAGGCCCGCACTAGGCGCGGAAGTTCTACCAATCCGTCCGAAACATGACGCAGTACACACCACGCTGCACCTACTGCAAGGACGGAGAGGGAAATCTGATCACCGATCCCCAAAGCATACTGGAGCGATGGGAAGTGTACTTTAATGAATTGCTAAATGGTCAGCTCACTGCAGAAGTAGAGGCTCCACTACTTCAAGAAGATTACCCTATGTTACCGCCACCAAGCATAGAAGAGGTTGAGAAGGCTATAGCCCGGCTTAAGAAAAACAAAGCCCCGGGAGCCGATGGCATACCAGCCGAACTATTCCACCACGGCGGGCCAGCCTTACGCCAAGCAATTCATGATATTATAGTGCACGTATGGGAGCAGGAAGAAATGCCAGAAGACTGGCGAAAAGGTATAATTTGCCCCATACATAAGAAGGGAGATGTCACAACGTGCAGCAATTATAGAGGTATCACGTTGTTGAGTACCGCCTATAAGATACTCTCCTCTATCCTACAAGAACGGATAGCCCCATACGCTAAAACCATAATCGGCCAATATCAGTGTGGTTTCATCCCAGGCAAATCAACAACTGATCACATCTTTACCCTTAGGCAGGCGATGGAAAAATGTCTAGAATTTAACATCCCAACATACCATCTGTTTATAGACTTTAAGGCCGCCTATGATAGCATAGCCAGGGTAGAACTTTACAAAGCCATGAGAGAATTCGGCATCCCAAATAAGTTGACACGACTTTGTAGGTTGACCATGACAAACGTAACAAGCCAAGTTAAAATAGCCGGATTGCTATCCAGACCAATCAACATCTTTAATGGACTCCGACAAGGGGATGGTTTGGCCTGCCTCCTCTTCAACCTGGCGTTGGAGAAAGCAATCCGTGACTCTGGCACGGCAACAAGAGGGACCATCGTCAACAGGTCCAGCCAGATACTGGCTTACGCAGACGACATTGACATCATCGGAAGAACCGAACAAGCTGTACACGATTCCTTCATCCAGATCGAGCAGGCGGCACAAAATCTGGGGCTGCACATTAGTGAAGGTAAAACAAAGTACATGGTGGCGTCGAATGCGAGAAGAACAGTTGGTCAAACAATCAAGGTAGGGGAGCACGAATTTGAAGTGGTGCAATCCTTCAAATACCTTGGGTCAACAGTAGCAGCTGATAATAATTTAGAAGAAGAAATACGCGGGCGGCTGCTCAATTCCAACAGAGCCTACTATAGTCTGTCAAAGCTCTTCAAATCCAGAAATCTCACCATAACTTCAAAACTGCTGCTGTACAGGACCATGGTCCTGCCAGTACTCACGTATGGATCCGAGACTTGGGTGCTTAGCAAAAGACACTCCGACCTCTTAGCTGCGTTCGAGAGAAAAGTCTTAAGGAGAATTGTTGGCCCCATATGTGAGGAAGGGCGATTCCGGAGACGGTACAATCATGAATTGTACGCAATCTACCTTGAAGCAGACATAGTGACAAAAATTAAGCTCGGTAGACTCCGGTGGGCAGGGCACCTAGCTCGCATGAGTGAAGAGGAACCTGCTCGGAAAGTCCTTTGTGGTACATTCTATGGTAGACGGCAGCGTGGTAGACCATGCTTGCGCTGGAGAGATGGCGTAGACCAGGACGCCCGAAGCCTTGGGGTGCGCAACTGGATGGCGTCGGCTCAAGACCGGGATAGGTGGAGAGACTTGTTGAAGGAGGCCAGGACCGGACCCCGGTTGTCGAGCCGATGATGATGATGATGAAGTAGTGAATTTGAGACTTATTTGAATTATCTAATCGAGCTGTTTTTGGATTTAAAAAAAAAAAAAAAATGTTCGTGCTTTTTTAGGACCTTCAAAATACGGAATTTTGAGGTAGAATTTTTGAACTATTGAAAAATATCGTCAAAATTACAATTTTTCAAAATAATTTCAACTATATAAATATTCAAATTATATTTTAAAATAATTTTGACGCAATTTAGACGAGTCACCTTCCTGACAGGTGAGATGAAACCGCTATGTTGCAGTTGTTGTAGTAGTATTTGAAAAAAAAAAATATTTTCGTTCTTCGCGTGTTCAAATCAAAATGATCGGTTTTTTCTCAGAATATTGTGTGTTTATGTTTGTAACATAACAATTCTTGAAAAACACATAATTTTTGATTGACCTGATGCATCCAACAAGAGGATGAATATTTTAGTTCTGAGAGAAAAAAAAAAACAAGTCATACACAAGAGCGCTATATTAGAAAATTTAGATGCAGCAGTTTAAACAAATGTTATAATTGTGAGTGACAATGAGGAAATGGATGATAATGTGCAGCCTTTGGAAGATGGAAACATGTTCCCAAATTAATTAGCTATGCTGAAATTGAGCTAGAATTTAGCTTTGATGAAAAATATGACGAAACGGAAGTCGATGTTGTACCAAACGATTCATACAGTGCATCAACATCCGAAAACGTCACTTCAACATCTAAAAAATAATCAACATGACGTGTTCCTGTTCATTATGAGTTGCCAAAGTGGTCAAAAAGTCATAGAGTTGAATTTTCAAAAAAAAGCAACAGACGTGGCAAATGAAAATATACGAACAATTTATGACAAAATTGGTAATCGAGCTATTTCGCAACAGGTTGTTTTTATTTTTTCCCAATTGTTTGCAATAAAAAACCAATTGTTCTTGCTTACAGGCACATTTCGTGAAAATAGAACTGTCAAAGCAGAGTTCACCGATCCAAAGCAAATGAAAAAGTTGTGGTTCTATTATTTTTACAAGGAAAATAAATTGAAGCTGTTCTTTGGAACAACAATTCGATTGTAATAGTTTTATCATTTGAAGGGCCAACCAATCAAACAAGCAAAACAGTTTGATCGAAAAAAGAGAAAATACGTCAACATTCCAATGCTGAATGCAATTCGTGAGTACAGCATAACGATGGGTGGAGTTAATTTGTTTGATAACGCTTTGTATATGAAAACTATAGTACTATAATGGCGAGTTTTTTTTAGGGTTGCAGAGGTTCTGGTGGTGGCGCTGCAAAATGTGAGGTGTAAAATTCGATTTGGGGAGTCTTTAAGCGTCGAAAATTGGTGGTAGGGGCAAGAGTAGACTATTTTTTGGATTATTGCATCCAAAAAATATCAATAAATATCATTTAAAACCTCCATAAGCTCTCCGCAAAAAAAAAAGAGTAAGGGTTGCATAGGTAAATTAGATGTCGCCCCATCCGACTTCCACCATGATAGTACTATAGTTTTCATATACAAAGATGATAGTACTATAGTTTTCATATACAAAGCATTTTCTGAACGAATTCAAATCACATTCTCCGTTTTAGCCCAGCCGCCAACTCTGGAGATAAAATCTGAGACAACTACCACCTTCAGTCTGAGTACCTCGCGCCACATACCTTTCCATTCCCATGCCTATCCTTCACGCCCGCGCTGTGTTGAACAATATATAAAAGGTACACCATCCCCTTGAGCGCGCGCAAATTATAAAAAAAGAGGCTGGGTGCGACCCACACTGATAACTTCCCATTTGTGATCTTGAAAACTTTATATTTAGTTTTTTTTTTTTTCAAATAACCAAATTTTCTGCGAAACAAACTTGAGCTGTTAAATTCAAACAATCATTATTTTAAGATTGAAAAGCATTTTAATTATTTAAAGAGATTTAAGAAATGCATATATATTATAGAGATTGTTGATGTATAGGTTGTTTTCACGTGACCCAGGAGGTAAACTTCCCCGCGTTTTTTTAACGAGGTATAAAAATAATATATAAAATAAATAGGCCTATTCCTCACCTTCAGTTTGCTTGTGTCTCTTCAATTGTTTTTTTTTTATATATTTGGTCAAAAACTGTCAATTAGATATTTGTCAAAATTTAACCTTTCATAAAAAATTGTAGGTACTATGTATAAAATAAAATATTTTAGAAGGCACAATCGTTGTTCGTTCTCAGGATATTCGAGCTGAAATACAATTGTAGTTACTTTTCTTTAGAATTTTTAACAGTTTTTGATTTTTTGTTGCTAACAATTATGTTATGTAGAAAATAAAACAAACAAGAAGTCAATATTGTTACCCGTTTTTGAGAAATTTGAGTCGAAAGACAATTTATACCAATTTCTAGTAGAATTTTTTGTAGTTTTTAATTTTTTGTAAAAAAAACTGTCTATTGAATTTTTTTGAAATTTTCACCAGTAGTCAAAAACAACATTTTTCGTAAAATAAAATTATTTTAAAATTAATATCGTTTTTCCATCTAAGGATATTCAAGTTATAAAATTTTTTTTTTTAGTTTTTTTGATTTTAAAAAATAACGGTATATTGATTTTTTTTCAAATTCATATCAAATTTGTATGACGTCATAATGTGTCGAATAAAATTTATTTCAAGTCAATAGCATTATTTGTTCGTGAGATATTTGAGCCCAACCAAAATTTTCACTTCTTTTTAACTTCCCATAGGGAGTTATTGTAGTCGGTCCGATTTGTCAAATTGAAATTTTTGACATTTCTCGACGTTTTAAGGTCCCTAGAGCCTATATCAATCATTTTTAGAGAGATGTCTGTGTGTGCGTGTGTACGTACGTTCGTACGTTCGTACGTCCGTACGTCCGTACGTTCTGGTACCATTTTTCGTCATCGATATCTTAAGAACGAGTAGAGACATCGACTTGAAATAAATTTTGTTTTACAGATAATAACTTCGTCTGTTTTTCTGATCTAGGGATTATTCTAGATTCTAAATTAACATTCATTGACCACATTAACCATATTATTAAAAAAGCTAATAAAATTTTGGATTTATAAAAAGATTCTCCCGTGAATTCCAGGATCCTTACGTTCTTAAGCTTCTCTACATATGTATCTTTTGTCAGACCAGTACAATATTAAAGAATATGGCTGTGTAGTCTGGGCGCCCTTCTATTCAGTTCATATTAACAGACTTGAGGGAATCCAAAGGAGGTTCCTACGATTCTGTCTTCGTTTTCTTCCTTGGTCACAAGGGTCGACACTGCCCCTCTATAACAATAGACTCTTTTTAATTCCTTTACTCTCGAAACATAGGCAGTATTTGCAACTTTATGTTATATTGTAATATTCTGCTAAGGGTTCGCAATAAAAACTCATTTATTTTATTTCTTAACTTCTTTTTATTACATTCAAAATAAAACAGACTTTACTTCAACTGAAATCACTTTTATTAATCACTGGCACAACACTTTACACGAACTTTATTTTTTCACTTTCAAATATAAACTGTGTCCAATCGGTAGCGCCATCAACCTTATATAGGGAAATATCTGGTTCTGGTCTAATCTCGAAAGCAATAGAAATCTTTAGAACCTGTATCTCGATCTTTCTATTCTGACAGATAGATGGAATAATTCCCCTTCGGGCGTCGACATTTACCAATGTGCGAAAAAGCTCATTCAAAGCTCATAGCAGGTTGTTTTAAATCGCAATGGTACTAGATGGCGCTGTCATCGCATTCGAGAATCGATATAGTTCGAATGTAAAAGTCATTATATTATGATTCAAAAGTAGTTAACTAATCTTCTTTACATTGTCCCCCTCTTAGAATTGATCGTCCCGAACAATTTCATCACCTCTTTCACCGTTATATCGATGTAACCGGTCAGCGTGAACTACTTTTAGTTTGCCTCTTACGGTAAACCACATCATTGATTCTTTTCACCACAGTATATGGGCCCTCCCAGTTTTGTTGGAGTTTTGGTAATAGCCCCTTTTGTCGATGAGGATTGTAAAACCACACAAGGTTTCCTTCTTAAAATCCCGTTGCTGTCGCTCTTGCGTCGTATCTTGTTTTCATCCGATCACTAGACAATTTTATATTTGTCCTTTTTTGTTGATGAATGTCAATAAGCCTTTTCTTGAGGTCATCCACAAATTCGTCTGTTCCCTGTGACTCATTTGGATGACAACCAAATTTCACTTCACTTGTCAGCCGTATAGTTGATCCGAACAGGATTTCCGATGGTGTTTTTCCTGTCGAGCTATGGGTTGCACTTCGATAAGGAACAATGGGATATGTCGGTCCCAGTCTTGTTGGTAGTCGCCG
The DNA here is from genome assembly GCA_958431115.1 of Syrphus vitripennis. Lineage (NCBI taxonomy): Eukaryota > Metazoa > Arthropoda > Insecta > Diptera > Syrphidae > Syrphus > Syrphus vitripennis. The sequence continues at coordinate 73,621,125 of OY288108.1, read as the reverse complement.
ACAACCTTCGACAGATGTTCTTTAAGGGTTCTGTTGAATCGTTCAACCATCCCATCAGATTGTGGATGGAGTGGTGTTGTTCTTGCCTTTTTAATGCCAAGGAGCGAGCAAACTTCCTGAAAGACTTTTGATTCGAAGTTCCTTCCTTGGTCAGAATGAAGCTCCATGGGAACACCGAACCTGCTCACCCAATTGAAGACAATTTGATCCACAACTGTTTTGGTTTCTTGGTTTGGGATGGCAAATGCTTCAGGCCACTTGCTGAAAAAGTCCATGACTACAAGGATGTATCGGTTTCCGTTGTTAGTTTGAGGAAAAGGACCCGCGACATCTATTGCGATTCTCTCAAAAGGTGTGCCCACATTATACTGCTGCATTCTACATTGAATTTTTCTACCTCGTTCCTTGCTAGCAGCACGAGTATCACATTTTCGGCACCATCTTTCGACGTCATCTCTTGCGTGTAGCCAGTAGAATCGTTGTAGTACCTTTTCCAGCGTCTTATTCACTCCCAAATGACCTCCAGAAGTTCCATCATGCATCTCTTGAAGTACGTCGTTAACCTTTGACCGAGGTACGACTAGCTGTATCACATAAGATTTGCCGTCTGCAGATTCCCACTTACGCCTTAATACCCCTTCTTGCACATGAAGCGAGTCCCATTGTGCCCAATATGCTTTGAGAGCCGGACTTCGGTAGGAGATATCACACCATTCTGGCTTCTCTTGGTGTTCTTTCCAGGCAAGAATGGGTTCGATATCCGGATCTCCTTGTTGGGCCGTTCTGAGTTCTTCGTTGTTCCAACCGTTAATGGGATCAGCTCTTGTTCGTTGAACGATAATCATTTCCTTTTCTTCTTGGCGTGTGCAATGCTTACAGTCTGGTTTACACGGTCGCCGGGATAGCGCGTCTGCGTTTGAATGCAGCTTTCCTCTTCGATGTTGAATCTCATAATCATTCCTCTCCGTCATGTACTTGCGATAGTACAGCTCCAATTCCAACGTTACTTGCATCAGCGTCGATGATGAAAGGTTTTCCCGGAGTTGGATAGGCCAGTACAGGTGCAATACATAAACGCAGTTTCAGTTCTTGAAAGTTTTTCTCGCACTCACCTGACCATTTGAACGGCTTCCCCTTTTCAGTAAGATGATGCAAGCTTTTGGCGATCCAAATATTTAACTTCGGTCTTGAAAAACGAACATTTCTTAGGATTTAACTTTAGATGTGCCTCTCGAAGCCTCTGGAATACAGCTTTAAGGTTTTTACAATGTTCGTCAAATGTTTTTCCGTACACGATGACATCGTCCAGGTAGACCAGGCAAGATTTCTAGGTTAGTCCATGTAGAACGCACTCCATAAAACGCTCACAAGTTGCTGGAGCATTGCATAGTCCGAATGGCATCACATTAAACTGCCACAGACCGTTTCCTGTGGAGAACGCCGTCTTTTCCCGATCTTCTGGGTGAATTTCCACATGCCAATAACCGCTCTTCAAATCCAAAGTTGAAAACCATCGCGTCTAAGGTGTCACTGATTCTGGGTAGAGGGTAGCTATCTTTCTTTGTCACGTCGTTCAGTCTTCGGTAGTCTACACAAAATCGAGTGCTTCCATCCTTCTTTTTGACAAGAACGACTGGTGATGCCTAAGAGCTTTTGGAATTCTCGATTACCCCATCTTTCTTCATTGCCGATATCATTTCTTCAACTTCAGTTTGTTTTGCTAAAGGGAGACGTCTTGCTGGTTGACGAATTGGTCTTGCATCTCCTGTATCAATTCGATACCGTACAAGTTGTGTTCGACCATATTGTCCGTTGGGTGAAGAGAATATATCAGCATACTCATGAAGAAGATCTCCAGCAACATTAAGCTGATGTTGACTCAAACTTGATGACTTCAGAATTTGGTCTTTTAATCTATAATAATATATATAATTGCCCAACTACTTCTCCCTTCTTGAGGTTAATTTCGTACGGTTTGATGTTCAGTATCCGTACAGGCACCATGTTGTTCTTTGGTGCCGCCAGAGTCTGCCCTACCATGATGTTTTGGGAACGTTGTTTCGCATCTGGTTCCACCATGAGGTATCGATGGCTTCCATAGTCGCCCATTAGTTTCGTCCACACGAATACTTCCGAAAAAGCAGGCAAACAAATGTCTTTTTCGATGACGGTGCTGAAAATTGTTGAGTTTTCGTTGCCATAGACCATTGGAATCTCCACATTTTGATACTTAAGAACTTGCTTACCAATATCCAAAATTATTCCATGCTCCTTCATGCAGTCGATTCCAACGATGCACTCGTCACATACATATATCCACTACCAGGAATAGGTGTGAAAACTCCTGTTCTGCCAAACGGATCATAAGACGAACCTCACCATACACTTTTGCTGCCTCTCCTGTGGCGGTCTTCAGACGGTAGCTATTGGTGTTGTGTAGCCAAGTCATCTTTACCAAGACTCTTCGCACAATGGAGGCGGTGGCACCGGTGTCGATTGTAGCCACGTGTTTCTTTTTGTTAATTATTGCCTCCACTGTCAGACTTTTGTTGTCTCGTTTAGTCTGTGAGACTTGGATAGTGTTTCTGGGACCATCGATACCAGAAACCCGCTTCTGCCCCTCGAAGTTGGTTCTTACTCGTTTCCCGTCTGGGAAACAAGTTGAGCAGGAGTGTTGGTACTATTGCTTGGTTGTTCTCGAGCGTTGGTTCTGCTTCCACAAAGTTGGCATGCAGCTCTTCTCGGTGGTAATCTGCACTGCCGCTGGAGATGTCCGGTTTTGTTACAATTCCAGCATCGAGCAAGTCCTTCACGCTGGCTTCTTTGGAATGCGATTTTCTGACAAGAGCATTCTTCAACTTCGACTTCTCTGACTCGATGAACTCCTTGGGAAGCTTGTTCTGCCGCTTCCATAGTCAGAGCAAACGCTAAAGCTTCAGGAAGCGTACGTTTTCCAGCAGTTCTAATTGCTCGCTGTAAGTTGACGTCAGATACAGCACGGATGAAGGCTTCTGTTGCAAGTTTGTTGACGATTTCATCCCCTGCAGCTGGATATGCGAGATGCGCCAACCGTTCAATATCCGCTTGAAGTTGCTGCAGAGTTTCTCCTCTTTTCTGGAGCACTGAAGTTACCATTCTTATCTGCTGGAATGGTTTGCAGCAGTTCAGCAGCAGATCCTCTGAGGGCAACCGTCAGAGCTATAAATTTGTCTTCTTCATCCCAGCCATTTGTCGCTGCGGCTGCCTCAAACTGGTTTTTATAGATCGACCAAGAAGTTTGCCCGTCAAAAGTCGGTGGATGTATTTCCTTCTTCCTTGGGTAATCTGCTAAGGGTTCGCAATAAAACCTTATTTATTTTATTTCTTAACTTCTTCTTATTACATTTAAAATAAAACACACTTTACTTCAATTGAAATCACTTTTATTAATCACTGGCACAACACTTTACACGAACTTTATTTTTTGACTTTCAAAAATAAACTGTGTCCAATCGGTAGCGCCATCAACCTTATATAGGGAAATATCTGGTTCTGGTCTAATCTCGAAAGCAATAGAAATCTTTAGAACCTGCTTTGTATATGAAAACTATAGTACTATCATGGTGGAAGTCGAATGGGGCGACATCTAATTTACCTATGCAACCCTTACTCTTTTTTTTGCGGAGAGCTTATGGAGGTTTTAAATGATATTTATTGATATTTTTTGGATGCAATAATCCAAAAAATAGTCTACTCTTGCCCCTACCACCAATTTTCGACGCTTAAAGTCCTAAATCGAATTTTACGGCCCTCATTATGAATAGCGAATCGACAATTCGCTAAGTTGCGAATGATCTAGCGAACTTTTATTATCACTTTTATTAATCACTGGCACAACACTTTACACGAACTTTATTTTTTGACTTTCAAAAATAAACTGTGTCCAATCGGTAGCGCCATCAACCTTATATAGGGAAATATCTGGTTCTGGTCTAATCTCGAAAGCAATAGAAATCTTTAGAACCTGCTTTGTATATGAAAACTATAGTACTATCATGGTGGAAGTCGAATGGGGCGACATCTAATTTACCTATGCAACCCTTACTCTTTTTTTTGCGGAGAGCTTATGGAGGTTTTAAATGATATTTATTGATATTTTTTGGATGCAATAATCCAAAAAATATTCTACTCTTGCCCCTACCACCAATTTTCGACGCTTAAAGTCCTAAATCGAATTTTACGGCCCTCATTATGAATAGCGAATCGACAATTCGCTAAGTTGCGAATGATCTAGCGAACTTTTATTATCACTTTTATTAATCACTGGCACAACACTTTACACGAACTTTATTTTTTGACTTTCAAAAATAAACTGTGTCCAATCGGTAGCGCCATCAACCTTATATAGGGAAATATCTGGTTCTGGTCTAATCTCGAAAGCAATAGAAATCTTTAGAACCTGCTTTGTATATGAAAACTATAGTACTATCATGGTGGAAGTCGAATGGGGCGACATCTAATTTACCTATGCAACCCTTACTCTTTTTTTTGCGGAGAGCTTATGGAGGTTTTAAATGATATTTATTGATATTTTTTGGATGCAATAATCCAAAAAATAGTCTACTCTTGCCCCTACCACCAATTTTCGACGCTTAAAGTCCTAAATCGAATTTTACGGCCCTCATTATGAATAGCGAATCGACAATTCGCTAAGTTGCGAATGATCTAGCGAACTTTTATTATCACTGTATTATTAATAGCGAACTTCATCGTTCGCTAAGAAATAAATGCTGCCAATAAATCATCATACTGAAATGGCATAACTCAAATGTCAAATGAATATTTTAGAAGTGAAGAATTTGATGTTTTTTCTTTGTGTGAATTTTAAATTGAAAAATAATAAAATGATAAGTACAATTGATTTGATAATTTATCACATATACATTTAGGTAGGAACTCTTCAAACTTAAATAATAAAAAAAATAAATAAAATACATATATGTAATGTATTTTATTTATGATTCCTTTCGATGAACGGAATACACCTATGCCCTTTGCTATATCGGGATTTGTTTTCATCAATTGCACAAGCCTAGCAAATTGATTTGCATTTGTCCTTGAAAATATGATTTTTATTTACTTTTTTGTTATAATATACAAATTATTTTCAAATACCTTTTCCTTTTGTCACTCATGTTAGCACACAGACACCAGAGTCTACATTCGCTAGGTTTATCACTGAATATTTTGATTCGATAGAATTCGACGTTTTGAGAGGTTAAATTAGCGAACATTCGCTAATTGTAATTGGTCGATAAGCAAGTTCGATAATGTTTTGACATATGAAGCGAATTTAATTTAAGCGAATCGATACTCATAATACAGAGTTATCGAATTCGCAAGTTTTTAAGCTCGCTTCGCTATTCATAATGAGGGCCTTAGATACATTTATAGTATACTAGGTTCTTTCTCTCATTATAATAAACACTTAGGTATATGAAGTTAAATATGAATGATAATGAACTCTACACATTAAAATATAAAATACAAGAAATATCACTGAAATGTATAGGAACATTAAAAGTTACGAACATTAAAACATTTAATGTAAAATTTGTACTGGCGTAGTGTTTTAATAATTAGAATAAGGAAACTTAACCTATGGGTGTAAGTACTCCCCCCCAGTCTTTGAAAACGTAGGAAGCAAATTCAGTCTTTCAATTTATGCTTAAAAAAAAAAATCGGTAGAGACAATCGTTTATTTTTTTTTTTATAATTTTTTTTTTTTTTTTAAATTTTTTAATTAGAAATGTGGCAGATAAAGTATAAGAATTGTCGCAATACAGACAGGTAAGCCACTATTTTTAAAGGGATGTGGCGTTAAGATAGAAACGCGGTGGTGCCATTTCAGTGAAATCAAGAACTCTTGAGAAAATTCCGATTGACGGTAGGTAGTTTTCATTGTCCCAGGAGGACCCAGCCTGGGAAATAATATTTAGGGCCACCCCTTGAACATACATTACATACAATGTATGATTTTGACTGTTGTCATACATCAGTTCTGTTTCATAGAATTTTTGTAACAACGCTGTCATACATTAAATGTATGTATCATACAATGTATGATTTTGACTGTTGTCATACATCAGTTCTGTTTCATAGAATTTTTGTAACAACGCTGTCATACATTAAATGTATGTGAGGGGAATCGATTGGAATTTTCCAGTATGTATCCTGTTTCACAGATTTTTATCATACATTTGTATGTGTACAATGTATTTGAAATTTCATACACTTGTTACACCAAAAAAATTTAAAGTTTCAACTTGTGCGAGGCAGAGCAAAAAAATGAGCGCTAACAAAAGAAAATATAAAAAAGTAAGTTGTTTATTATTATTCAAATAAAATTATTATTATTACTTTTGAAATAAAAAAAATTATGAAATTAAATAATAATTTCGCTTTGTGTTTTTTAAATTTCTTTTTTTAGACAGAAAAGGAGCTGCAGCTAACGGTGCTCCAGGAAATGCTGGCGGCCAAGGAACTCCTATTTGGAAAGTTTTCCGGGAGTTCTCTTACTAAAACTGAGATTCAGGAAAGCTGGAATAAAATAAGTAGCTTGGCCGCCACCTTAGGACTTATTAATGATCCCGATCAGGATAGGTTCCGCCGCATCACGTGGCAGAATTGGCGTCGGGGAACGATGGTAAGATTTCATTTAAAATGTGTATAAGATGGTAAGATTTCATTTAAAATGTGTATAAATTCTTAGCGTAATGTACCTATTAATATTTTGTTTGTATCTTTAGAACAAAATCGACAGGATGAAGAAGACGGGAGAGGGTGGGGCTGGCTACAATGATCTTCTAGACGAAAACGACAAGATCGTGCTGGCAATCGTTGGAGAGGAGGTTGGTTTATATAACATATTAATAATTTTCTTTTATTTATGATACAATTTTATGTTCTTAGGTTGCTTTCGGAATTGGTGCCCAAGAGTCCGGTGGGGATCCAACATCGTTCCTTGAAGTCATGGAACCATATTCGGAGGGACCATCATGCAGCCACTCCACACCTCGAATGTCCCAAGCACCAAAAAGGCCAAACAAAAAAAAACAATCAATCGAAAGTTTGAAAAGAAAATTGATAAAAACTGTGTTGTATAAGACACGTGTTGAGGCCCGTTATTACGAGGTAGCCTTGGATTTGGTGCATTCGAAATATACCAAACAACTTTTGGAATCATCTTCATCTGAAGATGACTCAATAAAATAATTAAAAAAACAACTAAAAAAAATTGTGTTTATCTATTTTATTTTCTAAATTTTTCTTTCGAATATTAGTCTTATAAGATAAAGTAGTTTACAGTGGCAAAGAAGAATCAATTTAAGACTAAGTGCTGTTGAAATTATCCCAATCAGACAACTGTGTTTCAAATAGCAGCTTGGTTGGTCTATGAAAAATATCACATTCATTTATATGAGTATGAAAGGTGATCAATTGAAAACTACTTGCCCCTTTGGAATAATTTAAAGTGGCCCTAGTCCTTAAATAGTTCCTCTCTCCTGTTCTAAACTCCTTTTTCAGATTGGTCAAAAATTGAGAAAAAAAGTTCGTCTCCCATTCAGATCTGAAAAAGGAGTTTAGAACAGGAGAGAGGAACTATTTAAGGACTAGGGGCACTTTAAATTATCCCAATAAGGCAAGTAGTTTAGAAATGGCAGCTAGGTTTGTGTTCGAAACCCATTGAAATTTCATGAAATTTCCTATGTCGAGTTGTAAATTGTTGAGACGAACTTTTTTTCTCAATTTTTGACCAATCTGAAAAAGGAGTTTAGAACAGGAGAGAGGAACTATTTAAGGACTAGGGGCACTTTAAATTATCCCAATGAGGCAAGTAGTTTAGAAATGGCAGCTAGGTTTGTGTTCGAAAATCTTCAAGTTATATATTACATAGGTAGATATGTATGTGATGTGAGTTATATTATAAAACTTTATTTCCTCATGAAAGACATTTATAAATATTTTAAATTTATATACAAATGTAGTTTTTTGAAAGTTTAGTATTTTAAAACATTGGTACCGAAATATGGAATAATAATAATTAAAATTTTTTTTCATTGAGTCAATTACTAAAAAAGTTAATGTAGTTCCTTAACTCCACTATTGCATCTGCATTGTTTTCGCTTGTGTCTGAATCATGGTCTTCATTTTCATCATCATGGTCATCATCAAGTAGGAATATATCATGACCATGAGTCATCCTTTTACGGATGTTGTATAATACAACGCAAGCATTCACAACATTTGCACAGCTTAATGCCGATTTCAAACGTAACTTGTTCAAGCACGGGAAAATTTCCTTCAATTGACCAAGACTACATTCAACGACTTGTCTGGTTTTCTTCAGTTTTGCTACGAAAAAAGTGAGTGAAAAGGAATTTTCTCAAAGGATAAGCCGAATCACCAAGAATTATGGCACCTGGAAATGGGCGCCAGTCATCATTGTTCCATTTTTGGTAAGAACTCCTGCTTGTAATACACGGCTATCGTGTACCGAACCGGGGTAATTACTGTTGATGGCATAAAAACGATAATCAGCACCAGCTACTAACATCACGTTAATGGAATGGGTACCTTTCCGGTCAACAAAGGATTGTTCGTTATTAGATGGTGCATCAATTGGAATCAATGTGTCATCAATCAATCAATGTTCGAAACCCATTGAAATTTCATGAAATTTCCTATGTCGAGTTGTAAATTGTTGAGACGAACTTTTTTTCTCAATTTTTGACCAATCTGAAAAAGGAGTTTAGAACAGGAGAGAGGAACTATTTAAGGACTAGGGGCACTTTAAATTATCCCAATGAGGCAAGTAGTTTAGAAATGGCAGCTAGGTTTGTGTTCGAAAATCTTCAAGTTATATATTACATAGGTAGATATGTATGTGATGTGAGTTATATTATAAAACTTTATTTCCTCATGAAAGACATTTATAAATATTTTAAATTTATATACAAATGTAGTTTTTTGAAAGTTTAGTATTTTAAAACATTGGTACCGAAATATGGAATAATAATAATTAAAATTTTTTTTCATTGAGTCAATTACTAAAAAAGTTAATGTAGTTCCTTAACTCCACTATTGCATCTGCATTGTTTTCGCTTGTGTCTGAATCATGGTCTTCATTTTCATCATCATGGTCATCATCAAGTAGGAATATATCATGACCATGAGTCATCCTTTTACGGATGTTGTATAATACAACGCAAGCATTCACAACATTTGCACAGCTTAATGCCGATTTCAAACGTAACTTGTTCAAGCACGGGAAAATTTCCTTCAATTGACCAAGACTACATTCAACGACTTGTCTGGTTTTCTTCAGTTTTGCTACGAAAAAAGTGAGTGAAAAGGAATTTTCTCAAAGGATAAGCCGAATCACCAAGAATTATGGCACCTGGAAATGGGCGCCAGTCATCATTGTTCCATTTTTGGTAAGAACTCCTGCTTGTAATACACGGCTATCGTGTACCGAACCGGGGTAATTACTGTTGATGGCATAAAAACGATAATCAGCACCAGCTACTAACATCACGTTAATGGAATGGGTACCTTTCCGGTCAACAAAGGATTGTTCGTTATTAGATGGTGCATCAATTGGAATCAATGTGCCATCAACAGCTCCAGCAATGCGAGGCATTCCCGCGACACGATAAAAATTCGCACATACAGCGTTTCTATCTTCTGGCCAAGCAACTTCCTCATCTTAAACACAATACAAATAATTGCATTAATATTTTGATATATTCATGTGTTTGTATACTATTTACTCACTTAATAATAGTTGCGAAATTAAGGTGCAAACTTTATTTACACAACGACTTACTGAGGCCTTCGAAATCCCATGGATGTTCCCAATACCATGGTATTGACATCCATTGCCAAGCCAGTGGAGCGTCACTAAAAAATGTTGCAGTGGTGATAAAGCACCACTGCAATTTGTTGGATGTGCAATATGAGGACTCAATCGCTCTAGAAGAAATTGAACACATGAGGAAGGCATTCTAAATTTTTCCACGAAATATGGATCTTCCATGTTAAAATTTATTCTTGAAAAGAATGTTCTGGGGCGTCTTGTAATGCCAACCCAAAGATCAAGGAACTCATCGCCCTCAAAAATTAAATACGCGTCGTTTAAAATGATATTCATTGCTTACAATATTATTTCCACTTTTTTAATTAAATTTAACTTGAAAACTATTTTTGTTTGCGCTCAATATTTTTTTCAACAAATGTCAAAAAAGGATGGATTCGTTCAATGCATGAAATGTCAAATCATACATCACATACAACAATTATAAATATCATACAATCCTTCCAATGGAATCTGTGAAACAGAAAATTGTATGTGATGTATGATCGAGAAATTATTGTATGTTGTATGTGATGTATGTTATGTATGTTCTGTGAAACAGGCCCCTGGGGCCTCTAAAATTGGGTCTACTCCTATACCATTTTAATGTTTCTTTTCACAATTTTCTTACAAGATCTCAAGGTGGATATTTCTGAATGCATTGGAGTACCTTTATTTATTTTATTGCAAGATCTTAGATTGGATACCTATTTGAAATCAAGTCGCATTTTATTATGTTTGTTGTTCAAAACTTAAAATTTATTCAATTTTTTTAAATATAAAAAATAATAATAATACGATTCACAGACAGTCAAAAGCTAAATCCTACCTCTAAAGTTATACAATAATAAAATGAATGGATATATCAGTCTCCTTGTCAATGTTTAAATATTACAAGAAAAATTGAACATAAATACTGACTCTCAAAATCTTGCAAGCAAGTTATGTAGGTACCTAATAACATTTTTTTTCAAAGATTTCGAATTTTAACTATAAAAAAAGCAATTATATAGGCACCTACATGCCAAAGTAATTTGGAAAGTAAATTTGACGTTGGGAAACTATTTCATTGAGTGAAAAATAGGTAGGTATTTGCCAAGGTCATGCCATGCGTAGGCATTTGAGTTAAATTTCTTACAGGATTTTGTGTTGGATAGGTGATTGAATTGAAGCTTTCATTTCTTTATTGTATCTACCTACCTCGGTAGGAAGTTAATAATTTTGTTGTTCAAAAAATAAAGTTGAAATATCCATCAAATTTTACATGAATAACGCAATAAAAAAATGAAGCATTTAAATTGCCCGCCAAATCAATCAAATCTTGCAAAACAAAATTAATCCTCAACATCAAAACAAATAAACTCAAAATACAAAACGAAATCAATGCCAATGCGAGCACACAAAACATATACCTTCAGCTATAGATGTATGTATATTTTTTGCTCGCACACCATAATAAAGCACAAAAAAAGGCATAAAGGCAGTACAGTATAGCCCTTTCTCGTTCGTATTCATAGTCCATTTCGTAGTCTCCAATCTGAAGGAATTCTTCCATTTTTAGTCTCCAATCTCAAGAAATGTCTCCATTTCTCAGACTCCAACGCCAACCTCAAAGAGTCTCTCCACGAGAACATTACATTCAAAATAACTAGATGTCGTTATGTTCGTTTTTCACCATGAGAGTACTATAGTTTTCATATACAAAGGTTTATCTACGTTTCTACGGCAACGATTGTTCTATTTGTTTTCTATTATTCAAATTATTTGTTTGTTTCAAAATAATTTGTTTTCAAAGGTGTCAACGCAGCCTATCCCAAGACAACTGATACCAGCACAACCTATCCCCGACAACTGGTACCAAGCCACAACTCGTCCCAGGACAACTGGTCCCGGAAGTAAGACTCATCCCACAACGAAAGAAAATATTTAGAAACTGAAACTAATGGTTTGTGTATTTAATAACATTTGGTGTCGTTCAATCATCCGTTAATTTAAATTATTTTTGAAATGGTACGAAAATTTATGCAAGGGATTTTAAAAGGGATTTTTTGGGAAGCAAATGTCGGACTGAAAGAATATTCATCATCTGTTTAAAAATTGTTATTGAATTGAGTTATTATTGATTTCACGTAGATTTATTAAATTTTATGAATGAAATCGAAAAGACAGACAAAAAATGTGTAATCTCTGGGGGTCAAGGACGCACAGTGTAGCCGCCAATCGCGTTTAACGATAAAATTGGGTTTTCGTTTCATGCGATACGTCGATTGAAACAAAATATGTCATATCAAAAAGAATATTCTCAGTGAAAATGACAGAGATTGAGAATGAAATATATACAACAATTCTCAAAGAAATAAAAATTGTTGTTGTGACGCCTTTTAAAAATACAAAAGCAAATTAAATTAAATTAATTTCAAAAGTCAAAGCTATCACTTTGTAAAATTGAGAAATCGAATCCAAAAATTTTCATTCTCAGAATTTTGACAGTAGAATTGATAAATTTGTATGAGAATTTTTGTTTATATTTCTGAGAATACGAAGATCTCTGAGATCTTAGAAATATAAACTGGCCAAATGTCTATAACGTGCCTAGTGTATAAAAATATTTTTGAGGACTGAGGAATGGAAATATTTTGGCCAAACGCTTAAAAACAATTGGGATTCCTATGAAACACGAAAAGAAATTTGTAAATTGAGGTTTGTGTCGTATTCCTAAATGAATTGTAATATTTTGATAGAAAGCCAAAGGGAAATTTTCCTGACAAAAATTATGTAAAAGAGATTGCATATTTTTAGTCAAACTGAAAATACAAACTTTGTAAAATAGCTTAAGTTTTCAAGTTTATTATATTGTTTCTGAGCCATCAACTATTATATCTCTAGGTAGTCTAGTGTAAGAGTGTTGGTTTCGCAACCCTGATGATGTACTATGTTCGGACCCACCGTGGTGCTTGTACTTTTTTTTTTAAGTTTTTCTTTTTATTACTAAGTTACTTTATATTATGTACTATGTAAGTAAAAAATTGATAAAGCATTAAATATTGAAAATAAAAATGGCACTTAATGATCTATAATTTTGAAAAAAATGGTTTTAACAAAATCAGTTTCTATTTTTCCAAAACTAACAACCTCGGTCATTGCAACCACTGAAATTAATTTAATTTTATTTGCTTTTTTTTTTAAAAGGCGTCACAACAACAATTTTTATTTCTTTGAGAATTGTTGTATGTATTTCATTCTCAATCTCTTTCATTTTCACTGAGAATATTCTTTTTGATATGACATATTTTGTTTCAATCGACGTATCGCATGAAACGAGAACCCAATTTTATCCTTAAACGCGATTGGCGGCTACACTGTGCGTCCTTGACCCCCCAGAGATTACACATTTTTTGTCTGTCTTTTCGATTTCATTCATAAAATTTAATAAATCTACGTGAAATCAATCGTAACACACAATCGAACGCTTTAATTTCCAAAAAAAAAAAAATCCAAAGTACGCAACACATTTATTATCATTTTGTGAGGGATATTTAGGAATTTCCCCTTGAGGAACTGGTTCATGTGTTGGTTTTCGTTGAATTTAATTTTTTAGCAAAAGTTTCGTTGTGGGATGAGATCTACTTCCGGGATCAGTTGTCCCGGGACCAGTTGTCGTGGGACCAGTTGTCGCTTGGGACCAGTTGTCTGGGATAAGTTGTCTTGGGATAAGTTGTCTTGGGATAGCCTATACCCAACCCGTTTTCAAATATGTATGAATGTAGGTATGTATGTACATATGTACATTGTATCATTGTATATCAATTTGCATAGTACTATCATCAGCACGTTCCACGTCGGCCCCAAGCGATCACAGCGCATACTAATTTTCTGGTTGCTGTTTCTGTGTATATACAAGTGCGCCCTCAGACGACCACATCACACAACGTTTGGAACGTGTTCATGAGAGTACTCTTTGTATTTGAAAACTATAGTACTAGTGGAAGTCGAATGGGGCGACATCTAATGTATGCCGGCAACCCTTACTCTTTTTTTTTTTGCGGAGAGCTTATGGAGGTTTTAAATGATATTTATTGATATTTTTTGGATGCAATTATCCAAAAAATAGTCTCCTCTTGCTCCTACCACCAATTTTCGACGCTTAAGGACTCACCAAATCGAATTTTACATTTCACATTTTGCAGCGCCACCACCAGGATCCGGGCAACCCTAAAAAAAACTCGCCATGAGAGTACTATAGTTTTCATATACAAAGGAGTACTATGCAAATTTATATACAATGCATATGTATGTATTTGAATATGTGCCTATGAAAATATTCGTTATTTTTAATTCTAAATTAAAAATCAAAACAGGGGTTGTATTTGTGTTTTGATTTTTTTTTTTTGATACGAAAGTTACATTAGTCAGGTAGGGACATAATGGGCCCCAATCAAATTTAGCAACAACTTAAATATTTCGAAAAAATTAACCATTATGTTATGGATCCTAAATACTTAACCAAACACTGCATGTTATTTCTTTGAAAGCCATTTCATATATGGTTCATTATTTATTCCCCCTTAAATATTAAGGTCATACAATGTACGGTTTATTATTTAGAACTCTTTTCAATATGGTCCATTTCACAGAAATATTAAAGTCGTCACTAAATTTGATTATTGGTAGGGCCCAATGTGCCTATACCTATTACTTGATCTGAGTGAGGGTCTTTAAATACAAGAGAGATTATATAGTAGTAGTACATTATATATTAGACGGAGGGAAGGCAGAGATTGTTTTTCCATGGAAGTGGGTTCCGTGCTACGGATTGTTCTCAATTCTGTGAAAGTTGGCGTACAACGGGATTGTCTATCGGTATCAAACTTATAGGGATTCTAGTGTTTGTATTGCAGAAGTCAACAAAGCAATTGCTGCACCTTCATTTATATTTAAAACAACCACGAACCAATGCAAGTTCATACGATAAATTGATTTGACTCGGTATTAAGTGTTATCCTTTACTTAAAGAAGTTTAATTCCACACTAATGACTTTTAAGGGAAAAAAAGTTTAAAAACAGGCCAACGGCAGCTTAATATATGATTAATTATAATGCCAAACCAGTCCAAAAAATCAACTCAAAGCTTAGGGACTGATGTTTTACTACCACGTGCTTGTAAACATCATTCCTTGAGCATTGATTTTCGACTGTTGAAATTGATGTCGAAAACCTTGTGATATGATACGTGTTTTCAAAAAAATATATTGAAATTGTACTATGATATATGTCAAGGAGAAGTCCAAATTTAATGTTCTTCAGACCACGAAAAAAAATTAATTTGCCATACAATGCAAGTACTATTACGGACAAAAATTAAAAAAATTAATGCCAGGGCCAGGTGCTCAAAAAAAAAACTAAAAAAGTTAGACATAATGAGACATATGTACATATATAATATGAAAATTCAAAGATAAAAAATAATTAATATTAATATGCATACTTGCATAATCTCTGTTTGATTTTTGTACTAGAAAAGAAAAAAGAAGGTCTTTGATATTTGTATAAATTATAGTAATCCCATGGTGGCAGTCAACACTGCAGCGCCACCTAAGGTATGGAGGAAATCCTACTGGATGGGAGTTTATTATCTTCTTTATTTCTTTTAGATTTAACATTTTCCAACCACTGAATATAATATTCTCCTCTTGTTCCGTCTCTTCAAGGATTGTCAACAAAAAATTCTTCACCCTCACAGCAGCGCAATCAACAGGGTCGAGGAAACATTAAAAAACGCACCATGAGAGTACTATGTTTTATAAAAAAGCTTTGATGAATGAAATGTACTAAAATACTACCACTACCTGTTTGTTGCCCTTTAGGAATTTTACTAAATTTTACCTGCAATCAATATTTGCTCAGATATTGGTGATCAAATCCTTAAAACTCGAATATTTTTAACAAAAAAATCAGCAGGCCAAAAAAATTGTCAAATTTAGGCTGAATTAATTAATTATCTGATAAATTTATTTCATTAATTAAAAAAAAGTTAATAAAATGCATCTCTTCAATTTTTCAAGTTCTTAGAAAATTTTTGCCTCGTTCTGTTTTATATGTGTACCTATGTAATTGAGCAGTTACGAGTATATAATAATTCAAGTTCAAAATTGAGAAATATGAATCTTAAGAATACATTTTGTTTCATCGCAATATCTACGACTCAAAAAATTTAAAAAAAAAATATTTCCTCAATTTTTTTTTACTTGTGTCCATGCGAGTAAATGAATATATATCCATAAATAGGCCAAGAGAATAAAGATCGATTTAAACATGTTTTGTAGTGTAAAAGATATAAATTACTAAAGGAATTACATACAAAATGCTCTATATACTAATGCTAAATATACTTTCTTCTGATAATAAAAGTTAACTTATCATGAGTTAAAGTCAAATAAAGAACTTATTTTTAACTATGTACCTACGATGTAGTTACATGTATGTAGTTACATTTATAATGTTTAAGCCTTGCATCCTGCACAGTCGAGTGTTGTTAAAAAACAAGTCACAGTCGAAATCTTTAGTTATAAACGTCTTTTCTTTAATAATTCGAAATTGCAACTGCCAGAAGGGCAGACAAAGATGATACATTATAAATAGAGTTCATTACATTTAAAAGATAATACATACTATGAGAATGTACATACATGTGATACGTTCAATATAAATAAAAGATAATACATATGTGTATGATACGATATATCATACTGAATGTTTAACACTAATACATTAATACGAAATCAAACAGAAAAATAGTGTTGTCAGATTGGTTAATTTTCAACATCCTCCGGCGGGCCGATGCTTGAAAGCTCCAGTGGATATAGGAGCTGGACTGGTCTTCTGAATAGTTTCCCATTGGGACATCGAATTTCGCAGGAACGAACCTTACCATCTCTTCCGATGTAAGCTTTAGTTATAATTACCAACTTCCAGTGTATACGAGGAGTGGCTTGATCAAAAAGAAGAACGACATCTCCTTCCTTCAACTGAATCGATTGTTTAAAATTGTTGCGATGAAATGATCGAAGATTTTGCAGATATTCTATTTTCCATCGCTTTACTAACTTGGCATTGAACTTCAGACGTTGTTTCCATATCTCCCTTAGCTTTACATCTTCATCTGAAGCTATTTAAAAATCGGGAACTGATGACGAAAATCCTAATAGAAACTTGGCTGGTGTAAAAGGTGATAACTCCAAAGGTTCACTGGACACATACGTCAAGGGTCTATCGTTGGCAACGGCCTCGGCTTCCGTTAGAATAGTTCGTAATTGTTCAAAATTTAGCTTAGCTTTTCCGATGGTAACCTTAAGAGTATTCTTCACTGATCGTATGAGACGTTCCCTGTGAAGGGAGCACACTAGCGACCACTTAAATAATTAATTCATTAATTGTTTTGAATCCAACCATGCTTCGATACTTGACACTTAAGTTCCCATAACATACATTGCCCTAAGCACAAGATACATTCAATCAAAATATAATGTAAAGCATTGGCTTGCCTTCTACGTCAGGGTAATTAAAAGATATACTCGAGCATATATGTGACTCGTAGTCAACATTATAATTATCAAAAAATATCATATTACTCTGATGACACGAACTGAAAGAATATAACATGAGCATAATAAAATATTAATGATCTGATGGTATGCGATCAGCGATCATTTGTTTGGACTGAGAAATATGTCAACTAAACGTTTTGTGGCTGGACGTTCACCCTCGGTGTATCGTACAAATTATGCTGAGTATCGATTAATAGGTTCAAGAATCGAAGTGTGGATCGATTTCAATAACAAATCATTTTATATAAATAGGAACTACATTTTTGAATAAAACTGTCTTCGTCTGTAGACACTAAAGAAGAAGTAACGTCTTTTTATTACTTGAGAAGCTTACGAGCTACAAGTACAATTTGACAATTATTTCAATTGGTTCTAAGGTCAAAACCTCGAGTGCGTTAGCCAGAGGTCTGAGCTGAGGCATTTATGCCAGGCGATTTGATACAAGGATCCCTTTGAGAAACGTCAGTTTAAACATTACATGGCGATCTTGCCAGTTCAGTTTAAACATTACATGGCGATCTTGCCAGTTCAGTAGATTACTGAATTGGAACCGACCAACTTTGCATGGTTTTGAAAATCTACTGATTGAGCATCCAAGTATGTCAGTGTACCATAGTATTAGGTCAGCTCAAGAGGTTGCCGAAAGTTTTGTCAGTCTTGATCTCAGGGTGGAGGAATCTCAAAATGTAACAAGAGTCATTGTTGAACAGCCAACAAGATGGAATCAATCTGTTGCCCCTCGTGTTGCAAGGAATCGTGTTGAACGGCCTAACGCTACACAGTGCAAAATGGAGTTGCTAACCCGCTCTGCACAAAAGGTCCAAGACAAAAAGGAGCGTCGAACTATCTGTCGTGGAGTTATCGAGCGTTCGAATAAAGTACGTGAGTATAACAGCAACAGCAATCGCCAGCGTCGTTCAGACATGCAGTACAGCAAGGTCAGCAGCGATGCCAACAACAACCGTGGCGTTAATGCTAAACGGCCCAAAATGCTTTTTCTAATAAATTTTAATCGTCATTGAATGCAACCATTGCTCTCCACATAAATGACATCAGGACAAGAACATAATTACTATCAATAACGAAAAAAAAACGCACCCCCACAACAAACTAAAAACAACTTAAAAACTTAATTTAATTTAAACAAAAAAAATTAAATATGTGTATAGTTTACGTAGAGTTAAAAAATTAATACAAAAAAAAAAATATAAACACATACAATATGAATGAAAATGTGAAAAAAAAAGAAACAATTATCGAAAAAAAAAAAATTATTTAAATTAAATTCTTATTGAACTTCAACTTTTGTATGTAAATTTAATCGTTAAATAGTTTCAATTTAATTCACTTATCATTCTTGTAACCCATGCAATTGCCCGAATACCAATACTAACATCCACATTTTTATTTTGTATTCAAATTAAAAGAAATTTACAAAAATTAAAATTGTGATATTGTTGAGCACAAAAATGTGCGAGAGAAGAGAAAGAAAAACAAAAACAATAATATTAAAAAAAAAAAAAAATATTTTATGATTTTTATTAAAAAATAAAATAAAATTAAATTAAAAATTTATTAAACTCTTTCGGAAGACGTTTTAAAATATTAACCGATCATAGGCCTTTAGTATATCTATTTTCGCTTAAAGAACCTTCCAGTCGATTAACCAAATTTAGGCTTTTATTAGAAGAATATAATTTTTATGTAGAGTATTCACCAGGGAAAAATAACTGTACTGCAGATGCACTGAGTAGACTACAAATTAATTCAGAAGACTTGCAAAAATTATACGTTTGTGTGACTACAAGAGCACAATCAAAGAAATCCGATATAAAGCAAGATAATCCCAAAAATGAAAAGTTAGAAAAAGAGAAAATCATTAGTGAACTCTTGAAACCTCCAGAAAAGGGTTTGAAAGTAGTTGAGTTAAAAATAATTAACAGTTTCAAAGAAGAAGATGAAGATTTTGCTAAATTAAAGGGTACTAGAGTAGTAGGTCCAAGTCTAATATTAGGATATATTCCAGGAAGTAATTGTTTGATTTTAAATCGGTCCAAGGTAAGCACTAA
The DNA here is from genome assembly GCA_958431115.1 of Syrphus vitripennis. NCBI lineage: Eukaryota > Metazoa > Arthropoda > Insecta > Diptera > Syrphidae > Syrphus > Syrphus vitripennis. The sequence goes on along the minus strand of OY288108.1, from coordinate 73,601,557 downwards.
TGCCCGATCGACATCATTTGACAAAATGTTGTTGAGGGACGTGCAGAAAAACTGTGAACCGCAAATAAATAATGAAAAGGAATCCAAGAATGGCACTATTGACCGATCGACATCATTTGACAAAATGTTGTTGAGGGACGTGCGTACAATTTGCGGACCTTTATTAATTAAAAATATTTATATAACTAAAGAAGAATTAAGAAAATTATCAGACGGCCGTCGTAAAGAAAAAATAAATATATTAAAGAAACAGATAGAAGAAATATTTAAAGAAAGTAAAATAAAAGTGCACATAATAGATGAATCGATTAAAATAACGGACCCTTGCAAAATAAAACTAATACTAAATGATTATCATATGTTACCAACGAGTGGACATGCTGGTATTAATCGCATGTTACGTAATATTCGAAAAAAATATTTTTGGACAGGCATGCAAAACGATGTGACGACATACGTTAAGCACTGCCCAGTATGCCAACGTAACAAATATATACAACCAAAGAAGCAACCAATGACTATCACATCGACAGCCGAATCAGGTTTCGATAAAATTTTTCTTGATTTAGTTGGACCTCTTGACGAATCAGAAAATGGGTCAAAATATATTCTCACTCTTCAAGACGAATTGACGAAGTTTATAGAAGCTATACCACTACCAAACAAGGAAGCCAATACTGTAGCTAAAGGACTCGTAGAAAATTTTATCCTAAGATATGGAATCCCAGGAACTATAGCATCTGATCAAGGTACAGAGTTTATTAATAAAGTTTTTAAAGATATGTGTAATTTGTTAAAGATAGAACAACTACAGTCTACCGCTTACCATCATGAAAGCATTGGAGCATTAGAGAATTCCCATAAAGTTTTAGGAGCTTATCTTCGGAGTTATGTATCAGAAAAACATACAGATTGGAGCAGTTGGTTGCCCTATTATGTTTTCTGTTACAACACTTCAGTACATTCGGAAACAGGGTACACACCTTTCGAATTAGTTTTTGGAAGACAATGTAAACTACCTTCCAACCTTACCAATAAAGTAGATCCAGTGTACAACTACGAAGATTATGTGATAGACTTAAGACACAAACTACAATTAGCTCATAAAGACGCTAGGGATACCCTGATAAACAAGAAAATTAATAGGAAAACGAGGTACGATACAGATGTAAGAGCAAAAGTTTCAGATTTTAATGCAGGTAGTCTAGTTTTGCTTAGGAATGAAAATAGAAAGAAGTTAGACCCAATATACATAGGACCATATGAAGTATTATCACAAAAAGGAGTAAATTGTGAAATAAAATATGGTGATAAGAAAATGAATGTACATAAAAATAGACTAAAACCTTTTTATATATATATACTATTATTGTAAGATTATTTTAAAACCTATGCAACACACACATTAAATAACATAAATGATTAAAAAGATGTAAAAAGTAATATACAGATTATCACTTAAATTTTTCTTCTCTTTCATATATAGCCGGCATAGAAACTAAGTAATATTTTTAAACAAATATAGAATATAGTATACGTTAACAAAAACAAATTAGAAGAAGTAAAATGTATTTAATAAGTCACGTAAAAATTAATTGTATGAATGAATGAATGATTGTACAAAAAAAAAAAAAAAAAAAAAAAAAAAAAAAAAAAAAAAAATATATATTTATATATACATAGGTATACACTTTTATATATATATAATATTATATACATGTACCATAAATAATAATACAATCTAATATATGTTCTATCCCAATGAAAACAAAAAGAATTAAAAAAAAAAAAAAAATTAATTAGCACAAAAAAAAAAAAAAAAAAAAAAAAAAAAATATATCCATAATTGTACAAGTGGCGCGTAAAAGAAGAAATCAAGAGTTGTCATGATTTCTCCTTTTTCCCCAGGAAGGGTGGTGTGAAGGGAGCACACTAGCGACCACTTAAATAATTAATTCATTAATTGTTTTGAATCCAACCATGCTTCGATACTTGACACTTAAGTTCCCATAACATACATTGCCCTAAGCACAAGATACATTCAATCAAAATATAATGTAAAGCATTGGCTTGCCTTCTACGTCAGGGTAATTAAAAGATATACTCGAGCATATATGTGACTCGTAGTCAACATTATAATTATCAAAAAATATCATATTACTCTGATGACACGAACTGAAAGAATATAACATGAGCATAATAAAATATTAATGATCTGATGGTATGCGATCAGCGATCATTTGTTTGGACTGAGAAATATGTCAACTAAACATTTTGTGGCTGGACGTTCACCCTCGGTGTATCGTACAAATTATGCTGAGTATCGATTAATAGGTTCAAGAATCGAAGTGTGGATCGATTTCAATAACAAATCATTTTATATAAATAGGAACTACATTTTTGAATAAAACTGTCTTCGTCTGTAGACACTAAAGAAGAAGTAACGTCTTTTTATTACTTGAGAAGCTTACGAGCTACAAGTACAATTTGACAATTATTTCAATTGGTTCTAAGGTCAAAACCTCGAGTGCGTTAGCCAGAGGTCTGAGCTGAGGCATTTATGCCAGGCGATTTGATACAAGGATCCCTTTGAGAAACGTCAGTTTAAACATTACATCCCAAAAGCCACCCCACCAGGGAGCTCTCTCCACGATAAAGTCCCATTGAATTCGGTTTTTGGACAAAAAACCTTGTACCTCTTCTTCGCCGAAAAGATCTTTGATTTTTCCAAACTCTAAGGCAGCTCGCCTAAAAGTTTTAGCGTTATCGGAAATTATTGTAGAAGGGACTCCTCTTCGGGCTATAAAACGTCTTAACGGCATTATGCAGCTTTCTGTTGTGATGCTAGCAGTAAGTTCCAAATGAACTGCTCGGATACTTGCACATGTAAAAATCAGGATGTACGCTTTTTGCATGTCACTTCCTACTGTCACATAATAAAGGGGGCCAGCAAAATCAATACCAACGACGTCGAAGGGTCTTGTCATCCTTAATCTTTTCAGTGGCAATGGAGCAAACGGTTGTGAAGCGGGTTGACCAAAAAGCTTCTTGCACACAATACACGATTTGATTGCCTTCTTTACCAGCTGCCGTCCTTTGATGACCCAAAAGCGTTCTCGAACCTTGGAGAGAACAACTCCAACTCCACCATGTATAGTTGCCAAGTGACGATCGTTCACAATGAGCCTCGTTATCGATTGATTAGATGGTAGAATGATGGGATGTGTAAGGCCAAATGGTTCATCCAGTAATTGGAGCCTCCCTCCAAGCCTCATCAACCCATCTTCGTCCAAGAACGGGCTTAGCTCAATCAGCTTTGAGGACGCATTGATGGGCAAATTTTTCTGTAACAGGCGAACTTCATTAGTAAAACTGGACAATTGCACATACCTGATCCAATAACGTTCGGCTTCTTCTATTTCGGTTTTCGTAATCGAGCCTTCAAAAGTCTTCTCTTTGGTTATAAAGAAGTTGATGTACCGAAGTACCCAACTGGTGACGCGCAGCAATTGGAGCCAGCTTCCAAATTTGTCAAAGTCCAAAATTGGTTGCTTGCATTTCTTGACATCAATCTCCAGCAGTAACGCCGTATTAAAGCCTATCTCGGAGACAGCATGATTGTTGTTTGGCTTGAATTCGCATAGCCACTTCGGTCCATGAGCCCATAATGATGACTTTTGAAGTTTTTCTCCAGAAATACCCCTCGTAATCAGATCAGCTGGATTTTCATTTCCTGCACAGTGGTTCTGTGGTTCTGCTTTGTATGAATGGATTCCAACGCTGCGATTGACCATATATCCAGTTCAATGTTATTCTTGAGTCAGTCCAGAAGAAGTACCTTTTGGCTGAGATCTTCAGGGCGTCTTTGAGGTAGGTACGAATTCTGGCGGCAATTAAGGCGGCTGTCAGTTCCAGCTTTGGTAGCGTTAGCTCTTCGGAACCATCTTGCCTCAATGGTGCAATTCTAGATTTGGCACACAAGAACGACACTGTAACTATACCTTTGTCATCAACAGTACGTATGTAAGCAACTGCACCGTATGCTTTAAGGCTAGCATCTGCGAAGATGTGACATTGTATGTCGTCAGTGAAGGTTGATGACATCAGAACAGACCTTGGTATTGACATCTCTTAGTTGTAGTATGTTTCTAACACATTCGTTCCAATCGCCAATTAAATCAGCTGGCAGTGGTTAATCCCAGCTTAATTTGCGTTTCCATACTGCTTGGAACAGAATTTTTAATTTCACGGTGGTCGGACATACTATTCCCAAGGGATCATACACGCGCGCCATTGCTGAAGAATATTTCGCTTGCTTGCAGTGTTCAGATTTGACTCTAAGAAACTCTGTACTGATTGCATTGGAACAGATAGCTCATCACTGCCAATTTTATCGCGAAGCTTTGTGCTGTTAGAATGCCACTTCCTCAAACTCATGGAAGCTCCACTCATGATTTCCGACGCTTCTTCAAAAATACGACAGCAATCGAATTCGGAATTTACACTCATGATTAAATCGTCCATATAGAAACAGTTTTCAAGAATACGGCATGTTTCAGAAAAGACCTGTCTTTGCTCCTTTAAATGGCGTTGAATAGTTGCAGTGAGAAGAAAAGGGCTGCAGCTTACACCGAATGTTACTCTCGTCATTCGCAACTCGATCAAAGATTGTTCACTAATTGCGTCAGCTGATCTATACCAAAGGAATCTGTGTGAATCTCGGTCATTTTTATTTAAGATTATTTGCAAGAACGCTTTCTCAATGTCTGCAACGATGCCAAAACGTCCCATACGAAAATTCAGCAGAATCTTCAAAACATCAGGCAATAAGTTAGTGCCAGTATACAGCTGATCATTCAACGAAGGAAGGCCATCGGAACAGCAAGACGCATCAAAAACTATGCGCAATTTGGTTGTGGTGCTGCCTTCCTTGTAGACTGGCCGATGTGGAAGGTAAAATATTCTTTTGGGAGCACTATTTGGCGAAAGCTCAACCAATTCTGCAATACCATCAGCGAGCAGTTGTCGTACAGCTGCGTCATATTCTCTGAATTTTGCTGGGTCCTTAGATAAACGTTTAGTTAATGACTTTAAACGACTTACCGCTTGAGATGCATTGCTTTCTAGGATTACATTAGGATCTTTCCAAGTTAAAGTCGCTTCATAGTGAGAGCCTTTTTTCTTGATATATTTTTCGGTCATTTCCTTTGTGATATACTCCTTCTCTGCCTCTTCGCTTCTTATGCCGATGGACTCCAAAGACCACATGGATACGAGTTCTCTATCGGTGATGTTTACTATGTTGGCGACCATTGTAGGATAGTTGCTTGGATTATCATCCATCGTATTCGTCAACGAATGCAGCCCTTGAAGAGTCCATCCAAAAATGGTATCGACAGCTCTCATCACATTGGAAATTTTCCGTTGCGTCCCAGTGACTATGGTCCAATAAAAGTCAGCTCCGATGAGCACGCTGAGACCTTCAATGATATTTGCGTTTGAGGTTGTAATACGGTCTGCCAATTTAAGATTTTTGAACGCAGCACAAGACGGATCGGGAATCGCAAGAACGTCAACACAGATTCGCGGAACAACAATAGCTTCAATTAGGGTGCTCTTTCCATTGAACTGGTTCTTTAGCACAACTTTCACTTTATCATAAGTGTTCACTGGCGATGTTTCAGATGCACCAAATGGAATCACAGACATCTTAATTTTTTCTCTTTTTAGTATATTTAGCTTCTCAACGACCTTTTCACATATATAACTTTTTTGGCTGCCACCGTCTATAACCATTCGAATAAGAATGTCTTTGTTATCTGCACCAGCAATTAAGCAGCGTGCAGTTTTCAAAAAAAACTTTTTGTTGGTTTGCATTTGAATGCGCACACAGATTAATGAATTCAATATTATCATTTTCATTCGATTCATTTGTGATTACTTGCATTGCTGCGGCGGTTTCTTTTTTATAAGACGGATCGCACATCGCTGTTAAATGTTTTCCACCGCACTTGGAACACTTTAAATAATTTACACTTCTGCACTTTTTGGAAGGATGGCCTATTTTCGCGCATCGAAAACATCTATTGCTTTTAAGTAAGATTTGTCTTTTTTGTTGCAATGTCAGCTGGCTGGAACAATCACTTGTAACATGGTCTGATGAGTTGCAAAATACACACACATTATTGCTTATTTTCAGTAAACTTGTTGCCGTTGTAGTTTGTTCTTTTGTGTTGCTATGAAGAGGAGAAACTTTACTTTTTTCGAGTGCTTCTATCTCACTCTTGAGAAAACACATGATTCCCTTTACATAATGACATTTAATTCCATGTAAAGATGTATGCGTGTGCGATGCCTGTGAATTCCCATCGTCTTCGTTTACATTCTCAACATCAGCGAGATCAGCAATATCGTTTTCCTTTTCACACCTACGATGGTAATCGACTCTTAATTTGACCGGCATACATCTCAGCAAAACTGTTTTTAACATGATGTCGTATTGTTGTGTGGGCACTTTTAACGCAGTTAGGGTTCTTATAGACGTTGTGATTGTGTTGTATAAATTCCTCAAGCCAGCAGCGTCATTTTTTATGATAACGGGGCGCAGTTCAATTAGTTTTTGCATGTGGTTGTCAATTATTTTCTCAGTATCACCATACTGTTCCTTCAACAAAGAAACCGCTGCTTCATAGCATGATGAGGTAGCTGTAAATCCATCAACCACCTTTTTTGCTGCACCTACTAATGCACTTTCCAAGTAATAGAATTTTTCGGCCTCGGACAACTGTGCATTTTGATGAACCGCAACTTCAAATTGATCCCAGAAAGGCAACCATTCTCTCATGTCACCATTGAAACGCTTGAGCTGCAATTTAGGAAGCTTCGTGTTACCTTCATGCGATGACAGTGATGGGCGATTCGCTGTAAAAAACAGTTTTTTACATTTTCTGTGTAAAAATCGGTAAATAATGGTAAATAGCTTGTAAAAAATGTAAAAAATGTAAAAAATGTAAAAAACTGTAAAAAACGGTAAAAAACGGTAAAATATGTATTTATTTTGACAGATTGTAATTTAAGGCACGTTTTTGATCAGAAAGTATTGTCCGAGTGGAGAAAACAAACACATCAAGAATTTATTAAAAACTAAATAAAATGCCGCGCCCGAATACAACAAATTTTGAAGACCTAAATTTTATGTCGGTTAGATCTGGCAAGAAATATATGGCATTTTGTAATATTTGCAAGCAAACTTTACAAAACACCGCAGTCAACAGGTTGACCAGACACCGGTAAGTTTTTTTTATAGATTGCAGGTAATATTAGATTTTAATTATTTCTTAACTCTTTCACAGACAACGTTGTCAGCCTTCCCCCTCAAATCAGGATCAGGACAAGGAAACAATTAATGTTTATGAATTGGATTTGGAAGGAATTGAAATCATAAATGTTACGACGGACATGGACATATCTGTTGTAGAAGAGTCAAGAAATGTTTCATTGGATGACATAGATGTGGTGAGAATTTATATTTCATTGAAGTGAAAATCATAATAAATATTTGATTCCTTTAAATCCTAGGTAAATATGTCAGTATCATCTGAATGAGAAGCAAACAAAAATGATTCTGAAACTTCAGATAATATAAACAAACAATTAGAAAATTTTGACCGTCCATTATCCAGTGAAAAATCAACAGAATATTCCGCAACACCAACAACATCGCTATTAAATTCGAATTCGACTTCCACATCGTCAACATCAGTGAGTCCCTCAATTTCAAGATCGTATATTTCTTCTGCATCTCCAACTACGTCTTCGTCTTTCATTGTCCCATCTTGCGGTAAGTTGCAGACATACAAAAACCCAAAAGCAAAAACAAACACAATTTCAAATTTTGTGGACAAAATAACTAACAAAGAGAGGGACGAGTTGGATAAAGTAATCGCCAAATTTTTTTATGGCTGCAACATTTCATTGAATACCATTGAATCCATTCATTTCAAAACAATGATAAAAGCACTTAAGCCCTCGTATGGAAAACTCATTCCCAGTAGAAAAATTCTGTCGACAAAACTGCTTGATGAAACCTACCAGGCTTGCATAAGTGAATCACGTTCATTTAAGTCTTGCGATTCTGTGCTACTAATTGATGGATGGAAAAATTCATCCAGCAATTCCAAAATTGTTGTAAGTATGATTCACAATTCTAACGGGCATCGAGCATTTGTTAATGCTTGGGATCTAAGCGGTGAATCTGAGACTGCCGATGTACTCAGCAACATTGTTTATGAGTCAATTGATTTAGCAAAAGAACTTTATGAGACAAAAGTATATGCCATTGTGTCAGACAATGCAAGTGTAATGACGAAAATGGGACAGAACGTTAAACATGTGTTATGGCATAGCACTTGCAGCTGCCACACCGGGAACCTTCTCGCTAAAGACATTATCAATCAAAAGTTATCTGAAAATGTTAACATTGTCCAAAAGGAATTTAAAAATACAGATTTTGAGAACGCTGTTATTAAAAATGAAAATTTGTTGCATAATTTGCAGCATATGAAACTAATAACCACAGACGGACAGCCAAAAAAAGTTAAGGGAAATGTATCTAAATTAATCTTTGATGATGACTTTATTCAAAGTGTCAAAGATGAAAAAGGATTGTTGGATCCTGTATGTGAATTAATAAATTTTTGTCAAAGTCCTACAGCATCTTTAGCAGACTCTGCTCAAAAATGGCTTACATTGGAAATACCTGAACAATTTAGAGTCAAAATGCAAAAGAAAGTCGAATATAGACAAAATATGGCACTGAACGAATATACTCTAACTGCATAATTATTTACATCCTTTTTTTGATAACGAAATTCTATCAACTTACCAAATAGAGACTATTAATAACTTTTTTTTGAAACATTTATCAGGAGAGGGAATTGAAGATTGGCATCATTTTAAGCACAAAAGCGGACTCTTTGAATTACTTTATCAAAAAGAAATAAAAAAGCCTAATGTATTTTGGAATACTGCGGAAATAAAACATGGCCATCTTTCCAGATTGGCCTTAAAGCTACTAAACATGCCATCTTCATCGGCTCAAATTGAAAGAGTATTTTCAAATTGGGCCCAAATCCATACACCTCTTCGAAATCGCCTAACCTTTGAAAGGTCGAAAAAGATAATACATGTTTATTTTACATTAAATGGCAAACGGAATGAAGAGTTTCCTATTGAAGTTGATGAATATGATGATGAAGTATTTTGAATATTGTACTTGTACTGAAAAAAAAAAATTGAAAGAAATAAATATGTTTTTTTTTGTTTAATAAATAAAGTCAAAAGAATTTTTTTTTGTTTTTTTTTTATTGTTTACCGTTTTTTACAGATTTTTTACATCAAGGGGTTTAGCTGAGTTTTTTTACACTGAGTTTTTTACATGTAAAAAACCTGGTAAAAAACTCGGTGTAAAAAACCGGCACAACACTGGCGATGAGACATTATTACTCTGCGGATCCGCGTTGATCTTAGATTGTGATTTAAATTGAATCGCTTTCAAACGTAAAGTCATGCGTGCTAGAGTTGAGACCGCCGAATCTTCATATTCAGCAGTTTTTTGGGCCTCCGAATCGAAATCATCGGGTTTAATTAATGCTTTTGCCAAAATTTGCTGATCTATGACTTTAACACTCGCGTACACTGCATTTAATCTCTCGATATGAACACTAAGATCTTCTTCTACTTTATTTAAATCGCTTTTATTCGCTTCGAGAACTTCTTTCGCGGCTTTTACTAATTTCGTTAGTTGTGTTCTAAAAGCACGACGCGTAGCGATTTCCATATTTTGTCTCTGGTTTCGGCACCAAATGTTAAAAAACAAGTCACAGTCGAAATCTTTAGTTATAAACGTCTTTTCTTTAATGATTCGAAATTGCAACTGCCAGAAGGGCAGACAAAGATGATACATTATATAGAGTTCATTACATATAAAAGATAATACATACTATGAGAATGTACATGTGATACGTTCAATACAAATAAAAGATAATACATATGTGTATGATACGATATATCATACTGAATGTTTAACACTAATACATTAATACGAAATCAAACAGAAAAATAGTTTTGTCAGATTGGTTAATTTTCAACAAGTGTCTTCCATCTAAGGCATCTTTCTTTGAGTATATTTACATAATTTTTTTTTCATATCTTCTTATCTACCAAATACTTTTACATTAATCAAATTTTTTTTAAAGTGATCTCCCAGCAATTCGGCAATTATTTTACTACACCTACATTTTAACCAAAGCTTTTTCTCGGTATGATTCAATTATGTACATGTGACATCACTTTAAACATCATCTTTCTCTTTTCATTCACATTTAACATTAAATCAAGTTATTTTAGCAAATAAATTGCGGGAAAACCGTTATCCACACAGAAAAAAGGTGTATGGTACATACATATTTCTGACCTATATTGTTTAAAAATATAATGTTAAAACCAGCTAAAGTAAAAAGAATAAAAGTGATAAAACCTTTATAAGTCGGAAACATTATACCTACTTTCTTTGTCCTTTGGCCTAACAGGAGGTGTACAAACTAGTCCAAAAAAAAAACAAAGGAACAAAAAAAAGTTCTCTAATGCCTTGAACTTTTTTTTATAGTAAATCAAATAATCCATTCGTCGGTTAACTTGTTTATTCAATTGAAATTTGAAAATTTAACAAAGAGATGGATTTTTGAGAACAAAAGATTTTCTTATAAAGGTAACCTCATATAACTTTTAAGGTTTTCGAGGTTGTTTTTTTTTTTAAAGTGTATGAAGGTAACCTCGTTGTATATGTATGTGAGTGTTTCCTAAAGCCGTAAAATACCGTATTGAGTTCATTGCTTTACCAATTTAGTTTCAATTTTGAGTTATAGATATTTCCAACAAGTATCTGAATATAATACATTATTCGTTATTTTAACATTAGGTATTTTTCTGAGTAAAAAATGTATTCGATTTGCTTTTAATCTCCTTGTTCGAAAAATAATCTACACCAAAAACTAGGTGTCTAAAAACATATTTACAAATCAAACAAAGAGCAACTGCGAATTATGCAGTAGCAACAAGTCTTCAAAGAAGATAAATTGTTGCAATTTTTATCCTGCTATGGACTTTTAATGAACAAATATTTGACTGTTACCAGTCGAATTGTTATTTCCTGAACACCGTTTGTTTTAAATATATGATTTAAAATCATGAATAAAATAAAATAAAATATAAACCAGCTTAATTTCTTATTTTTACATTTCAATAAGCAAAAATGTACATTTATTTTCCGACAAAGAAATATCGATACATGAAACAAAATAATAAAAAACAACCCATACCCCTAAAGAAAACTACCTACACACATTTATAATCCATGAACCTATATTGAAATTTGAAAAAAAATCAAAACAAAACTAAATCTCTATGGATACGGAAAGGCACAAATATAAAAATACAATAAATAAATATCCCGTTGAAAATTGGTTTATGTTCATGAAAACCCCACATCTTTTTTTTTTGTTTCTCAATTTTGCCACACGTAGCCGGTGCCGCTTTGAGCTCTGAGGTGTCACTTATATTTATATTTATTCAATGGCCAAACTAGCCTGAGAAATCAACGGTCTCTTTATCCTACATTCAGCAGAACAAACTGTGGTATGAACAGTTCCTTAAATCAATTGATTTCAGTCTTCAATAAGTATAATTTTTTTAATTTCTTCAATTAAAAACTTTTTTAATACATCATTGTAATTGAATCTATATTTGTAATGTACATATATATTGTTTAGTTTAAGTTTTTCTAACGTTAGTATTCAACGGATTAAATAAATAATGAAAGTTGATTCATAATCCATGTAAAATTTTTTTTTTCCTAAAATTTTAATACCCTTTTCGGCGAGCGTTGCGAAAACGCAACGTGAATTTTCTGGAAAACCAGAAGCTTTTCCAAAATTTTTTTAGATTTCTTCTAACTAGACCAAAAATAGACAGTATGTGAAATTTCAAGTTTCTATGTCAACTGGAACTGGTAGCCGCCGTAAATGGGTTAAGTTATTTTTTTAAGTTGATTGCTTGTATTAAGCTAATAAAGTTACACAAACAGACGGAGGTGAGAGGGGTCTTCTCCCCTCTCTCCCTGGGTGTTTGTTGCTTTATACAGGGTGAGTCATGAGCAATGCGACAAAATGCTAGGGCGTGTAGGTTGCCCCTCCGTTTAGCCGGGAGGGGCAATTTTCGAAAAAAACTGACTTAAAATGGGAAAAAATCATTTAAAATCAACGGCTTCATTCATAATGCTGTGCGATACGTTTTTGAAAAGCCAATAACTTTTTCTTTCAGTCTGTGTTTAAATAAATCTATTCTAAGAAATAGTTTTTGAAATATTAATTTTCAAAGTCAAAATTTTGAAAAAAAAAATTGAAAAAAAATTTCAAGTTCATTTTTTTCAAAATTTTACGTAATTAAAAATTAAGTGCTAATTTTAATTTCAAAATTCAATGCTGTTATTAATTTTAAGTCTAAATAAGAAAACCGGATGCAAAAATTTTATGTCATTCTCAAGAAATTAAAAAAAAAACCAAAACCACCTTTTTCTAAGAAAAACATTTATTTTTATTGTAACGAAGCAATTTAAGAAGCATTAATCTTAGTTTTTTTAGTTTTTTTTTTATTCCTTTTATTTTTACTATGTTTTTTATTGGAAGTACTTATAAAAAATTCTCGATATGATCTCCATTGTTTAGAAGGCATAGATTATATCTCCTTGTAATGGCTTCACATAAGTTTATGCTTGACAAATTTTCCTGCAATTTGACTCCAGCGACTTCAATTCGTTCCTTCAGTTGTTCCAATGATACTATTTCCACTTCGTAAACATAATTCTTCATAAATCCCCATGCATAGAAATCTAGGGGAGTTAAATCTGGTGACCTAGGCGGCCATTCCGTGGGGCCCCTTCTTCCGATCCAACGGTCACTAAAATGATCATCCAGCCAGTTTCTCACCTGTAAGCTGTAGTGTGGTGGAGCACCATCTTGTTGGTAGATTAAAGTATCTGCTATAACCAATGGAACGCTGTCTAATAAATCGGGTAAAAGGTCTCGTAGGAATTGCAGGTATGATTCTCCATTAATAATGGAATTCAAAAACCGGGGCCCGATCACAGTGTGTCAAACATTACAACTAAAGCGGTGTTGTGATTTGTTTTTTTTTGTGTGGATTGGCGCTACTCCAATAATGTAAATTGTGGAAGTTAGTAACCCCATCCCTAGTAAACTGTGCTTCATCCGTCCAGAATATTCTTCTAAAATAGTTTTGTTCGGTTTCATTTCTAAGTAGTAATGTTCTACAAAATTCGGTTCTCAATAACTTGTCGTTTGAGGTGAGTTCCTGAACAGACGTAAAGTGGTACGGGTGTAAATTTTCCGCCCGAAGTACTCGACATGCTCTAGATTGGGACACTCCAAGCATAGTGGATATCCTTCTTGTACTGACGGAGGGATTATTTCGGACTAAATCCAGAATTCTTTCATCTAAGATTCTTGACTCATCAGAAACTGGCCTTTCGCTTCTTCGATGCTCCAGCACTCCATGATCTCTTAGACGTCGGTGGATTCTTGGAAACGTGCTATGATGGGGACACCTCCTATCGGGATATCTTTCAGCGTACAGTCTTTCGGCTTCACGACTTCGACCATTAGCTAAACCGTAGCAGAAATGCATGTCCGTTAATTCTTCTCGGGTGTATGAGCTTGACATCGTTACGTGTTAATGAGTTAATATTCAAATTGGAAATAATTACTAAGCAAAACTGCAATGCCTTTTATTTATCTTGCGTTGCAATTTTCTTTTTTTTTTTCATTAAAAAAAATGCGGTTTTATTGTCCCTATTGTCCCCATAACAGGTAGAACCCATGGGCTGCGGGCAGGCCAAGGCAAAAATATTGACAGGTCAGTTTTCAGAAGTTATCAATGAAAATAATATTAATCCAGGGTTATTCCAATACTATTTAATTTTATTACGTTCTCATAAAACTCCAATTAAAAAAAAAGTAAAAAAACTAAGATTAATGCTAGATAAATAAATAAATTGCTTCGTTACAATAAAAATAAATGTTTTGCTCAGAAAAAGGTGGTTTTGGTTTTTTTTAATTTCTTGAGAACGACATAAAATTTTTGCATCCGGTTTTCTTATTTAGACTTAAATTAATAACAGCATTGAATTTTGAAATTAAAATTAGCACTTAATTACGTAAAATTTTGAAAAAAATGAATTTGAAATTTTTTTTTCAATTTTTTTTTTCAAAATTTTGACTTTGAAAATTAATATTTCAAAAACTATTTCTTAGAATAAATTTATTTAAACACAGAATGAAAGGAAAAGTTATTGGCTTTTCAAAAACGTATCGCACAGCATTGTGAATGAAGCCGTTGATTTTAAATAATTTTTTTCCATTTTAAGTCAGTTTTTTCGAAAATTGCCCCTCCCGGCTAAACGGAGGGGAATAGACCCCCCCCTCCCATACGATTTTTTTCTTGTCTCAACGCAACCTACACGCCCTAGCATTTTGTCGCATTGCTAATGACTCACCCTGTATATAAAATTTATGTGGTCAAAAAAGTAGGGAAAAAATTTTTTTTAATTTTTTTGTTTTGGCAGCTAATTTACTGCAAAAAAGCTTCAATTACCTGTAAACTCAGATTATGAAAGTTTTGAAGATGTAGTGCCAACTTGATATCAACTTATCACTACATACCCATTTTCATAACTTTTTTTTTTTGGTGAAATTTTTTTTCGTTACCACAACTAATTTACTACAAAGAAGCTACAATTAACTGTATACTCAGTTCTTAAAAGTTTTGAAGATGTAGTGCTAAGTTGATATCAACCTAGCACTACACCCCATGTTCTTAAAAACCAGCGGAGCTACAATTTTTTTTTCCACAACTAATTAACTACAAAAAAGCTACAATTAACTGCATACTTACTATATGTAATTTCCAAAATTGTAGAGCTAACTTGACAGACGTGGCTAACTTGGAAATCTTGATCTACCGAACTCCAGGAAAACCTTTCATCATCGACGCTGATGCAAGTAACGTTGGAATTGGAGCTGTACTATCGCAAGTACATGACGGAGAGGAAAAGGTTGTCGCCTATTACAGCAAGGTAATCATATGGGTGCCGGGACATAGTGACATTCCGGGTAATTGTAGGGCGGACGAACTCGCCAAACAAGGAACAATCACATCTCTACAACCAGAAAGGAACAACATAAGTATACCTATCGCTACGTCATGTAACATGCTAAAGCAGGAAGCTTTAAGGCAACCAAACCTCAGATGGACTCAGAGTAATACCTGCCTGGCAGCCAAACAAATATGGCCTACTATAGACTTGAAACGTTCAAAGGGGTTGTTAAATTTAAATCGACTGCATATTAGTTCCACCATAGGTGTCCTTACAGGACACTGTTTAAAGATAGGCACGCAATACGTATGGGCGTGTTCTCCAACGATTTCTGCAGGAGTTGCATGGTTGAAGAAGAAGATTAAACGGTTCAACATCTTCTGTGTACCTGCCCTGCTCTCTCATCTAGAAGGAAACTCCATCTAGGAGAATTCTTCTATGTGGACACTAGTTATCTAGTGAATACGGATGCTAAAGGTCTATCCCTATTCATTAGAAGCTCCGAGTGGTTCGGCTAGTGAGATCCTATCTTGGTAGTTTCATGGTATCACACACGATAGCCATTTTAAACCTAACCTAACCTAACCATACATGGGCTTCAAGCAATTCACATTCAAGACGGCAAACATAATTTTAAGCACAGATTCAGCGTCAAAATGTGGGCAGGTGTAGTTGGAAATAAATTAATCGGGCCTTTTACATTACAAAACGTACGCTTCTTAAAGCTTTAGCGTTTGCTCTGAATATGGAAGCAGCGGAACAAGATTTCTAAGGAATTCATCGAGTCAGAGAAGTGGAAGTTGAAGAATGCTCCTGTCAGAAAATCGCATTCCAAAGAAGCCAGAAGGGAGGATCTGTTCAATGCTGGGATTGTAACAAAACCGGACATCTCCAGCGGCAGTGCAAATTACCACCGAGAAGAGCTGCATGTCAACATTGTGGAAACAGAACCAACCCTCTTGAACGACCAAGCAATAGCACCAATACTCCTGCTCAAATTGTTTTACAGACAGGAAATCGAGTAAGAAACAATTTCGAGCCTGTATCCACGATTACTAAATTCACCGAAATGGAAACAAAGAAGACCATGAGCTGTAACAATAATATCATATTAAATGGTAACACTTAGTCTATGTACTATGTTATAAGACATACATATTTAATAAAGCCAGTTGATAATCATCCGTCCTAGACTCATCTTTTATCTGCTATCACATGGGGTCAGAAGTTCCGCGTTTCAATCAAATAGTAAATATTCGTGAAAATGACTACTAATAACACTTATAATACGTACGAAACCAGTATTAATGTTAAACCTCCTAAACCATTAGAAGTAAACAATAAAAATGTTGCTCTATCATGGAAAAAATGGTTCCAACAATATAAATGGTTTGAAACCGCGTCTCAATTAAATAAAAAACCGGCTGAAATACAAGTTGCTACTTTTATGTCAGCCTTAGGACCTGATGCTGTAGAAATTTATAATTCTTTCACGCTTACTTCAGAAAAAAGCAAAAATTTAACAATTTTAACGTCTAAATTTGAAGAACATTTCGCCCCAAAAATAAGTATCACCTTTGAGAGATTCTTCAATAAAATGATCCAAAATGAAGAAGAGCCGTTCGATGATTTTTTTACGCGCATAAAAAATCAGGGTACAAAATGCGAGTTCGGTACGTTGTTAGATAGCTTAATACGTGATAAAATTGTTGTCAGCATCCATAGTGACGCGATTCGAGAAAAATTATTAGAAAAAGCAGAGGTATCATTAGATGATACAGTTAAAATTTGTAGAGCAATTGAAATAGCGGCGAGTCAACTCAAAGAATTTCATAGAAACGAAGAAACAGTACATGCAGTTACTAAATACAGAAAAAAATACGAGAAAACGAGAAAACCGATAAATAACCAAGTCGAAGTAAATGAATTCTAAATAAATGAATTCTATTGTCGAAGGTGTGCAACTACCCACTCAAGAAAAAACTGCCCAGCATTCAATAAAATTTGCAACAAGTGTGGAAAAAAGGGTCACCTAGCTACGGTCTGCAAGACAAGAACAAAACAAAGAGACAGAAAAGTGCATGCAATTACAAATGATATAACAAGTGATAGTGAAGACAGTGATAATAATAGTTTACTAGTACTATCAGTCGACACAAACAAAGATGACAAGAATAATTATATGGAAGAGATAATGATCGAAAACAAAAAAGTAAATGTCAAACTAGACACGGGTGCTCAGTGCAACGTATTGCCGAAAAAATTATCGATAAACTTAATAACATTAAATTAAAGCAATCAAGCACAAAAAAGCTAGTTTCATTTGCAAATGATAAAATCAGTGTTTTCGGTGAAGTATCCCTATGTTGTACAGTGCGACATTCAAAACACATGTTGTCATTTAAAGTTGTTGACAAGGCCGTCTGTCCAATTTTAGGTAAAAGTACTTGCGAGAAATTAAACTTGATACTGCGTGTACAAGAACTTAAATTGTGGAAAATATGTTCGAAGGGCTAGGTTGCATTAAAAAATTTGTTTACGACATTGATTTGGTTGAAAATCCAGTCTTTGGAAATTATGCCCCCCGAAAAATACCATACGCATTACAAGACGATGTAAAGAAAGAGATCGATAGAATGATTCAATTGGGTGCCATAGAGAAAACAGCTGGAGTAGCACCCAGCAACCTCACCTATGGTAATTGTTCGCAAGAAAGGGAAAATAAGAATTTGCCTCGACCCCACCGATGTGAACAAAAATATTCTTAGAAGATTTCATCCTCTTAAATCCATGGATGAGATTACAACAAAAGTTCAAAATTCTAAGTTTTTCACAATCTAGGATTGTAAACATGGCTTTTGGCAAATCAGAGTAACAGATCGAACTAAAGGTTATCTGACTATGGCTACACCTTGGGGTAGAGTGTCGTTCTTGCGTGTCCCGTTTGGTCTTGCTTCCGCCCCAGAAATCTATCAAAAACTCATGACTGATTTATTGGAAGGCTGTGCAAACACAGAGGTCTCGATGGATGACGTATTAATTCATGCTCCTGATGTCAAAGCATTAAATGTGCTTACAGAGAAAGTGCTTGAGAGGCTTGATGAAGCAGGAATAAAATTAAATAAACAAAAATGCATATTTGCTACTACGAAAGCACGATTCTTAGGCCACATCATCACATCGGATGGAATTGCAGCAGATCCCGAAAAGATTGAGTCAATAAAAAACTTAAAGCAACCGACAAATAAAACCGAACTGCAAAGATTGCTTGGTATGGCAACTTACTTAGGTAAGTTTATACATAATTTATCCGAAATTACTAATCCGATGAGACAACTTCTTAAAAAAGACACTCAATGGCAGTGGAGTGCAAAACAAGAAGAATCATTTAATCAGCTTAAGTCGTCTCTGTCGAAAACACCTTTGTTAAGATATTATGATCCGAATCTTCCAGTAAAGCTTCAAGTAGATGCCAGCCAGTCGAGCGCAGGTGCTGTATTACTACAAGATAACCAGCCAGTGGCGTATACATCGAAAGCGCTAACAGAAAGGCAGAAACTAGCTCCTCAAATCGAAAAAGAAGCGCTTGCTATAAAATTTGCATGTGAAAAGTATCATGACCTAATATTCGGAAAGCCACTTACCATCGAAAGCGACCATAAACCTCTGGAAACGATTTTCAAGAAGCCTATACACAGTGCTCCTATGCGTTTACAAAAAATCATGCTCCAAGTTCTTCAATATCAACCAAATGTGGTTTATTTAAAAGGTAAAGATATACCTGATACAACGTTTCAACTGTCAAAGTGGAACTGCAAAAATTTTCGAAGCTCTCGTATTTTTGTAAATTAAATTTAAAAATCTAAGTAACTTATTAAGAAAAACCACGTAAAAACTCTCATTTGATCACTTTGTACTAATACCGCAAATTGTTGATTAAATTTAGTGCAGTAAATAAGCTTAAAAAGGAGAAAAAAAAAAAAGTTTTCTTCGTGTTGCATCGAAATTAAATTGCGGTACAACGATTTGCCGATGAACCGCAAGCGATACTTATTTGAAATTTCACCTGAACAAAACACTACCAACAAAAAGATTTCTCATCCAAAAGCAGCAAATATGGGAATAGGTGAATTATCAGTTGCTGATCTAAAAACTATCTTAAATGAGAGTCTCGAAGAAAAACTTAAAGATCTAGTCACAAAAAATGACTTGTTGGTGCTCTCGAACGAGATACTTTCTTTGAAGACACTTAACACCCAACTCAGTAAAAAACTCACTGTAATGACAGAAAGATGCGATTTGCTTGAAACCCAATTGGAAATTCTCTCACGAAAATCAAACGATAAGTCTATTGTGGTACACCTTCCTTTAGACACAGAAACCGATGCAATCCAATTAGCTAAACAGACTTGCAAGGGGCTTCTGAAGTTAAGTGAAGACGAAGAAATCCAATTTAAGAGCTCCAGACAAATACGCAACAACAACACTGAAAGAGGAACTGTCATCATCGAACTTCCAACAGCGGCGATCACCGATAAACTTATTACCGCCGTGCACACGCTCAAAGGCTCCGGAATAAGTATATTTCGCGAGCAATCACTTTTATCAAGGAAAAAAAGAAAAACACTAATAGAAACAAAAAACAAACTGCTGCAGATAAATCCAAACGCCAGAATTTTCGTTAAAGGAGACAACAAATTGCAAATCAACAATCAACTTTTTGTGTACCAAATTTCACGAGGTTTAGTTGTCAAATCAGCAGCGGACATGTCACTCATTAGTGGACTATTTGGTGACAGTTGTTACGATTACTTTGACTGCAGCGAGGGAGCGAAGTTAGCCGAGGTTCCAAACTCTTCTTTTGCTTTCGGCCATCAACCGCAGCGAGCGCCATCTGTGAATCGGAGTTTACACCATGTTAGGGATGAAACACAATAGGTAAATTCTGTCGTCTGCCATAACACATTTATTTTTCAAAAATTAAATATATGCTCGTATAATATAACTGGTCTCAAAAATAAGCTTTTAAATTCCGATTTTTTTAAATATTTACGACAATTTGATGTTATAATTCTTATAGAAACTTTTACTGAAGAAAAGAATCAAAGTGAATTTCTAAAATATTTCAAAGACTTTAAAGTAATGTTTACACCCGCGATAAGATCAAATTTGCATGGAAGAGCCAGTGGGGGTATTTTATATGGGATTAAAAAATCTTTATGGGGTAATCTTATTAATTTTAAAATTATTGAATCTAAAATTATTTTTCATATGGTTAGCAACAACCTAAATTATTATATTATTCCTATTTATTTAAATTGCAATCATTGGCTAAACGATTTCGATGAACTAGTGGAATTTATGAATAACACTTCTCTTGACAATGTTTTAATCGTCGGTGATTTAAATGCTAGGATTGGTGAATATCAAAATTCTTCCGCTAATATTTTACGAGCACGAGTTGCACTGGCCGAGAGTAGATGTTCTAAAGATAAAATTTATAACCGCAACGGGCGGAGTTTAACAGATTTTTTTGAAGTTTTCGGTCTATTCGTTTTAAATGGGTCTTCCACTAGTGATGCATGTGGTGAATTCACTTTTATTAGCGGGCAGGGACAATCCGTTATTGACTTAGCTGCGATTTCAGGTAACTGGCTGAACATTATCGATGACTTTGAAGTTGCACTAGTCAACTATTCGGCTCATTTTCCAATTGTAATTAAAATTCAGCTAACGGAGTTAAACCAGAAAGCTACACCTTCTAATTTGAATAAGCTGAAGTGGTCGGAGAACAATGCAACCCTCTATAGAAGCCTCCTTTCTCGGCACTTACTATCTCTGCCTCAACAATCCGCAGTTTCGTCTGAAGTGGTGTGCGAAAGTATAGAACGGGTTATAAAGACCGCAGCCCCTTTTGCGTCGAAAAGTATACACACTTTTGTAGCTAAAAATGTATGGTTTGATAATGATTGCAGAAATCTCCGAAAAATTTCATTTGTTTACTTAAAACTGTTTAGAAAGACCAATTCTCAATTTTTCAAAAACATCTATCTGCGCGTTAATAATGATTTTAAAAAAATGTGCTCAGTTAAGAAAATCACCTATTTAAAAAACGTGGCTAAGGAATTGGAAAACTGCACAAACTCAAAGATATTTTGGGCGACAGTACGCGAACTTGGTGGGCGCGATCAGGGTATGAAGTTCTCTTTAGAAGCTGAGACGTTAGCAGCTCATTTTAAAACTCTACTCTCAGCTGATGAAGACCTTCATACCTTTGATTACGCGCTACCTGATACTAGAGTCAACGAGTTGGATTTAGATTTCTCATTACCCGAATTGGAAGTAACGCTCCAAAAAATGAAAAACAGCAAGGCTCCTGGCCTGGACGGCATACCAGTCGAATTTTATAAAAACAGCACTATTGATTTTAAAAACTACCTTGTGTCTTTCTATAACAAATTGTACAATGATGGATGTGTCCCCAACAGTTTCAACGAATCTGTAATTTTTGCCATTTTTAAAAAAGGTGATGCTAACGCGGCGGAGAATTATAGGGGTATTTCAATTTTAAATTCAATAAGAAAAATTTTTACTGCACTCCTATATGAAAGGCTCACAAAGTGGATTGAGTATAACAATCTTTTGAGCATTTATCAAGCCGGTTTCCGCCCAGGTTTTTCAACCATAGATCATATCTTTGCTATCTCAAGCATTGCTCAACAATTTATAGATAGGAAAAAGAAACTATACACTTGCTTTGTTGATTTTAAAGCTGCATTCGATAAAGTCAATAGACAAGCTTTAATATACAAACTTTCTTGTATTGGTTTGTCACGAAAGTTTCTCCAAGTATATGCAAGTTTTATTTCGTCAACAAATGCAAGGGTATGGGACGGTATCACATTTTCAAATCGATTTGAAACAACTACAGGTGTTCCTCAGGGTTGTATCCTCAGTCCATTATTATTTGCCCTGTATATAGATGATGTCTGCGAGCTTCTTCCAGGTGGAGTTAATTTAGCTAACACTATAATCAAAGTCCTGTTGTACGCGGACGATCTAGTTATACTTGCTGATAATCCTTTCACGCTACAAATGCAAATAAACCGTCTAAGTTCATTTTGTGAGTCTTGGGGCTTGCAAATTAATTCCCAAAAAACTAAGATTGTTATATTTGAAAAGAGACAATCAAGAAGGCGAGCGGAAGAAAAATGGTCTCTAAATAATACACACATTGAGGTTGTACAGGAGTTTAAATACTTGGGTGTCCTCTTGACCTACAATTTAAGCTTCCTAAAGCACTCCAAAGAAAAAAGTAACGAAGCTAAATTGGCACTAAATATAATGTGGCCAAAGTTTTTTTCGAACCAAAATGTTGATTTAACGTCCAAGTACAAAGTTTTCAACGCGACAGTAAATGCATGCATGGCATATGGCGTGCAAGTCTTCGGATACACACGCTTCGAAGCTTTTGAAACTGTACAAAGGAACTTTTTTAAGAGGATATTTCGTTTGCCTAACTCAACACCCAACTACGCCATATATGTAGAGTCAGGAATAGTCCCTATATATATAAAAAATTTGAAGGCAAGTGCGAACTTCATTACTAGAGTGATGCAAAGAAGTGAAACTTGTCTTCACAAAATCATTTTAAGAAAATTACTTCGAGTGAATGCTTCCCCGTTTAAAGACTGGAACGAACTAGCTTCATCTTACGAAACAAGTTTATACTTAACAGAAACTAATGTGACCGATTGGCAGGCTCAGTTTGCTGATGTGATTGCTATGGTGGATCACAAAATGTTTCTGGATAATCTTTCCAGAGCATCTTCATCTACTTCAAGAGCTATTTATAGTCATTTAAACCACCAACTGCCCTCGGAGGTCTCTTACTTTAGTAATGAATTTTCAGCCTCGGTTATAAGTATTATTTTTAGAGCAAGAGTTGAAATTTTAAATTTAAACTATGTACCTCATCGATCAGACTTGCCCCAGCTATGTGATATATGTAACGGAAGAGTGAATGAAGATATTTACCATTTCGTTGCTGCTTGTCCTATTCTACAAGAAATTCGTCGGCTGCATTTTCGGGAAAGTTTTATATCTTTGGAAAACCTTTTTGAAATTTTAAATGGTGCAATGGGCTGGCCTAGCCTCTTTAATTATTGCCAACACGCTCTCTCTTACCGTAACAGTTTCACAAATTAAACTTAGTCGATTACCCGCTTATTGCAGTTTAAACCAAACTTTATACTTAACTTATTATAGTTTTGTTGCTGATCATACTAAATTTAATAATATTTCTTTTGTGTTTCAAATCATGTTAAAATTGATAATATTCTATAAACAGCTAATCTTAACCGAATTGTGCATTATTTTGTGTTTCAAATCACTTTAAAATTGATATCATTGTTTTATATAAAAATATTTCTTCATATCTTTTGTTAAAATTTTTATTTCTTTTTATATTTTAAAATTTTTGCTTTTTATTATTTCTTTTATTTTTAAATCATATTATGAAATGTCATCTCAGGCAGACGGCAGTATTGCCATGTCCTTATTCTTAAGTATACAAATTGTAAACTTTATGATGAAAAAATAAAGAATCTATCTATCTATCTATCTATCTATACCTGTCGCAGATACACTCAGCCGTGACTGTCAAAATCCAAAAAACACAGAAAAAGATGACGAGCTAGAGGTGCATGAAGTTCTACAATTAACAGACATAACAAAAAAACGACTGCAGGAAGCAACAAAAATGACAAATATTTACAAAATGTTTTGCAATACGTCGATTCTGAATGGCCTGATACAATTCAACAACTTTCAAACGAAATTAGAAATTATTGGACATTTCGAGAATCGCTCAGCAGCAGTGAAGGTCTACTCTTCAAAGGATCCAAGGTCGTCGTTCCAGATGACATGAAGAAGGAGATGATGCAAAAAGTCCACCAAGGTTATTTTGGCATTGATCGGACACTCAACAGTGCACGCGAACAACTGTTTTGGATCAAGATGACGACCGACATCACGAAATACGTTGAATCCTGCACTATTTGTCAAAGTCAACAACGTTCTCAACCGAAAGAGCCAATCATTATCAAAAAAATTCCTGAGCTGCCCTGGGAGATAATTGCAGTAGATATATTTTATTTTAAAACTAATGAATATCTTCTCGTTGCAGATAGCTATTCCGGTTACTTTGACTTTGTAAAGTCCTTGCACTTGCACTACTCAACTACCGCAACACACCGCGAAGCAACGATTTGTTATCGCCCAATCAACGTTTGATGAGCCGAAGAACTAGAACAGCAGTACCATCCAGCAAACAATCGCTTAAACCTAAGGTTGTACAAAACGTACAACACAACCTAATTAAAGCCCGAAACAGAAGCAAGTTCTATGCTGATAAAGGGAGTCACCAAAAACAACCCTTGCAACCGGGTGAAAAAATTCGCATTCAACAACCTAATCGTAACTGGATCTCTGGCACTGTTGTTAAACCAGCTAACACAGCACGTTCGTATATGGTACAAACAGACAATGGATCAATCTATCGTAGAAACAGCAGCCATTTACATAGGACCAGAGCCACCATCGTTCCAGAAAAAGATTTCATGATCGATCCAACAGCTGATAAGACAACAGCAAAAACAAGTTCTAAAAGTTATGTTGAACCAGCAACAACAAGTTCTGCAAGTTATGTTGAACCAGCTCAAACGAACACCTTAGGGTCTATGCCTTATGTCACTAGGTCTGGAAGAACAGTGAAAACGGTTGTAAGATACAATCCATCGTTATAAATGTTATTTCTTTTGAATTTTTTTTTTTTATTATTCCAAAACTTGAATTTTATTTTATCTTTATCATTAAACTATTATATTTTTAACTTTAATTTTTGAAATATGCAATGAAAAAAAAAATATATATGAAATAAATAATTAATGTACAATTTGAAATAAAATGTTATCCGATTTGTATTAAAGTTATACTATATCTACTTTTGAAAGTAAAATTATAAAACGGGAGATGTAACAATAAAATCATGATACTATGTACTATTTATATTAAATGGTAACACTTAGTCTATGTACTATGTTATAAGACATACATATTTAATAAAGCCAGTTGATAATCATCCGTCCTAGACTCATCTTTTATCTGCTATCACATGAGATTTGAAAGATTAAAAGACCAAATTTTGAAGTCATCTAATCTGAATCAACACCAGCTTAATGTTGCTGGAGATCTTCTTCATAAGTATGATGATAGATTCTCTTCACCCAACGGACAGTATGGTCAAACACAACTAGTGCGGCATCGAATTGATAGAGGAAATGCAAGACTGATTCGTCAACCAGCAAGACATCTCCCTCAAGCAAAACAAGCTGAAGTTGAAGAAATGTTATCCATAATGAAGAAAGATGGGGTAATCGAAAATTCCAAAAGCCCTTGGGTATCACCAGTCGTTCTAGTCAAAAAAGAGGATGGAAGCATTCGATTTTGTATAGACTACCGACGACTAAACGACATGACAAGGAAAGATATCCAACCTCTAATCTAATCAGTGTTTTAAATTTGAAACATTAATTAATATTGCTGAACTTTGAAAAATAGTACAAATGCTGCCAAACAAGAATGACTACAACTTTGTGAATAAAGAAATGTTAAAAGACAGCTTCAATTATGTGGGACCTGTCTTACTGAAAATAATAAATCATTCGTTAATTAACGGGATTTTCGCAGACAGCCTGAAAACAGGTGTGACAATTGCGGCTCAAAAAATTACTAACTCAAATCATTGTGAACATTTTAGACCAGTGAACAATGAACATGCTACCTTTCTCAGTACTGATATTTTGATTGGGTTCAACTACGGAGCGAGCTTCTAGCCGAAAAAGGTGAAGAGCTTCGCACTATAACCGTGACTGAATACCGCCATTACATGCTGTATGTAAAATAGAGACGGACACAGTGGAGGGAGCCTGGTTGAATGGGAGGAGGCCACCAAGAAGTCACTTTCTTGTGAGATTCTGAAATAGACAGATCGTTAAAAAAAAAAGTTGTTAGAAAATCGAAAAATCAATTGCGCGAAATTTTAAAATCGAATTTTTTTTCCCAATAATTTTTGAGAATTTTGTGTTGAGAAAAGGTTTCCAGAGTACGGAAACAGTGTTGTTTTTGTGAGAAGAAAAAGTCGAAGAGGAAGCAACTTAGAGAGTTGGAGCCAGGTGGGCCAGAAGAAACTCTAGAGGATTCGTCCAATTTGGTTAAAAAGATAAGTATATCTTGTGCTGATTTTTTTTCGTGAGAACCGTTTTTCTTGTTTGCAAGTTTGGGGAGATAATTTTGTGAGAGCTAGGCCTTCGCTTTTGTGTAAAAAACCGTTTTCCCGAAATTACGGGACTTCCATAACCACGTTTTCATTGTTTTTGTGATTTGGAATCTTCCCAAAGTCACATTTGTTTCATTTACCGTTGAGACACAATTTGTTTTTTTTTTATATTACTTTTTCAAATTTTCATTTAAATATTGTTTTCTTTTGCTATTTTTGATCTTGGTCTTTTGCCAAATAACCATCATTTGTAAATTCTTATTGCTGAAAATATTTAGGGTTTTCTACTTATATTTATAAAGGTTTCCCTAATAAAATAATTAACTTCCTTTTGGAATTCAATTTTGGTGTTATAAATTCAGTTGGAAATTATTTTCTGGTTCATATTTGGTTTTGGCAAGTTTTATTCCACGAGTGTGAAAAACTTCCTGGCGCCCAAAGTAAGTAAAAGTACGCCCCCGTACTTTATATTGTTGAATTATATGTTTTTTTAATTGATAGCTATTTTCATTTTATTAATCGAACGCAGATTGGGCGTTCGATCAATAAAATTACCCACGAACGCACCCACCCCCTCCCTGAACGAAGCCGGTGGTAGCACTTGAATTGCTGCCGAGTTGCAATAAGATTTGAACGCAAACTTTCGATCTGACAGATCGCCATTTTTCCGAATTTTCTTCATTTGAATTGCACCTGTCGCGTGCACATCGGTCGTGCATATTTCTATTGTTTTCGTTTTGTTAAATTTATTTTCCTGGATTCGAATATCCAGAGTCGCGTAGTAAATAATTCGTTCATCCTAAGCTTAAAGTCGCGTATTCGAAGTGCAGATGATGGAATATCAATGCTTTAAATGATATTTAGAAAATAGAAAGCAAATGGTAAAATGTAATGGTGAAATGTCAAATAGTAATTCTATTGAGGGGCAATGTTGGACTTATTATTATATAAATATTGTATATTATGGTTTCGAAAATACGAGATCCCCGAATAGTTTTTTTTTTGCTGATGATGGTCTTTTAAATGTCACTAATTTTGATGTTAATGTTGCGGTAGAAAAGTTAAAAGGTGACAAAAGTAATGAAAACATTTACTTGTATATGAGTTAATTGAAATTAAATATTGACAAAACAAAAATAATGTTATTACCGGCAAATAGAGAAAAAAATTGTATTGATGAAATTGAATGCGTTCAAGAAATTTAATACTTGGGAATAACAATAGACAATAATTTAAACTTTAAAAAACATTTTGAAAATATTTGTAAAAAGATAGCAGAGAAAATCAGTTTCATTCGTAGAGTTAGAAAGAAATTCCGTATTTCGATGGCAATTGAAATACAATAATTCCATAATATAACCACATTTTGAGTATTCTCCAACGATACTATTATTTGAATCTACTGGTATGATCCAAAAATTACAAATATTACAAAATAAAGCTATGAGGTCAATTTTATATTGCAATAGATATACGCCCATGTTTTACATGTTAAATATATTAAATTTGTTAAATATTAAACAAACAGTTATTTCTTAAACTTCAAAAATGCAAAAGGTCAAGTAGCATGATGGGTCGAAAGGTGGCAGACGTAAGATTATGAGATTCAACATCGAAGAGGAAAGCAAGGTGACAGTGCAAACCAGAATGTATAAACATTGCACACGCCAAGAAGAAAAAGAAATGGTCATCGTCCAACGTCCCATTTACGGCTGGAGCAACGAAGAACGTAGAACGGCCCAACAAAAAGATCCAGATAACGAACCCATTCTTGCCGGGAAGGAACACCAAGAGAAACCAGAACGGTGTGATATCTCCGACTGAAGTCCGGCTTTCAAAGCATATAGGGCACAATGGGACGCGCTTAGTCGTACCTCGGTCAAAGGTTAACGACTTCAAGAGATGCATGATTGAACTTCTGGAGGTCATTTTGAAAGAATAAGACGCTGGAAAAGGTACGACAAGAGATGACGTCGAAAGATGGTGCTTTGTGCTGCTAGCAAAGGACTAGGTAGAAAAATTCAAAGTCAATGCAGCAGCATATTATGGACATGGAGAGCACTAGACATTCCTTTTCCTGAAACTAACACCGGAAATTGATACATTCTTGTAGTCATGGATTATTTCAGCAAGTGGCTTGAAATATTTCCCATCCTAAACCAAGAAACCAAAACAGTTGTGGATCAAATTGTCTTCAATTGTTTGAGCAGGTTCGGGGTTCCTATGGAGCTTCATTCTGACCAAGGAAGGAGCTTCGAATCTAAAGTCTTTCTGAAAGTTTGCTCTATCCTTGGCAGTAAAAAGACAAGAACAACACCGCTCCATCTACAATCTGATGTAATGGTTGTACGTATCAACATAACGTTTAAAGAACACCTGTCTAAGGTACTACCGTATGGCAACCCATAACTCGACAGTAAAAACACCATTTAAGATCCTGTTCGGATCAACCGTACTGCTGCGAAGTGAAGTAAAATTTGGTTGTCATCCAAATGAGGCACAAGGAACAGAGGAATACGGGGATGACCTGAAGGAAAGGCTTATTGACATTCATCAACGAACAAGGACAAATATAAAATTGTCTAGTGATCGGATGAAAACAAGATACGACGCAAGAGCGATCCTCATCGACAAAAGGGATGTTCTACAGAAAAGAGAATAGACATCCCAAGAAATTTTCGTTGCAAAGATTATTATTTACATTGCCTATTCAGAACATGTAAGTTAATCGTTTCATTTATAACTGAAAATAACATTAAGTAAGACTAGCCAATTTAACACTTTTTATTTTTTGGTTCCTCGAAAAATATATTTTGTTTAAAAAAAATTTTTCACCAAGAGAAAGCCTTCAATGAGCTAAAGAACGAAACTGACATTTTGCCATGGTTTTTAGAAAATACTATGACAAACAATGGATAGCTAAGGTAATTTTTGAAATATGCATATGGCCATATGTATATCTTAACCTAATTTCTAAAATTTTTGTTTGTTAAAATATAGACGACAGAACATCAATTTTCCTTACACAAAAAATAATGAGAACAACCATCGCCTTGGAGTCTTACAATAAGAAACTTTCAGAATTCTTGCAAAAGAATGGCAATTTTTTTCAATTTCTTTAAGGTTTTATTGGATGAAGAGTTTAATTCAATCATGAATTTTTCTGCAGCAATGGATTGGCAAACATGGGAAATTTTTAAACGCCGAAAAGCAAAATTTGCTTAAAGAGATGAGTTAGTTTATTACATGAAAAAAAAAAAACTGGAGAGAAACAAAATTTCGGTAAGGGATTTCATAAATCAAATGTCTTCGGTGTTATATGGATCTTCAATCTTCAAAGTTGTGAGTGCTCTGCCAAACTCAACAAGGAAACTATCAAATATTAAAAACGAACTATTGTGCCTATTTTGCAGGCAAATAATTACAAACTCTTGTCATATACAGGGTGAGTCATGAGCAATGCGACAAAATGCTAGGGCGTGTAGGTTGCGTTGAGACAAGAAAAAAATCGTATGGGAGGGGGGGTCTATTCCCCCCCGTTTAGCCGGGAGGGGCAATTTTCGAAAAAATTGACTTAAAATGGAAAAAAAATATATTAAATCAACGGCTTCATTCAAAATGCTATGCGATACCTTTTTGAAAAGCTAACAACTTTTTCTTTCATTCTGTGTTTAAATAAATCTATTCTAAGAAATAGTTTTTGAAATATTAATTTTCAAAGTCAAAATTTTGAAAAAAAAATGGAAAAAAAATATTCAAATTAATTTTTTTCAAAATTTCACGTAATTAAGTGCTTATTTTAATTTCAAAATTAAGTGCTGTTATTAATTTTAATTCAAAATCAGAAAACCGGATGCAAAAAATTTATGTCGTTCTCAAGAAATTAAAAGAATTCTAAAGCTAAAAATAAAAAATTAATGATTGCTAAACTTTTTAAAACAAGAAAATGATGATTTGCTTTATTTATAAGTCCTTCCAATAAAAAATATAGTAAAAATAAAAGGACTTTTTAAAGCAAATCATCATTTTCTTGTTTTAAAAAAGTTTAGCGATCATTAATTTTTTATTTTTAGCTTTAGAATTCTTTTAATTTCTTGAGAACGACATAAATTTTTTGCATCCGGTTTTCTGATTTTAAATTAAAATTAATAACAGCACTTAATTTTGAAATTAAAATAAGCACTTAATTACGTAAAATTTTGAAAAAAATTAATTTGAATATTTTTTTTCCATTTTTTTTTCAAAATTTTGACTTTTAAAATTAATATTTCAAAAACTATTTCTTAGAATAGATTTATTTAAACACAGAATGAAAGAAAAAGTTGTTAGCTTTTCAAAAATGTATCGCATAGCATTTTGAATGAAGCCGTTGATTTAATATAATTTTTTTTCCATTTTAAGTCAATTTTTTCGAAAATTGCCCCTCCCGGCTAAACGGGGGGGAATAGACCCCCCCCTCCCATACGATTTTTTTCTTGTCTCAACGCAACCTACACGCCCTAGCATTTTGTCGCATTGCTCATGACTCACCCTGTATACTTTTAGATTTATATTTCTTATGAAGTTTTCCATGGGTAAGATAAATCAATTTATTTTTGATCTAGATCAGTAAGAAAACAGATTTCTCCTGTTTTTGCATTCCATGAGGCAAAATAGATTAATTTTTTTTTTTTTTTTAAATCAAATTTTCAGATCTGGATTTTTTGGCTCTTTGCACTCATACTAATACAATTTTTAGCTATCAGCTTGACAAATACAATTTTTTCTTTTTCTTTTTAATTGTAATTTGTTTTGGTCGGAATGAGTTTTCATCTATTAAGCAAATAAATTTAACAAAAAATGGAAGCAATTTGAAATGAATTGGCAGATTCATCAACTTCATCTTGTTCTTCTGAAAAAGAATCAATCTTTTGCACAGCAAAAAAAAATAAGTAACTCAATGCTGAATTTTTTCAAAAACAAGGGATTTGAATTGAAAAAAATTAAGTACCGAACAAAAAATCTTTTCGAAATGTGTCAAGCTATAAAAACAGTTTACTGTTCTCCCGGATAAGCAAATCGACAGCCTGGAAAAATGGCACATTCAAGATGGGTCACAACTGCAAAAAGATTACTTAGGCTTTACGACCTTACATTATATTGTATACATAAATAGTAATAGACATTAATACAATCACACTCATGTATATAACATTTAACAATAACTACATAAAAATGACTATAAATACTTTAAACTAATAATCTCAATAGTTCAGTTGTCGTCCCAATTTCACACTGTTTAAATAAATCTTGAATTACAAATACTGAGTTCTTTTTATTCGCAACAAAGGTTATGGGCCCAGGTCGCGTTTAAAAATTAATTTAAAATAGTTTATTTAATTGTGAAGAAGTGCAAGTAAAATAAGGTAGCCGTAATGAGTGCAGGACTGTACCAGATCGATAAACTCGATGAAAATAACTACGACACATGGAAAGTGCACATGAGATCTGTGTTGATACATTGTGAGCTTTGGGAATATGTTTCCCAGACTAAAGCGTGTCCAAATGAGGCTGCTGCGGCGGCAGATTGGAAAATCAAAGACGACAAGGCGCTCGCTACGATTATTCTTAGTCTCAAATCATCTCAACTGCAACATGTTAAAAAATGTAATTTTTCCCATGACGCCTGGGAAAGGTTGGAAGAAGTCCACAGTCCAAGTGGCCCAGCCCGAAAAGTTACAATTTTTAAACAATTGCTTGCCCTAAGAATGGCAGAAAATGATTCCATGACAGATCATATTCATAAATTTTTTGATCTGTTTGAAAAATTGAATGAAATGGACATAAAATTGCAGTATGAGCTTCTCGCTATAATAATGTTATCTAGTTTGCCAAAAGATTATGATAATTTCATAATTGCTATTGAGTCACGAGACTCACTGCCGACAACAAAAATCTTAAAGGTAAAGTTATTGGAAGAGGCAAAACGAAGAGAAGGTGACACAAACACAGTTAGTTCAAATCATGAATCTGCTTTCTTGCAAAAACATAAAAAAAATAATAAGTCACAAAAAACGAACAAAAAGTGTTACAAGTGCAACGTGAAAGGGCATTTTGCAGCTTCTTGTCCGTCAACACATGCAAATAAAAATAAAATCTCATCAGTGTTTGTCATGCTGAATAATGCAGTTTCAATAAATGCACACATGGATGCAACAAATTCTCAACTACATCGTAATGATTGGGTTTGGGATAGCGGTGCTACTTGCCATATGTGCTGTGACAAGAAACAATTTACAAGTATACAACCACACACAGAAAAAATTGAGGTAGCGGGAAGTAACTTTATATACTCGGAAGGTAAAGGAACAGTCAAAATTGAAACACAAGAAAGTACAATTTCGTTGGTAGATGTATTGTTTGTGCCGGTACTCCAATCGAATTTTATTTCCTTACGAAAAGTGGTCGAAAATAAATTAACTATTGAGCTAAATAGTGCGTGTGGCGTTATTAAAAATCGAGAAGGAGTTGAAATAATGCGTGCTAATAAAACGGGCGAATTTTTCATTTATAAAGAAAAAATAAATCTATTATGTTCCGCGAAAACAGTCGGTAAAGACATATTTGAATGGCATCGAAAATATGGCCACTTAAATATAAATAGCCTAAAACTTTTAAACACAAATCAGATGGTTCGTGGCCTAGATCTTAATACCGGTAGTGTGATGGGGGATTGCGAGGTTTGTTTAAAGGGGAAAATATGCTCCCAACCTTTTCCTAAAAATCTTGACAAACGCAGTTCACAGATACTAGAAATTATCCATAGTGACGTGTGCGGGCCTATGCGTAATGCTTCTCTTGGCGGTGCGAAATATTTTGTATCGTTTATTGACGATTTTTCACGCCGAATATTTGTGTATTTTATTAAAAACAAAAGCGATGTATTCGAGTGCTTTAAACGTTTAGAAACATTGCAGAACGCGAAACGAATAATAAAATAAAAATATTACGCTCGGATAACGGCCGTGAGTACATAAATAAAAGCTTTGATGATTTTTTAAAATTCGAGGGTATTCAAAGAGAACTGTCTGTACCATATACGCCACAACAAAACGGCGTCGCGGAGCGTGCAAACCGGACACTGGTCGAAATGTCTAGGTGCATGTTAATAGATTCGGGATTGTCAGACTTCTTATGGGCAGAGGCGGTAAATACAGCCGTCTATTTGCGAAACCGTGCGCCAACAAAAATTCTGGGAAACATCACTCCACATGAAATGTGGTTTGGATACAAACCAAACGTGTCGCATTTTCGCGTTTTTGGTCAAAAGACAATAATTTTGGATAAACGTCCAGGTAAATCAAAATTCTCTCCTAAAGGTATTGAATGTTTTTTGGTGGGATATTCAAACCCATCAAAAGCATATAGGCTTTTTGAGCCAAGAAGTAGACAGATACACACGAGTCGAGATGTACGTTTTATCTCCAATTTAGTGGTGGATGATGCAGTGCAGGAGGATACAAGCTATATATCCTTCACACCATGCGAAAAAAATGATGTCAAAGAAAAAGACATTGTTGTTTTTGATGATGTTATGCCGAAAGAAGAGGATGTTGCTGTTGTTTGTACCGAGGATGCTGTTGATGTTGGGGGAGGCCATGGTTTAAATGTAGAAGAAGAAGTGGGTGCCGTATACGAAGAAAATGCTGTTGCTGTTGTTGGTGATGTTGGCTGTTTGGGTGCAGAAGAAGACGAAAATCCAAGTGATGCTGTTGTTCGTGATGAAAGCTGCTTTGGTGCAGAGGAAGGAAAAGACAATGATCCAGGTGGTAAAAGTGATTGCTTGCGACCCAGAAATCCGCTGCCATTTTCATACAAAAAATTTTTTAGTGCTAAGGCATTGCCAAATCCACTGAGTGTAAATGAGGCAATGGGTAGAGAAGACGCGGATGAATGGAAAAAGGCGATGCATAAGGAGTTTAATTCCTTGCAGAGAAATCAAACTTGGGAATTAGTGAGTTTACCCAAAAATCGCCAAGCGATTAAATCCAAATGGGTATTTAATATAAAATACGACAAGAACGGTGAGGTTGCTCGTTACAAAGCGCGACTTGTGGCGAAGGGATGTAGCCAAAGATATGGCTTAGATTACAAGGAGACTTTTTCTCCCGTGGTGAGATACGAATCTATTCGTCTTGTACTTGCGTTGTCTGCAGAATTCGATTTGATTGTCCACCAAATGGATGTATCATCTGCCTACCTAAATGGTGAACTCCAGGAAGAGGTCTTCATGGAACAACCCGAGACTTTTATTGATCCCGAAAACCGAGAAAAAGTATGCAGATTAAAGAAAGCTCTGTACGGCCTAAAACAATCGGGTCGAGAATGGAATCACGAGCTAGATGCTGTTTTGAGACAGATTGGATTCTCAAAATGCAATGGTGATGTTTGCGTATATAGAATAAACAATGGGAATGATATAAACTTAATAGCAATATACGTAGACGATATATTGCTAGCGTGTTCGAATATCCAACATCTAAATAAAATAAAGGCAGCAATATGTTCCAAATTTGAGGTAGTTGACAAAGGCCCCGTTGACTACTTTCTTGGGATGGAGATCATCAAGAGTAAAAACACCGTTCAAATTTCACAAACCCAATTTATACAGAAATTGCTTGTTGAATTTGGAATGGTGCAAAGCAGATCGTGTTCGACCCCGTTGGAACCAGGAAGCCGATTCAAAAAATGTACTGATTGCTGCAAATCTAAGTGTTCGCTGGTGGATGAAAAGCTGTATCAATCTCTCATTGGATCCCTAATGTACCTAGGTGTTTGCTCTAGACCAGACATCATACACTCAGTGTGTAAGCTAGCTCAATTCAATA
Source organism: Syrphus vitripennis (assembly GCA_958431115.1). NCBI lineage: Eukaryota > Metazoa > Arthropoda > Insecta > Diptera > Syrphidae > Syrphus > Syrphus vitripennis. The sequence continues at coordinate 73,566,123 of OY288108.1, read as the reverse complement.
AGAACCCACACGCTGAACATCTAGTAGCTGCGAAACACATTCTTAGGTATCTTAATAGTACACTAAATTTCAAAATTAAATATTTTCAGAGTAAAGAACGCTTAAAAGGCTTTGCTGATGCTGATTGGGCAGGTAGCTCAGATGACAGAAAATCCTTCACTGGCTTTGTATTTTTTGTTGCTGGTGCCGCCGTTTCGTGGGAAAGTAAGAAACAACAAGCTGTTGCACTCAGTAGTACCGAGGCTGAGTACGTCGCCCTTTCTTCAGCATCAAAAGAGGTTGTCTACCTAAGGAGTTTTCTGGCTGAATTGGGCTTTAAGATTCTTATCGATGGCCCGACTGAACTATTTGGAGATAACATAAGTGCCCAAAATCTGGTGAAGAACCCCGTATATCACAATAGAACAAAACATATAGACATAAAGGTTCATCACATCCGAGAAGTATCTGCAAAAGGTTTAATCAACCTAAAATATATTCCAACTGGCAATATGATTGCCGATATTTTCACAAAGAATTTGAAAAAGAATAAACATTCAGAATTATGCTCATTGCTAGGCTTAATTAATTTGAATTAATCATTAATATTTTGAAGTTAATTATGCATTATATTTTGGAATGCAAAACATTTTATTTTTGTACTGTTTAAATTTAAATTATAACTATTGAATTAAAAATGTTATTATTGAGGGAAAGATTATTGTATACATAAATAGTAATAGACATTAATACAATCACACTCATGTATATAACATTTAACAATAACTACATAAAAATGACTATAAATACTTTAAACTAATAATCTCAATAGTTCAGTTGTCGTCCCAATTTCACACTGTTTAAATAAATCTTGAATTACAAATACTGAGTTCTTTTTATTCGCAACACATTAGTTTAAATAGCCCAACTGAAAACCTAAAAATTCTTTTATAAGATATGCCAGACAACTTAAAATCAATCGTTGATCCTGTCATTACGGGAAACGCTTTTTTCCCATAACCCATACATCAAACCGAATATTTAAGCCACCATTGAATTGTCTGATAAATAATAAACTTTCATTGCTGGTCGAAAGAAAATAACTGGTAATGCCGAATCTATTTTTTTTTTAAGTCCTATTTTTTAAGAAATATTTTTTTATTTATTTTAATAACACTTAAACATGTTAATTCAACCTTAACTTTAATTTAATAAGTCAAATCAAAAAATTGAGATAATAAAGTCTTCTAATATATAAAATTCTCGTGTCACAATGTTCGTTCCCATACTCCTCCGAAACAGCTTGACCGATTCTTATGAATTTTTTTTATGCGTATTCAATAAGCCTTAGCATTGGCTACAATCTATTTTTCAAACAACTTAGTGATAAGGGGTTTTCGCCTATTCTTTTTTATTTTTTGGATATGCATTTTTTTTTTTTTGGTTTCTTATTATGTGACATTAACAAATACATACAACATTAGTTCACTGTTAGTTACGAAGGTGGAGCTCCAGCTCATCTTCGATAAACTGAAGCAAAAGAAATCAGCAGGAGTCGATGGTATTTCCAATGTTGTACTACGACATCCTCCTCAGGATGCAGTTGACATATATGCCAAACTCATTAACACGCACTGAACAATGCATATTATCCAGTTCGAAAAAGGGAAAGAAGACCTCCAATGCGGCAAATCTTCGGTCGATAAGTCTTCTGCGGAGTATCAGAAAGGTATTCGAGACAGTTATAAATAGAGCTCTGTCCAAGTGGGTGGAGGACAATGATATCATCAAGGATAATCAATTCGGTTTTAAGGCAGGACATGACACTATTCATACCGCGTCTAAATTTGTTTTTGATATCCAGTGGAACAAATCTAAAAGACAGTATACAAGCACCTGTTTGGTGAACTTGGAGAAGGCCTTCGACACCGTATGGATAGAGGGCTGACCAGGCTGACATAAGTAAACGACTTTTGAATATGCTTTACGACATGTTCAATGGTAGAAAGTTTGTTATCAAGAGTGGCAATGAGACTTCTACCATCGTCTTTAATATTAAAAATGGTCCCTGCTGTAGGAGGCAATTGCATACGTCGACGATCTAATTGCGTACAGAACAGCTCCAAAAGTCGAGGTCATTAGAACTCTTTTGCAGCGTGAGTTCGACAAGATTCAGCGATATAGTGATGATTGGAAGTTGAAAATCAGCTTTCAGAAATCAGAAACTATTCTGTTTCTGCTTTGGCTACAGCCCAAGGGATACGAGAAAGAACTGGCGCAAGCTGGTGATCGTGGGACACATGGACAGCCACTGGCGAGCAAAAGTGTAGTAAAGTAACTTGGTATCTGGCTGGATCAGTATTTGTATTGCGACAGACATATAAATGCTGCTCTGACCAGGACTAGGGGAGCTTTTGCAAAGACGAAACGGTTGCTTTATAGCAGCCGTCTTGACTCCAGGTCAAAGGTGCTACATGGCCCTCATCAGGCCGATGATTGCCTATGGATGCCCAGTGTGGTTCAACGTTGCCCCATCTCAAATGGAAAAGATTCGGGTATATGAGAGGCAGTGCCTGGGTCCCTGCCTTGGATTACACAGAACACCAGAGTCAGTCAAGGGCTGATCCAGGATAGAGAGGCGATTCCGCTTATCTACCATATCGGCCGTAGAATTGTGGATCGACGGCTTCTTTATGAGCGAGACGCGCTTGCACAAGGCGGTGCTGAGCGACTTCGGTTCAGTAAGACTGTGTCCGATCGGGACCGAAGTGATAGGAAGTAGCAGGAAAACCGGTTTTGGTGGCTCCTTTCGGACTCAGCAGTTATTTAAAGTCGACTGGATTGGCCTCTGGCCGACTTACATTAGATTTAGGTATTGGTTTTAAGTTGGAACAACTAGGGTGGCACCAAAAAAAAACACTATGACAAAATTCTGTGGCTGTTCTAGCTCTTAAGTAGAGTAGTTTTAAGTGGTCAAGTAGCTTTAAGAAGTTTAATTAGTTTTAATATTGTTTGTAGGTAATATAAAAAAATTTTTGCCTTTAAGACATTTGTATTGCTACAAAGTTTTGAAAATATTTTTTGAAAATTCCGGTTTTTACGATGTTAGATATATTGATAATTTTGACTTACGCGTGAACACCAGTAACTACGCAAATGTACCAAGAATTTATAAAACGCATTTTTCGAAATTTTATCATGTTACAGCCCCTCGTTTATTTAATCATCTTCCAGTTAACCTTAGGTGTGAGAGAGGGAAAACTGTTTTCCTAAAGAAATTAAAACAGTGGCTTTTTTCTTTCAACCATTCAGAAATAGAGATTTTATTGGTTTAAAACATAAATTTATTCAAACTTGGAAAAAAAGATGTTTATTGTTCTTACATATTTATTTATTTGTTTTAAAATAAAGTTATTTGTAATTTAAAATGCTTTCCCCATCAATAATATACTTTAACTTATTTTTTAACTTGAAAGTACCTTCGCCACTTGTCTTTGGACAATAGATAGTACTTAACTTTTTCTTCAAAAACTAGCCATTGTAAAATACTATTTATTTATAATTTTTAATATATACAGATGTAAATAGGTTTTTAAGTTTTTGTAAGAAATAAAGTCATATAAAAAAGTTGGTTTAATATATTAAAAAATTAAAAATGAGATTAGAAACCCAAGTTTTTTTTGTAAATATTTCTTCGATAAAAAAATAAAAAATAAATATTGTATGTTTAGAAAAAAACATACAATAATAAAACAGATTAAAAATAAATAATAGGCAATGCCTAATAAACATAAAAAATCAGCAATAATTTACAACGAATGATTTTTACGGTATGATTTATCTAATTCATTAAAGTTTTTTTTTTAAACTCATGTTGCTAGGAGTGGTATTAGATCAAAACAGCATCAAAACCATCTTATTGTCCAAATCGACTATAAATATAAGTAAAGCGATAGATTTAAAAAAAAAATATATATTTTAAATCAATTCAACACAAATTTAACTTAAAATAACCTGTCGCCACCACTTACCTCTTTCGGTATTCCAAGAACTGTGTATTTGCATTTTATTATTCGCAGGTTATCCAAATAGTTGTGAGTTTTCTTGCAATGTATAAGTTGTATTTATTGATTTTGTCATCACTTTTGGCTACCGCAAATAATTCAATTATGCTCCATACACGTACGTAACTAGGTAATATTGTATTTTGTATCTTTTCGCAAGTCAGATTTTTTGTTATAATCGCATTATGGCTGGTATGAGGTTAGGGGCATAGTTCACAAAATATTTCTTTTTTATATCGATAAATATTTACCTTATAAAAGTTATTAATACATTTGTTTAGATGACTGCGTGACTTTATAACACAATTCTTCGAACAAAAACAATTAAACTATATCTATCTACTATAAAAAAAATTACAATCCTAAATAGTGGTCCTCGTCATGGTTTAACTTGGTTTACTTTCAAAATGTTTTTGTACTCTTCTTTCAATTTTTGTTTTTAAGGTTCAATAATTACAAGCCTATTTTGCACTTAGAAATTATATTATTTCTGTTTATATATTGTTAAAAACTCACAAACTAATTACTATGGACGAGCTATGTTAACCGCGACAAACAACTACTGGCATCAAAGTGCTAAATAAACTTAAAATAAAAATAAACCTTAACTTAGAGACTCAAGGGTAGGTTGCCACAAGCTCATAAGTGCACAACTAACGTCACTAACAGCACCCCAAACTGTTAGTCCATAAAAAGTCGGCGTTTGGTTTTGTTATGTCAGAACTGTATAGATCGCCGTTGTTATGGTTATTTAGTTTGGACTTTCGTACAGGTAAAACTACATTATATGCAGTATTTATTTATGCTACCCAAATGTGCACTGAAATGAAAATTATAAGACTGGTAGCAGGCGAGTGGTCGCACATGAGGGTCGAAGTACGATATTTTTTTAACCCCTCTGGATTGACCCATTTGGAAACTAAGAACCTGTTTAATGTATATAATCATAGTAATTGTCGTTATGCAGTTTAATCGATTCATCGGTTTTGCAAGTGTAACATCGGGTTTCAAGTTTAAGTAGTATGCAAAAGGCTTTAGACTTTCTTATGGTCTTCAAGGTAAACGATGATGAACTGAATGAATGGAAAAGGATCTGGTTTCATAGTTTAAATTTAAGTAAACTGCTTCCCAGACATTGGGCCATATCCATAAAAATAAATGTTATTTTTACGCACTTGTGAATGATTGATTGGTAGCTCTTATTAAGTGTTCTTTTCTTCTTTTGTAAACACTTTAGTTTTAGAGTTTTTTAGAGTTAAAGTCATTCTGTAAAGTAAGTCTTAAATTAAAGAAGGTTATGTCAAAACAAGAAGTTTGGACAGCTTTGGATTTTGTGAAGGTTCTTGAGACTCATAAGGTTTTAATGCAGGCCTCAACAACCTCACATAAAAATAGCGAAAAGCCTCAATTTAAGGTCATATGTAAATAATTCAATAATGTTTGCATAACATTTACTACCGACAAAATTATTACTTTACCACTCAAAGTTTTCTCTTTCAAAACTATAAAGCATTTTAAAATTATTGCTTGCGAGCACTTTTCACTCCTTGTTAACTTTTTTTGAGCTCATAGCACGCTGCCATTAAGAATTATTAAAGTAGACTGAATACTTGGAAATTAGACTCAAAAATGTGAATATATTTTGCTTTTCAACAAACAAAGTATTTACTATATTTCTTGTTGGTTTTTACTAACTTGAAAAATTTCCAGTAAATACTAGAAAGAAAAAGTTTTTATGCATACCATTCAAAGGATTCACTAGATATTCATCCGAGGCAAGTAAATACTATTTCTTCCAGTATACACTAGTTTTCAGGTATTACTATAATTTTATGCATATGACTTTTATTAAATACTATACAAATTTACCAGTAAAAGCATTTACTATAGCTTTAATGCATACGGCCCATTGTTTTAAATTAATATTTTTATTTTAATGTGTTTGTGTATGTAATTTGCCCTCTAAAATCAAAAACAAATTTCGAAGCGCAATTAGCAAACCTAATTTATAACTTCTGACATTTATAATAATATTGGTCCTGTTCGGGTGCCTTTTCGCCGTCTACATCCTTAAGCGCGGTCAGCGTGGCCCGGACTTTGTGTAGTTCGCGTCTCGTAAGCTCGGAGTTGTAGACGGCCGACTTGTACCCGAACAGGCCTTTTTTCTCAGTCCTTTTGCCTCCACGATTGTAAGCATTGCAAATACTGTTTTTTTTTGTCTTCCATCGTGGAGGCAAATTGAACTTGCTATCGCCATTTTACATTCTTTTATTGCATTCTACGTTTACCATTCGGCCGGTTGGCATCTTTTTTAATTACTTTCTTTTAAAAACTAAAAACTAATTGTAAAGTATAAAGAAACAAAAAAAAAAGGAAATTATAAAATTAAAGTACCCAAAAATAAGAAAAAATAAAATAAAAAATTAGTTTCTTATTCATGGAATTTATGGACTTAAGAATTAAGGGAAAAGTATGTATAAAGACCTAAAAATCATATTTTAGTTTATTCGTTCAAGTTGTTTTTGTTGATAGCTTAAGACAAATAATTTTCAAACTCAGAAGTTTGAAAAAAACGAATTATTGCTCAAGTTTATATTATTGAAAATTCTAAAACATCTGAGAATTTCCAACTCTTGCTGTCTCGTAGGTGAGAAAGAAATGTCTATTCTCAGAAATCTTGGAACTCTCAAAAGATATTAACTGCCCAATTTAGTTTTTTAACTTGCTTTTTCATCATATTATCAGGTAACATTTTTTTTGTGAGTATATGCAAAGCTTTAGCTATTAAAAGTCAAACACTGAAAACCGTCTTTACAAGTGTTTTTTTTTGATATGAGCAACCATTGAAAATAACTTCGTTAAGCACGATCTTATCTTATCTTATCTTATCTTATCTTATCTTATCTTATCTTATCTTATCTTATCTTATCTTATCTTATCTTATCTTATCTTATCTTATCTTATCTTATCTTATCTTATCTTATCTTATCTTATCTTATCTTATCTTATCTTATCTTATCTTATCTTATCTTATCTTATCTTATCTTATCTTATCTTATCTTATCTTATCTTATCTTATCTTATCTTATCTTATCTTATCTTATCTTATCTTATCTTATCTTATCTTATCTTATCTTATCTTATCTTATCTTATCTTATCTTATCTTATCTTATCTTATCTTATCTTATCTTATCTTATCTTATCTTATCTTATCTTATCTTATCTTATCTTATCTTATCTTATCTTATCTTATCTTATCTTATCTTATCTTATCTTATCTTATCTTATCTTATCTTATCTTATCTTATCTTATCTTATCTTATCTTATCTTATCTTATCTTATCTTATCTTATCTTATCTTATCTTATCTTATCTTATCTTATCTTATCTTATCTTATCTTATCTTATCTTATCTTATCTTATCTTATCTTATCTTATCTTATCTTATCTTATCTTATCTTATCTTATCTTATCTTATCTTATCTTATCTTATCTTATCTTATCTTATCTTATCTTATCTTATCTTATCTTATCTTATCTTATCTTATCTTATCTTATCTTATCTTATCTTATCTTATCTTATCTTATCTTATCTTATCTTATCTTATCTTATCTTATCTTATCTTATCTTATCTTATCTTATCTTATCTTATCTTATCTTATCTTATCTTATCTTATCTTATCTTATCTTATCTTATCTTATCTTATCTTATCTTATCTTATCTTATCTTATCTTATCTTATCTTATCTTATCTTATCTTATCTTATCTTATCTTATCTTATCTTATCTTATCTTATCTTATCTTATCTTATCTTATCTTATCTTATCTTATCTTATCTTATCTTATCTTATCTTATCTTATCTTATCTTATCTTATCTTATCTTATCTTATCTTATCTTATCTTATCTTATCTTATCTTATCTTATCTTATCTTATCTTATCTTATCTTATCTTATCTTATCTTATCTTATCTTATCTTATCTTATCTTATCTTATCTTATCTTATCTTATCTTATCTTATCTTATCTTATCTTATCTTATCTTATCTTATCTTATCTTATCTTATCTTATCTTATCTTATCTTATCTTATCTTATCTTATCTTATCTTATCTTATCTTATCTTATCTTATCTTATCTTATCTTATCTTATCTTATCTTATCTTATCTTATCTTATCTTATCTTATCTTATCTTATCTTATCTTATCTTATCTTATCTTATCTTATCTTATCTTATCTTATCTTATCTTATCTTATCTTATCTTATCTTATCTTATCTTATCTTATCTTATCTTATCTTATCTTATCTTATCTTATCTTATCTTATCTTATCTTATCTTATCTTATCTTATCTTATCTTATCTTATCTTATCTTATCTTATCTTATCTTATCTTATCTTATCTTATCTTATCTTATCTTATCTTATCTTATCTTATCTTATCTTATCTTATCTTATCTTATCTTATCTTATCTTATCTTATCTTATCTTATCTTATCTTATCTTATCTTATCTTATGGCTGCACGTAAGGGTACAACCTCTACCCACTTGGTAAACTTGTCCACAAGTACTAGCATACTTGTGTTTCCTTTCATTGATCGAGGTAATGGCCCCACAAAATCGGCACAAACTACTTCCCATGGTTTTTGAACTGTACAAGAGTGCATTAAACCGCTAGGCTTTAATTGGGATGCCTTGTGCTGTAGGCAACTGGTACACTTACCAACATATTTGGCAACGTCACGATACATTCCGGGCCAATAATATAGTTTTATTAACCTTGATGCTGTTTTGGATACCCCTAAGTGTCCTGCAGTCATTGCATCATGATTTTCTTGAAGTACATTACTACGTTCCATTTTAGGTACACATATCTTCCAGTGATTTTGCACGTTAGAAAGTGGGTGGGCGTCGAATTTTCGGTATAACCGGCCTTCGCTAATGCGGAAATCTGGAAACCTTTCAGGAGTTTCAATGACTTGCTTCATACGACGCTGAACCCAGTCTTCTGTGTCATCGATGATGGCAGCTAGATCACTTTCGGTTAATGGTCAGGGGTCTCTGGATAATGCGTCAGCTACTACATTCATGGCTCCTTTGCGGTATTGTATCTCGAAGTTGTACTGCTGTAACTCTATTGCCCACCGTGCGAGTCTTCCGGATGGATTTTCCATTGAATGGAGCCATTTCAAAGAGTGATGATAGGTTATTACGGTAAAACGGTAACCTTCAAGGTATGGTCTCATTTTTCTGATGCCCCATAAAATGGCTAAACATTCTTTTTCTGTTACTGAGTATTTTTGTTCTAACTCATTGAGTGTTCTACTTGCATATGCTATGACCCTTTCTTTCCCCTTGGTGTTCTGTGATAAAACTACTCCTAGCCCGTGCTGACTAGCGTCAGTTTGAAGCGTAAACGGGAGTGTAAAATCAGGACACATCAATACCGGTGCTTCTGTAAGTTTGGTTTTTAGTTCGATAAAGGCGGTTTCTTGTCTAAGACCCCATTCCCAAACTTGTTTTTTTTTAGAAGCTTTGAAAGTGGGGTAACAATGATTGAAAAACCTTTAATGAACCTACGATACCAAGATGCGATGCCCAGGAGTCGTCGAAGTTCTTTTACGTTCTTAGGGACCTTTAGTTCTTGTACCGCGGTGATTTTATCGGGATCGGTACTGATACCACGGTCACTCACAACGTGCCCTAAGTATTTAAGTTCGCGTTTACAGAAAACACATTTTTCCTTATTTATTTTAAGTTGTGCCATTTGTATGTAACGGTAATTTAGATTACTATCTAATATAAATAAATATATTATATAGTGTAATTCCCCTCCAGAAATGAAGCGATCCATCCCAATACCGATATAATTCGATATCGTAACAGACCTCATCATCTTTAGTGAAATGCGTCGATGTCATGCACTTTCATTCTTATACCACCATATTTCGACTCAACAGCCGAGTTATAATTCTGATTTTACTAAAAGTATATAATAATAAAAAAGTAAATCTACTATCACAGTTGAGTCATAATAACTCATAGGATGTTGAAAGATTCTCCTTGTCCTTCGATTATCCATCTGATTATCATAACTCGCCGAATACATCGATCGTTTCCCTAAGTAAGAATCCGGGTAGTCATAGAGGATGAAATGAAAGAGAAAGGAGATGGGATTAACCACCTCTGGCTTTCAGAAAAGAAAACCTCCTACTTCTCTCTAACTACCTGACTCAAAGAAAGGAATCGTAACCTTATCCTACACACTATGCTTCGTTCATACCTGATACCAGACATGAAGTCCACAACGTTTTCGCATAAGGGTTGTCTGCGCTGCTACAACCACCTGGTCTAAGGGTGCACGTATGCTAACTCAATTGGTTGAGCGGGGTTCTTGCAGTTGGAGCGAGATGGTGTTACATTATTTTCGACCAGCCAACCTCGATCTTACAGGTCAGTTTAAATGTTAAAAAATCCTAGGGCCCGAAAGAATCTATTACCTGAACAGATCGTCGTATTCTTCTTTTCGATTGTATTTGCTTTAGCTTAGATAAATGTTTGGTTCTTTTTCTTTGTGATTTATGATGAGGGAAACATAGGTGTTCGTGTCCCTTGAATCTCACTTGCCCCTCCCTATCACATCAGATGAGCCACCTGATATGATGCCTTGGTTTCCATATGATTCGGATGTTCAGAAACCCCTTATTTGAGAGACACTGATGTTAATGCGCTCTCTGCCTTTCTTTACCCTGCCCTAATATGTAAAAGATCATCTCCCTTTACATTCCTGTAATTGACTCTCTTTTAGGCATAAATAACTTTTATTGAGAATCCCTTTATTTGAGAGACACTGATGTTGATGCGCTCTCTGCCTTTCTTTACCCTGCCCTAATATGTAAAAGATCATCTCCCTTTACATTCCTATAATTGATTCTCCTTTAGGCATAAATAACTTTTATTGAGAATCCCCTTTACCGAACAAGAGAAGCCTAAAAAGTATAAACTTCCCTTAAATTCTCGAATCCGACTCTCTTTGACCCTTCAACACTTAACTTTACTTCATCATAATCTATCAGTTACGTCTCTGATAATTAAACGGTGAATTCGTATCTTAAATGTCTAAATATACCACAATTAAAACTTTAAATTGTCATTTCTTTTTATAATTTTATTCAACACAAATTTTTCTTAACTATAACTTTCACAAAAGTAATCGATAACTAACATATATGTACTTCCGCTCATTTCTTTGTCTAAATATAAAAAAAAAATCTATCCAAAAATTTATTCTTCTCAAAATTAACATACGTAATCTTCAACCAGATTACATTTTCTTCTAACGATTATATTAAGGATTTGTTTAAGGACGTACTGAAATTACTTCTTTTCAATCAAGTCCATTATGAAAGTTTTTATTTTGATTTCTAATAAATTTTTTTGTTTCTTATTTATCTTTCTGAACACGCGGATTTTGGAAAATTTCCCGATTTAGACGTTTGTCCTCTAGTAATGGTTTTCTAATTTACCACTATATATATACTTATAGTCGTTCAACGTAAAAAAAAATATCTCAAAATTTATCTCTATCCGTTTGTCATTAACTTTAAAATATCGTTCAATATCAAGGGAATTTCAAATGTTTATATAAATCAATTTGTAAAAATCAAGATTTTAATAATAGGTAATAAAAAAAGAAAATAATAGTTTCACTCACCAGATCTTTTCCTTGTTGATGTGCACACGAACTCGGAGTTGATTAATGTATTAGCTGTTAATAATTTGTTTTTGAATTAAAAGATTATTTCACAAATTGATTATACTCGTTCCTTGACTGTTTTTACTAGTGATGGGTTTTCTTGTTTCTAGATTAATCCTGAAATTTGTCTTCAAAAGGAGCGGAAGAATTTACAAAACAAAAATATCTTAAGTAAACTAATCCCTGCTCTACTATCGCTGTTTCAAAACTGAAGATTTAATATCACTTTCAAAATATTAGAACTTCGTACTATACTGCTGTTACTAATTCTTAAATAGCGAACGTACATTCGTAGTCGCACTTTCAAATAAAACTTTTCAATAAAGGTTATCAAAAAAATTAAGATCATGAAACTTTTCTTTACCATTTATGTTGGTATCATATTTTCAGATACTTTCATTGATTTCAAATATTTACTTTAATTTAACTCGACCTTCGCGACTTAATCTTTTCTCTTACTACGGATACTTGAAGCTTTTCGTTTGTCAAACTTTTATTTCACATTTAACCTATTCAAATCTCTAAAAATTCTTCTGATCTCTCAAATAAAAAGGAATTTAAGTTATCTACTAACATATATGCTCATTTGTAGGTCATGAACACTTTTTATTTGAGTCCATTTTCTACGAACATCTAATTCAAAAGAATATGAAAAATGTTGCGACTTGATTGGTGTTTGATTTGATTGATGAGATCTGGATTGATATAACTTGGCTTGATGGAGATCTTGAAGTATGAAAGATCCAGATTCTGAGAATCCGACTTCGGTGAGTAAATGTAACAAAACTTGATTGTTGCGGATGGTATTGATGAGGATTTGATGACTATAAATCCAAAAATATCCGAAACATCGAACTTTATAACTCTGATGTTGTGAGTTTGATTGTTGAGATTATAATTGAGACTATTTGTCTTGTTGAGAATCGGATGGATATAGCTTCCGATTCCGAGGACTCTAATTTCGTAGATCTTAAAGGAAATTGGGTTGATTCTGGTCCAATTCAATGATAGAAATTAATAAATTGAAGATTAATTGGAAATCTGACTAAAAGTTGATTGGAGATTCATTCATGAGATTGTTCAGGGATTCTATTCAAAAAAAATGAATGTGTAATTAAATATGTATATAATCCCGTCTGGTCGGCGCGATGATTTCTTTAGAATGGCTTGCTTTACTGGAATATTTTCGAGCCATGGCTCGTCGTTGTACCTGTAGGAACATAAAAAAAGGACTTTAGAAAAAAGTGGGTACTGCTCGTGCCGCCAAAACTATTTTCTATCTTTTACGGAAATTCTTTTTATTTTGTCTTTTCTTTTCTTTTCTTTTCTTTTCTTTTCTTTAGATTTAGATTTTCTTTTTTTTCTAATATTAAAGATTTACCTTGTTATTTTAGGACTTTTTTTTTTATTCCATACGACCGCCATGCGTTCTTTACTTTTTCTTTGTTCAATTAATTTCTGTATTCGTGGGTACGCTTCGAATAAAATTCTTGCCACTCACAGCTTATCCTTCCTAGTTAAAATTCATCGCCCACCAAAATGTGGTTTGAAAATCCTAATTAGGTTGTTATAAATATGTTACCAAATATATAATGTTTATGATTTTATATTTTTCTTACCAGTTTGTTTGGACTTTAAGTTTCTTGAAACCAAGATGTGTTTCGCACGCCGACCAAACAATAAAAGAAAGATGTCTGTCGCGACGTGTTAAAAGAAACCTAGTTCACTATTGCCGGCTAGTTGGAATAATGCGGGATTGAAACAATCCAATTAGAACAAGGTGGAATAGCCTATTCACAATAGCGAACTGGCATCTTTAAACAAATTTCTAAGTGACGATCACACCAAATTAGGCGCGTTCGTTTTCTTGTCGTTGAGTTATACTTTAGTTCTGATAGAATCATTTTACCGAAAGAATATTCCTATTAGATTCGATTTCTTATTAGTAACAAGGAATACAATTTATGTTGTTTTACAAATTCAATATTCTTATTGCGTGACGCGGTTGTTGCTGCGTGCTGCAATGAATTTCTTTGCTAGTGTTAACGTATGGATTGAACTTTTGGTTGTTTGTTAACCAGGTATAAGTTGCGCTAAGTGTTGGGTGTAAAAAAAATGATGTTCAGACATTAAATGATTTTCGAAACATTTTCAGAAATATAAAAAATGAGAATTTTATAAGATCTGGCCTTACTGTACTTGTCTGTTCCTGCACTGTTTCCTACAAATCTTGTTCTTCAGACTAGTTCCCAACTCGTCGGACGAACAAGAAAAGAAACGGTTTTGAATCATGTGTATACAAGGATGTCTCATGCACAGCTGACAAAGCCGGGCTACTGACATAAGATATACTGTCTACTTATTCAAATCCTTAGTATGCACTACGGATTCAAATCCCTTCTCGTCCTTGACCTTGTACAAGTTATTCCCGACAACTTTTACAACAGTCACTTTCAAAAACTTCGGACTAAGTTTCGCACTTCTATGTTTAGTTGCATCGCTCAATACGAAATTTCGCTTAAAAATAATGTCTCCTACATTAAATTTGACAAGACTACTTCTAAGATTATAAGTTTTCCTATAAGTTTCATGCGCTTGTTCTAAAGCTGACTTAAGATGTGTGTGTAAGATGTTCATTTTTGCTGTTTTAGGTAACCAATCTATTTCGCTGTTATTCAGTCCATTAAGTTCCGTTAAGAGTTTATAGTCTGCGCCGTGTTCGATCATTCTTTGTCCGAACAAAGCTTCAAATGGCGACATGCCTAAAACTGAATGTACCGATGTACATAGAACACTACCTATACAAGATAAGTAATCATCCCAGTTATATTGTCGAGGGTCGATATAAGAACGAATCGCTGACAAAATGGAGCGATTGACTCTTTCACTCGCGTTAGCTTGCGGAGCATATGCAGCCGTTTTAACGTGTCTTATACCAAACGTTTCTGTCATTTTATTAAATTCTTTACTCAAGAATTGTGAACCATTGTCTGACAACAAACTTTCGGGTACACCGTAAATCATGAAGATATCATCTCTCAAGAATTTAATTACTTCATTTGAATTCGCTTTCTTCAAAGGTTTGATGAAAACAAACTTATTTAGTTGATCTAACGCTATTGCTATATAACAATTACCTTTACGAGATCGCGGATACGGTCCGAGAAAATCGACATATACGTGTTGAAAGGGTCTTTCAACTACATATGCTTCTCCCATTTCGGTACGCAAAATCGCATTACTAGATTTGGTCGTTTTACATGTATCACAATTACTGATAAATGCTTTAACTTGGGATGCCATGGACGGCCAGAAAAATTGTTGACGGAGTCGATACAGAGTCTTGGCTATCCCTCCATGAGAAGCTCGAGGCGGGCAATGAGCCTGTCGAATGATCGGTTCGGTCAGCATCGTTGGAATCCACAACTTCCAGACTTGTAAATCTTGAAGCGGGTTGCCTGTACAATGCCTGATCTTCTTGTATACGAAATTTTTCGAAACTCTAAGATCAGGTAATCTTTCATTATTGTTCCTGATGTGTTCTGCTATCTGGAGATATTCTTCCGACTTAAAAGCTGGATCTTCCAGATCGACAAACAACCCTTCAGTCGGGTTGATTGACAAAGACCCCGATGGACATACCTTTGAATGTAGGCTCTCTAACTCGTGAGTGCGAGATAAAGCATCTGGCACTACATTCAACGTACCCTTCCGGTGTTCAATCCCAAAATCAAACCCTTGTAATTGAAGACTCCAACGCGCTAATCTCCCCGTTAGATCCTTCAAATTCATCAGCCACTTTAGGCTTGCGTGGTCGGTAATAACCAAAAATCTGTACCCTTCCACGTAAGGTCTAAATTTTTTTATTCCCATCACAGCTGCTAAACACTCACGCTCGGTGACTGAATAGTTCCGTTGCGCCACATTCAACTTCTGTGAGTTCTGTAATAATATATCGGTCTCTCTATTCCTAACTCATCCTTTTGACAAAGCACACAGCCTATCCCAGTGTTTGAAGCATCACATAGTATGATAAACTGTTTACTAAAATCAGGATTCCTTAACACAGGTTCGGAAGTCAAAGCTTCCTGTATGGCTTGAAACGATTTAAGTGCTTCAGTTCCAAACTGAAATTTTTGATTTTTTTTCAAAGTGTCTGTCATAGCACTAGCTACGCTAGAGAAGTTCTCGATGAAACGTCTGTACCATCCCGCCATGCCGAGGAATCGACGCACTTGTCTAGCGGAAGTCGGTACAGGAAAGTCAACTATAGCGGATATCTTCCCAGGATCTGGCTTCAAACATCCTGGTCCTACCACATATCCTAAATATTGAAGTTCTTGAAAACAAAATTTAGATTTACTGACGTTAATCGTCAATCCTGCCTCCAAAAGTCTCTTCGCTATTATTCGTAGCATATTAATATGTTCTTCAAAGTTTTTTGATATGATCAACAGATCGTCTAAATAAACAAATACTTGTTCACGCAGTTCTTGTGGAACAATCAGGTTCATTAAGTATTGAAGACTCTGAGCGGCGTTCGAAAGTCCGAACGGCATCACCTTGAATTGATAGAGAGGTCTACCAGGTACAGTGAATGCTGTCTTCTCCCGCGAACTTTGCTCCAGCTGTATCTGCCGGTACGCGTCTTTAAGGTCCACACTCGAGATGAAATGTGTCTCTTGAAGGCGTGCTAACAATCCCTCGATATGCGGAATTGGATTCGCATCCTTTTTTGTCACGGAATTTACCTTCCGAAAGTCCAAGCACATGCGGTTCTTCCCTGGTTTTCGTACCAATACGACAGGTGAACTCCATGCACTGGAACTCTCTTCGATAACTCCTAACTCAAGCATACGGTCCAATTCCTCATACACCAGGGCTTGTACCGCAGGAGATATGGGATAGTGACGCTGTTTGTGTTCGACAAGGTGAGTCCGTCCTAAGCCTTTCTCCGCAAAAGATGGAAAGAGCTCGATTACTTCTTTTAATACTTTTGACTCTTGGCTCGACAAAACGCACTTTGTCGGTTCCTTAATATTGTCTTCAGAATCAGTATCTATGTGCATAGATGAAATAAGCTGTGGAGCAATTTGGAACAACGCCCAAAAATCAACCCCTAAGTAGAGTTGTTGAGTCAGCGATGGTACAACAAACAAATTTAACTCGTGGACTGCGCCCTTGAATTGAACTGAGGTCGTAACCATGCCTACGATCGTTTGTTTCTTTCCGTCAGCTGTAGCAACGGCTGAAGTAAAATCCTTGTATGGAATATTACGTTCCTTCAAAAATTCTAACGCTCCTGATCCTAAGCAACTAATGCTAGCTCCTGAATCTAAAAGACCGAGCCACGTTTTTCCGAATGCTTCAATAGAAACATAAGGACGAGGATCGTTACTAATACTGTTATTGAGATTCGTTAATGATATTGCTTTTAGTAATTTTCTCTTAAATTTCGTTTTACTTCTTAACTTCGCTATTTTTTTAGAACGACATGGGAATGTCAAAATTCGTTCTCTAGCTTTATAATATTGAATTCGTCTTTCCTGTATAGGACTTTTTAAAGGAAATATATTTGTCTTTACTGATTTTGTCACATCCGGTTTTATCGAAGATTTTATTTGTTCAGACTTCAATATAGTGATTTTATTTATGGGTGCTTGAGGGTAAGTTAGTTTGCCGAGTATTTGGTCTTCACAATTTCCCCCTCGATTGGAAAATTGCTCTTGATTGGGTTTCCCGAACAGATCGGACAATTTGGAGTCACCGTTTCTTCTCGACCACATTTATAACAGAAGAGTCGTCTCCTAGTATCTGGACAATTTCTAAAGAGATGACCCACGCCCTTACAGTTCCAACACTTAAATTCTTCTTTCTTATAGAAAGCCTCCAATGAAGTGTTTGGCTCCGCCGGATCTATCGCTAGTTGCTGATGGTTTAGCTCATGTACTTGTTTTCGAACTGGTTGGTTCGAGTATGACGCTTGTGGTTTGAAACGTTGGCTTTCGCCGTCTTTTCCGTTTAGGAACTTCTCTATGGTTCTACAAACATAGACTAACTCTGCGAGACTGTATGTGTTGAAAGTTATCAACAATTCTCCCATTCTTTTCTTCACATTCAGTTTGACTAGTGGATTTTGGAATTTTTAATCTTGAATTTATTTTAATGATGTCATCATAAAAGTCGTTAAAACTTTCGTTATAACCTTGTTTTCTATCCAACATTTTTCTGGTTAATTCAGAGTCGGTCTCGAGACTTCGATACTGCTCTATTAATGCTGATTTGAGCTCTGTCCAAGTTGCTCTTGGCCTGCTCTTCGACCAGGTCCAATACCAATTTTCTGCTGAACCACTCATAAAATGATGAAAATTACTCACGACTTCCTCTCACGAAACGTGATTACTTTCTCTCACTTTATCTAATCTAAACATAAAATCGTCTATAGTCATATTCTTTGTGTCATATTTGATGCCCCACTTGTGATAGTGTGGAAAATGCATAAAAGAATTAGTTGGTGATTGAGCTGACATGGGTGGATTCGTTGCGACTGAAGTATCGTTAAGATTCATCTGACTCACTCGAGTCAGAAAATTGTCTACATTGGATCCCCTGGCCATATCAACTCCATGAACTCTTGGTTCATGTGGTTGTGTCATAGCTGGATTATTCTGATTGTTAGGAAAAGGTAAATTATTTTCGACATTATGAGGTACGGGTGTTGGTTCCTCGTGTAGAGGTCGAGTTGTAGTTGCGGTTGGTTGTGTTTGGGGTAAAGCTTTAGAAATTTACTATCAAAAGTGAATTTCCACAATCTTCCAAAGAAAAAAATGATAACTCTAATCCTACTAAACTAAATGCGCCACCAGGCAAAATCTGAACTAAATACGCCACCAGGCAAAAATTTTCTAAAAATGGGTGCCACCAGGCAAAATCTTAACTAAATACGCCACCAGGCAAAAATTTTCTCAAAATGAGTGCCACCAGGCAAATTCTGAACTAAATACGCCACCACGCAAAAATTTAAACATACAAATTCTAAATCAAAAAAAATACCATAATTTGTTGGGTCTTAAGAGTTGGATTCTGGAGTTGGAATAACAACAATATCCTTCCCCAAAGAGAAATATAACTATGTGTTGTTAAAAATTAAATAAAAACTTCACTGTATCTACCTACATACGTCTGCAGATACGCAAACTAAAAATTTTATTTTGTTTGGTCTTCATCACAAAAAAAAAATAAAAGAAGAGTCCTTCGCTTTCAGAAGAGATAGGGTATTTGCTTCACTGCAACAGACGTGCGTTAGGAAAATGTTCGACCAACCACCGGTCAATGAATACAAAGTCACCTACTTCGACTTCAAACTAAAACTTCCTTTTCAGGAACTGATGTCATTGTTCATGAGAGAATCTTCTCATTGAAAAAGTGAATCTATCGTAAGTACCTCTATGCTTCTACAACAGACGTGCGTCGAGATCTACATCATCAACCACCGGTTAAAAGGTTAAGAGTATCATCACTCTAAACTCATTCCACAAAATTTAAAGTATAGCCTTATGCAACAGACCACCAAGTAATTAACACTCAAGTGCGGACAGAAGTACTAACTCTAAAAGCGAGGTCGAAAGAAAATTAATCAACCTTACTACAACAGACGAAATTCTCGTAATCAACAGAAATTTCCGGATAATAAATAGCTGACCAAATCTTCCTCGAGTGAACTTCTTCTACAAAAAGTTCTAACACCAAAATTTT
Source organism: Syrphus vitripennis (assembly GCA_958431115.1). Classification (NCBI taxonomy): domain Eukaryota; kingdom Metazoa; phylum Arthropoda; class Insecta; order Diptera; family Syrphidae; genus Syrphus; species Syrphus vitripennis. Next base: position 73,546,567 of record OY288108.1, on the reverse strand, counting down.
TAACAAAAAAAATTGTTAACGCAAACACAAAAAAAAATCTAAAAGAAATAAACAAATACTTATACCAACGGATTGTTTCTTCACAGGTAATTCGTTTCTTTTCGGGCCCCACGTTGGGCGCCATCTGTAACGGTAATTTAGATTACTATCTAATATAAATAAATATATTATATAGTGTAATTCCCCTCCAGAAATGAAGCGATCCATCCCAATACCGATATAATTCGATATCGTAACAGACCTCATCATCTTTAGTGAAATGCGTCGATGTCATGCACTTTCATTCTTATACCACCATATTTCGACTCAACAGCCGAGTTATAATTCTGATTTTACTAAAAGTATATAATAATAAAAAAGTAAATCTACTATCACAGTTGAGTCATAATAACTCATAGGATGTTGAAAGATTCTCCTTGTCCTTCGATTATCCATCTGATTATCATAACTCGCCGAATACATCGATCGTTTCCCTAAGTAAGAATCCGGGTAGTCATAGAGGATGAAATGAAAGAGAAAGGAGATGGGATTAACCACCTCTGGCTTTCAGAAAAGAAAACCTCCTACTTCTCTCTAACTACCTGACTCAAAGAAAGGAATCGTAACCTTATCCTACACACTATGCTTCGTTCATACCTGATACCAGACATGAAGTCCACAACGTTTTCGCATAAGGGTTGTCTGCGCTGCTACAACCACCTGGTCTAAGGGTGCACGTATGCTAACTCAATTGGTTGAGCGGGGTTCTTGCAGTTGGAGCGAGACGGTGTTACATTATTTTCGACCAGCCAACCTCGATCTTACAGGTCAGTTTAAATGTTAAAAAATCCTAGGGCCCGAAAGAATCTATTACCTGAACAGATCGTCGTATTCTTCTTTTCGATTGTATTTGCTTTAGCTTAGATAAATGTTTGGTTCTTTTTCTTTGTGATTTATGATGAGGGAAACATAGGTGTTCGTGTCCCTTGAATCTCACTTGCCCCTCCCTATCACATCAGATGAGCCACCTGATATGATGCCTTGGTTTCCATATGATTCGGATGTTCAGAAACCCCTTATTTGAGAGACACTGATGTTAATGCGCTCTCTGCCTTTCTTTACCCTGCCCTAATATGTAAAAGATCATCTCCCTTTACATTCCTGTAATTGACTCTCTTTTAGGCATAAATAACTTTTATTGAGAATCCCTTTATTTGAGAGACACTGATGTTGATGCGCTCTCTGCCTTTCTTTACCCTGCCCTAATATGTAAAAGATCATCTCCCTTTACATTCCTATAATTGATTCTCCTTTAGGCATAAATAACTTTTATTGAGAATCCCCTTTACCGAACAAGAGAAGCCTAAAAAGTATAAACTTCCCTTAAATTCTCGAATCCGACTCTCTTTGACCCTTCAACACTTAACTTTACTTCATCATAATCTATCAGTTACGTCTCTGATAATTAAACGGTGAATTCGTATCTTAAATGTCTAAATATACCACAATTAAAACTTTAAATTGTCATTTCTTTTTATAATTTTATTCAACACAAATTTTTCTTAACTATAACTTTCACAAAAGTAATCGATAACTAACATATATGTACTTCCGCTCATTTCTTTGTCTAAATATAAAAAAAAAATCTATCCAAAAATTTATTCTTCTCAAAATTAACATACGTAATCTTCAACCAGATTACATTTTCTTCTAACGATTATATTAAGGATTTGTTTAAGGACGTACTGAAATTACTTCTTTTCAATCAAGTCCATTATGAAAGTTTTTATTTTGATTTCTAATAAATTTTTTTGTTTCTTATTTATCTTTCTGAACACGCGGATTTTGGAAAATTTCCCGATTTAGACGTTTGTCCTCTAGTAATGGTTTTCTAATTTACCACTATATATATACTTATAGTCGTTCAACGTAAAAAAAATATCTCAAAATTTATCTCTATCCGTTTGTCATTAACTTTAAAATATCGTTCAATATCAAGGGAATTTCAAATGTTTATATAAATCAATTTGTAAAAATCAAGATTTTAATAATAGGTAATAAAAAAAGAAAATAATAGTTTCACTCACCAGATCTTTTCCTTGTTGATGTGCACACGAACTCGGAGTTGATTAATGTATTAGCTGTTAATAATTTGTTTTTGAATTAAAAGATTATTTCACAAATTGATTATACTCGTTCCTTGACTGTTTTTACTAGTGATGGGTTTTCTTGTTTCTAGATTAATCCTGAAATTTGTCTTCAAAAGGAGCGGAAGAATTTACAAAACAAAAATATCTTAAGTAAACTAATCCCTGCTCTACTATCGGTGTTTCAAAACTGAAGATTTAATATCACTTTCAAAATATTAGAACTTCGTACTATACTGCTGTTACTAATTCTTAAATAGCGAACGTACATTCGTAGTCGCACTTTCAAATAAAACTTTTCAATAAAGGTTATCAAAAAAATTAAGATCATGAAACTTTTCTTTACCATTTATGTTGGTATCATATTTTCAGATACTTTCATTGATTTCAAATATTTACTTTAATTTAACTCGACCTTCGCGACTTAATCTTTTCTCTTACTACGGATACTTGAAGCTTTTCGTTTGTCAAACTTTTATTTCACATTTAACCTATTCAAATCTCTAAAAATTCTCACTGATCTCTCAAATAAAAAGGAATTTAAGTTATCTACTAACATATATGCTCATTTGTAGGTCATGAACACTTTTTATTTGAGTCCATTTTCTACGAACATCTAATTCAAAAGAATATGAAAAATGTTGCGACTTGATTGGTGTTTGATTTGATTGATGAGATCTGGATTGATATAACTTGGCTTGATGGAGATCTTGAAGTATGGAAGATCCAGATTCTGAGAATCCGACTTCGGTGAGTAAATGTAACAAAACTTGATTGTTGCGGATGGTATTGATGAGGATTTGATGACTATAAATCCAAAAATATCCGAAACATCGAACTTTATAACTCTGATGTTGTGAGTTTGATTGTTGAGATTATAATTGAGACTATTTGTCTTGTTGAGAATCGGATGGATATAGCTTCCGATTCCGAGGACTCTAATTTCGTAGATCTTAAAGGAAATTAGGTTGATTCTGGTCCAATTCAATGATAGAAATTAATAAATTGAAGATTAATTGGAAATCTGACTAAAAGTTGATTGGAGATTCATTCATGAGATTGTTCAGGGATTCTATTAAAAAAAAATGAATGTGTAATTAAATATGTATATAATCCCGTCTGGTCGGCGCGATGATTTCTTTAGGATGGCTTGCTTTACTGGAATATTTTCGAGCCATGGCTCGTCGTTGTACCTGTAGGAACATAAAAAAAGGACTTTAGAAAAAAGTGGGTACTGCTCGTGCCGCCAAAACTATTTTCTTTCTTTTACGGAAATTCTTTTTATTTTGTCTTTTCTTTTCTTTTCTTTTCTTTTCTTTTCTTTTCTTTTTTTTTCTTTTCTTTTCTTTTCTTTTCTTTTCTTTTCTTTTCTTTTCTTTTCTTTTCTTTTCTTTTCTTTTCTTTTCTTTTCTTTAGATTTAGATTTCTTTTTTTTCTAATATTAAAGATTTACCTTGTTATTTTAGGACTTTTTTTTTTATTCCATACGACCGCCATGCGTTCTTTACTTTTTCTTTGTTCAATTAATTTCTGTATTCGTGGGTACGCTTCGAATAAAATTCTTGCCACTCACAGCTTATCCTTCCTAGTTAAAATTCATCGCCCACCAAAATGTGGTTTGAAAATCCTAATTAGGTTGTTATAAATATGTTACCAAATATATAATGTTTAAGATTTTATATTTTTCTTACCAGTTTTTTTGGACTTTAAGTTTCTTGAAACCAAGATGTGTTTCGCACGCCGACCAGACAATAAAAGAAAGATGTCTGTCGCGAAGTGTTAAAAGAAACCTAGTTCACTATTGCCGGCTAGTTGGAATAATGCGGGATTGAAACATTCCAATTAGAACAAGGTGGAATAGCCTATTCACAATAGCGAAAATAGAATATTCCTATTAGATTCGATTTCTTATTAGTAACAAGGAATACAATTTATGTTGTTTTACAAATTCAATATTCTTATTGCGTGACGCGCTTGTTGCTGCGTGGTGCAATGAATTTCTTTGCTAGTGTTAACGTATGGATTGAACTTTTGGTTGTTTGTTAACCAGGTATAAGTTGCGCTAAGTGTTGGGTGTAAAAAAAATGATGTTCAGACATTAAATGATTTTCGAAACATTTTCAGAAATATAAAAAATGAGAATTTTATAAGATCTAGCCCTACTGTTCTTGTCTGTTCCTGCACTGTTTCCTACATGTAGACGTTTAAAAACTTCTTGTAGATGGGTCATGTGATCTTCGAAAGTTTCGCTTACTACGATTATATCATCAAGATAAGCAAAAGCATAGTTGTCCATCTCCGGTCCTATGATCGTGTCTAACATTCGTTGGAATGTGGCTGCTGCTGAATTTAAACCACATGGCATTACTGTCCACTGAAAGAGACCACGCCCCGGGACTGTAAAAGCTGTTGCTGGTCTAGAGCTTGTTTCTAATGGTACTTGCCAATATCCCTGTTTTAAATCGATTGTGGATATAAAATTTGCTTGCTTGAGTTTATCGAGTATAGATTTGAGGCAGAGAATACGCATCCATAATGGATACTTCGTTAAGTTGTCGATAGTCGACGCATACCCTCCAAGAACCCGTTTTTTTTTTTTTGACCAATACGATCGGGGAACTGTATAGGCTATTAGAAGGCTCTATTCTACCTGCTTTTATTAGTTCATCTATTTCTTCATCTATAACTTTTTGCATGGCTGGATTTCTAGGGTAGTATCTCTGTTTAAATGGCTGTTTAGTTTTAAGACGTATCCGATGGACTGCAGCATTCGTTGTGTTCGGTAACTTATCGAATTTAGGGAGTTCGATATCTAATAGTGAGGTAAGTTGGTTCTCTTGGGCGATGAAGAGTGGTTTGCCTCCAAGTAGGCATAGAGAGTCTCTTTGTCCTGATGGAAAAGTTTCGATAGACGTTAGATCTTTGTCTGCTACAAACATTGAGAAACCGAGCTGCGAAAGTAGATCCACCTAGGACTACCTCTTCGGTTAACTGTTGTAAGTAAGTCATCTTTCCCATCGTTATCTTATCACCTAGCCCGAAAGTGACCGTGAAAGACTCTCTAGTGCTGACAGGACTGCCATTCGCTAGGTGTACCGTATGTTTCTGGTAAACCATTGGAATTTTAAGGCGGCGGAAAAGCTGTCGGGTTCCTGTATTAATATAAGATTTTGTTGCACCAGTATCTATAAGGGCTGTCAAACGATTACCATATTTTTTTTTTTTTTTTTTTTATATTAAGCGCGCACTCAAGGGAATATGACTACCCTTAAAATGATTTAACACAGTACGAGCGTTTAGGGAAATGGGATAGGAGTTAAAAGGAGATACCGATGCACATTGGTTTTGAATGTCTGAGTATCGAAATGGGTAGGAAAAATCGAGCGGGGTAAAGCATTCCACATTCGAGTGGTGCGGCTAAAGAAAGATTCTCTGTACTTAACAGTGCGTCCGAAGTTGGGCTCGAGGGTGAACTGATGGGCATTCCTTGCGGTGCGAGTATTACGGTGGAATTGCTTAAGGGGAGGAATGCAACTGGCTATTTCGCTAGAACAATGCTTGTGGAAGTAGCGGTAAAAAAGTGAAAGACAAGAAACGTTACGACGATGTTCCAGGGAAGGGAACGTTTCTGTTATATTTCTTTCACCAATCAATTTCATCGCTCTATTTTGAATTCTGTCCAAAAGATTGAGATGTGTGATTGGAGCACCCGCCCAGATATGCGAGTTGTACTCAAGCTTTGGGCGAATGAAGGCTTTATAGATAATAGTCAGATCAGAAGGGGAGAAAAATTTCTTACATCGACGAAGGAACCCTAAACACCTAGCAGCGTTTTTGGCGACATCGAATATGTGATCATTCCACAGAAGATGGTCTGTGATACACATACCGAGAACTGAAAGGTGTTCAGTTTCCTCAATGCAAGTGCCACTCATGGATAGCGGCATAGGAGGTGGGTTTCGCTTTAACGACAGTAAGCAGCATTGAGTTTTGGAGGCATTAAATTCTACGCGGTTTTTGATTCCCCATTGGACAATGCTTTCAAGATCAGAATTTAATGAGCTTATCATACGCTGCCGTTCTAGTTCTACATCCGAAGAACAGGGATGGGAATCTGGGAACGAATATGAAAAGCTGAGAGTACTATCGTCAGCAAAACAATTTAAAGGATAAGAAGTTTCAGATAAAAGATCATTTATGAAAATAAGGAAGAGAGTCGGAGACAAAACGGAGCCCTGGGGCACACCAGCGTTTATTTTATGGATAACAGACTTGAAACCATCCAATACAACTTGTATTGAGCGGTCCGAAAGGTAATTTCTAATCCAACGAAGAAGAGATTCATCGATTCCAAATGCACGCATTTTCGATCAGAGAGCTTGATGCCAAACTCTATCAAAAGCTTTAGAAATATCAAGTGCAATAATCTTACTTTCTCCAAAACGATGTAAAGATTTGTGCCACTGTTCGGTGAGATATACCATCAGATCACCAGTGGACTTATTGTTGCGAAAGCCGTACTGCCGGTCATTAAGAAGCTTTCGGTCTTCGAGATATTTCTTAAGCTGATGGTTAATCAGCGTTTCCATGACCTTGGAAAGAATGGACGTAAGAGCAGTTGGACGATAGTTAGAGGGTGCAGATGATTCGCCTTTTTTAGGGACTGGCTGGACAAATGCAGTTTTCCATCCACTCGGGAAGAGACCAGTAGAATAGGAGAGATGAAAAAGCTTACGCAATGGCTTTGCCAGAACAATGGGTGAAATACTATCTGGACCAGCGGATTTGTGAATGTCGATATCTTTGAGGACTCTGGCAACTGTACGAGTACGAAAATATATTTGTCCCATTAATCCGTCAACATTTTCAAGTACAGGAGGAGTCATACTACTATGTGGAAGCGTTGAATTTGCAGCAAACTGTGTTGCAAGCAAATTGGCTTTGTCTTGTGAGCTTACCACACTAGTATCGTTGAAAACGAGCGTTGGAACCGACGATGAGGTACAATTACGCACATTTTTTGCAAATGACCAAAAATTTTGACTACCTTTGGGACATTGTAGTATTTTATGCTTTATTTGTTGGTCATGCAAAAATTTGGTTCGTCGTATATGGGCGTTGCAGGTCTTTCTAGCTTGTTTGAACTTGTTCCGGTTTTCCTCAGTGGGGTTGGCTTTGTAACATCGGAAACTTACTTCTCTCAAACTGATAGCTTCTTTACAGTTCGAATCGAACCATGAATTCTCTTTAGGTTTGATGCTTTTGGTCCTGTTCGGAACAAAAGTTCTCATTCCATAAAGAATAATATTTGTTATCATATCAGCGCTGGAATCAACGTCACTACCGAGGAAACATAGTGACCAGTTAAATACCCGAAAGAAATTATTGAGACCGTCCCAGTTGGCTTTCTCGTATTGCCATACGGTTCTCTTGGGGGAATTTTCTTTAACTGAGATGTTTGAACACGAGAAATTGGCTGATATGACACAATGGTCCGATGAGCCTAGAGGCGATAACACTCTTACAGAGTATTTACTAGGATGAGAGGTAAGAAACAAGTCTAGGGTGTTGGCGGTATGACCTACAACGTCCGGTACACGAGTTGGCTCGTTGACAAGCTGAGTCAGGTTGTTTAACTCGGCAAAAATCTCGACATACCTTCCTTCGGGTGTTGTCTGACCAGAATAGCGGAGCCACGAAGAATTGTGAACATTGAAATCGCCCGTAACAACAATTTCACTGTGCGGAAAATGGGCAACAATTCTCTGGATAGAGTCGGATTGCGCATCAAATTCGTTAGAAGTTGAATTGCCATCCAAACTTGGGCTACGATAAATAAAACAAGTATGAATGATGTGCTTATGCACGGTGAATTTGAACCACATGTAATTAAAATTGGTATTTGAGCATGTGCCATATTGAGGTTGAAGTTGATAAGCAACATCATTCCGTACATAAACGGCGAGACCATGATGAGGAAAAAATAGAGGCACTAAGCTATATCCTGGAAGGCTAAATTCCGAATGATCAGAATTTTCGCCTACCTGAGTTTCACTTAGTGCCAGAACAGCTGGCCTGTTTATAGCAGTATGGACATATGCAGCACAGAGATTCTTCCTAAGCCCCCGAATGTTGCTATAATCGACTCTAAATTCCCCAACCATTACGAAACACAAACATTAAAACACAAATCAGACAATTAGCTATGATGTTATCAGTTTTGGGCCCCAAAAAGTTTCACAATACAAAATACTATCAGGGTTATGCCTAGATAGTAAATGTACTGATCCGCTCCTGGATACCCAAAACCAATAACAGCAATTTATCTTTCGATTTTGCTTAGACTCAATCGATCACACACACTTTGCATGAGATGCCCGCACATTGCATGTACAATGATCAAGCCAAAACAAATGTGGGGGATGTGGGAGGGAGAGAATATAGGGATTTACCACTCGCTGTGTTGTGTGAAGAATTGCTGGCGCAGCATCGGAGTATACACTTGATGTAGGTATGTATATATATACGGTGATATATATAAAAGGTCGTGGGTCTGTCCAATCGCTCGAAACCTTTTTCTTGTATTGAGAAAATAACTCATTTTCTTTCTCTTTGCTATTGAGGTCGCAGGTTCACGGTACATTGAATTATTCGACTCGGTCGACTCTGAAAGTGTTGAAGTGATTGGAAGTGCATACTCTGGAATTTCTTCTATGACATTAGAATCAGATTCCTATGGCTTGATGGGTATGACAGGGACAATCTTTGGCTAAACGCCCATCTTCCCCACAATATGAGCAAAATAATTGAAATGGCCGGTTACAGTTGCTCTTGGTATGTCCCCTTTGCTTACAATTCCAGCAATGCGTAAAACGGTCGTACGAAGATGCTGGTCTATTGAAAGGATTAAATTGTCTTTGTGTCTGTGATTGGGCTCGTGTCTGATGACCACCGAACGTTGGTCTTACTGGCTGCGATAACCTATTGGATGACGAACTCGGAGCCTGATGGTTTCGTTCTTCACGCTTAATATTTTTTTGTTCGTCGGTAAGTTGTATTAACTCTGGAAATCTTTTCTTATAATATACATGTGTTATCCAGGAAGTAGACCATCATAGATTCGATCTATGTTATCGTCAACTTTCATTTGGGGGTGCTTTTGGATTAGGTATTGGGTTGCTTGTATAAAGTCTCTGGCCTTTTCCTTCGGCCCCTGTTTCTCTCTCTCTTATTAGTAGGTAATACCTTTGTATATAAAAACTATAGTACTTTCATGGCGACTTTTTTTTAGGGTTGCAAAGGTCCTGGTGGTGGCGCTGCAAAACTTGAGGTGTAAAATCCGATTTGGGGAGTCTTTAAGCGTCGAAAATTGGTGGTAGGAGCAAGAGGAGACTATTTTTTGGATAATTGCATCCAAAAAAAAAAATAAATATCATTTAAACCTCCATAAGCTCTCCGCAAAAAAAAAAAGAGTAAAGCTAAGTGTACACGATTGGAAGATCGTCTAATATTGGCCGAAATGTCAAAAGTCTTCCAATAGCAACCAATGAGCTGACAATTGCCAATTTTCTATCAAGTGAAAATTGTCCGTTTATACGGTTGGTTGATTTTATCCAAAAATTAGACAATTTATTGGTAGAAAATTTGCTGACAATTGCCGACAATTTTTTGTCTTCCAATAAAAAATTGTCTGCTTACACGGTTGGAAGACTTTAGAGAAAAAAAAATTGGTCGACTCATTGGAAGACAATTTTCTTGACAAATGAAAATATGCATTATGTAGGTACCTACATATAAATCGTCGCTTGGATAAACATTTGTCGTATGTGAAAAATTGAGGTTTTGAGGTTTAAATGCAGTTTTGTTAATCGATTTTTTGTCTACAATTCTGTGTTATCGGTTTTTTTGTATCTATTTTAGTTTCCGAGATAATCAGTGTGCCTTTTGTCGTATATCCAAGGTCACTAACGGTTTCAGTCATTTTTTTATCGTATGTGTCAAAAACAGGTACACATACGACAAATTTTACACATACGACAATTTTTTCTATGCAAAACCGGTTTTTCCTCGATTCGTTAAATAATTGTCGTATATGCCATTTCTTTGAACACATACGACAATAATTTACTGATGTCTTAGTATGCGTTTGTCGTATGTCCCATAACAATTAACACACATGAGGGTAGTTTTTGAGTTCAGTTGCAATCATTATGTCACAGATTTCGGACGACGATTCTCCTGCTCCGAGTTTGGCGGAAGAAATTTATGCGTATGCGTAATAACTATGAAAATGCATGCAATATACTTATGTTTTAATTCTTTTTGTCTAATTTGTTAAGCATGGGTGACGAAATATTAGGTGAGGACTTTTCAGCTGACGATGAAGGCAATGATCCATCGTACCAACCTCCAGCAGCAAACGAAAGAAATGCATTGAAACATTTTTATGAGCATGCAAACGAATTGATTTTGCCAACAACTCCAGATTCTAATCAAATTCAAATCCGAAATCTTCCATCCGATTATAGTAGTTCATGTAAGTTTCTGATTATTTGGTGTTTGTCAAATTATGGGTAGCAATTTCATTTCAATAGCATGCTCTATAACACCAACAATTACAAGAAAAAGAAAGAGGAACCCATTGTTGTGGAAACAAAATTTAAGAAAAAGACTTCGAGAGCAGGGTCTTTCGTATGAGGGAAAAAATGGAATAACAAGACCTTCTAAGGCGTTGGGTCCGACCTGTTCATCACTTTGTTTCTATAATTGTTGCAATAATATTACTGATAATCAAAGACAGGACATCCACACCTATTTTTGGAATTTAAAGTCTGAAGAAAAAAAGATTTTTTATGGAAATTTCGTTAAAAAGGTTGACATAAAACGGAGGCGAGCAGAAAAAAAATTAGAAGTTGATCCAAAAAAACAGGCAAGTTTTAAATATTATTTCAAAGTCAGAGATCAAGTGTTACAAGTATGCAAAAAGTATTTTCTAAACACGCTTAGCATATCAGAAAAAACCATTTACTACTTTTTCTCAAAATTTTACGATAATGAGCAAATAAAACCAGACAAAAAGCGCGGGCGAAAGCGTACTGATGAGGATCGTATTAAGAACATTAAAGATCATATTTCCAGCTTCTCCGTTGTCGATTCTCATTATTGTCGTTCGACGACTTCACGGCGATACTTAGAATCGCACTTAAATTTACAACGAATGTACGATTTATATAAAGTAAAATTTGAAAACCCAGTTTCGATTGACATTTACCGCAACATTTTCAATACAGAGTTTAATCTTTCTTTCCACCACCCAAAAAAAGACTTGTGCGATAAATGCTCTCTCTACAAAGTAAATAAAGAGAGCTGTACAGAACGTGAAACTATACTTTATGAAAAACACTTGGAAGAAAAAAGGTATACTAAAGCAGAGCGAGATAAAGATTTACAAAATATTGATGAGAATACTGCCACTTTGATGTATGACTTGGAAAATGTTTTTACCTTGCCGAAAATGTATACTTCAAATTTTTATTATAAAAGAAAACTTTGTGTTTATAATCTCACTGGCACGCTTATTATTCCTGGATTTGCAAAAGTGACTTATTGTGTTTTGTGGAATGAAACTGTTTGCGGAAGATCTGGGAACGACATTGCAAGTGCACTCATTAAAATGTTGAACAAAATTATGGAAGATCATCCAAATATAAGGACTTTAATTTTGTGGAGTGATTCATGTGTTCCACAGAATAGGAACCGCATCACATCAACCGCAATTCTTCAATTCATATACGATCACCAACATTCCGTAGAAAAGGTAATACAAAAATTTAGTGAACCTGGGCACTCTTCCCTGCAGGAAGTAGACTGTGTTCATAGCGTGATCGAAAAATATCTGAGAAATATTGAAATACCAAGCCAGCTAACTCTAATCCGTCTTTTGAAAAAAATTAACTTTCCTAACGTTTCGTTAAAAATATTGCAAATGAACCAGAAGGACTTTAAAAATTATTCTTTAAAATCTGAAAAACTCAACTTTAAGCAAGTTCAATATTTTAAATGCAAATCGATCTTTTACCACAAAGACGATTTAAATGAAATCGGGATAAAAACAACATTCAAGGAATTATGTTATAATAACGTTAAATTACAAAAACCTCGTTTAAAAAATCCTACAAAAATAAATATATGGAATGAAGAGCTTCGCATACATTCAACCAAAAATATGGATGTGAATAAGAAAAACGATTTGAAAAGTATGATACCCTATATTGAGAAAGCCGAAGATAAAAGTTTTTACCGAGCCATTTTGAAGCTAAACGAAGAATCTTCATAATAACAAGTTTTTATTTTATTTCAAAAAAAAAAAACCAATGCGTTTTTTTTTAGTTTTTCTTATAATAATTATTATCAATTAATCAAAATGTGCTGTGAAAAAACGCAAATTTATGTTCAAAAACAATTTCTTTATTTATTTTTTTTACTTTATGAGAAGGTTTCGTTATTAATTATTATAAATGAATGTATTTATTTATTTTTGTTTAATTGAATTGAATTAAGTTTTTGTTAATAAAAATAAATGAATTTAAAAAAAACGTTTGTCTTATTTTATTTCTATGTCCTTTTGTCGTATCTAGAAGACTATCCCATTTAAACATTTGATAAATCTTTGTCGCATGTGTACAAATTTTGTCGTATGTGTATGGGAAACAAGGAGATTTGGTGAAATAGTCACATACGACAAAGGCATTCTGAACAAAATTGGCTCTAAATTGTGCCTTGACAACTATTCTGATATTATTTCAACTCAATTGAACTAACAATTTCGTGTTACATAAGTCATCCAATTTTCAAGAAAATTTGACGAAGGGTTTCCGAGAAATAAAATTCAAAACTTTAATGTTGATTTCCCAAAAGTAGCCAAATGTAACATACGACAAACGTTTATCCAAGCGACGAAATATAAAAAAGTTTTAGATTTTTGCTTATATCTTTAAAAGTTTAAGTCATAGAACCTTCTGGTTTTCAACGTTTGACTTTAAATTGAAAAGAGCATGAAATATTGAAATTAAAAATTAAACTTAATAAGGGTATATTTAAAAAAAATTCAGTTTGAACCATCAATATTAAGGTTTTCTTTTCAAAGTTGAAAGTTTGAAAATTAATTTCTCTATCTTTCAATATCAACTCTCGAATATTTGGGTGAAAACAATAACTTTTTCTTGAAAAATGCATGACTTGATTCATCTTGAATGATCTGCCAATTAAAAATTGGATAATGTTGTTGGCAAGAACATCATCCAATGGCAAATTAGTCGACAATCATCCAATTATTTGAAAATACGAAAAATTGTGTGTTTAGACGAGTTCAAACGATTGCAAGAAGTCGGCCAATTTTTTTATAGAAAATTGGCAGACGATTGGCTGCCAATTTTTTTTCTGTCACTTTTGACAGATAAAATTGGATGTTTACATGATTGACAGAAAATTGGTGAAATTTTTTTGCGAAAAATCTGCCAATATTGGAAGATCTTCCAATCGTGTACACTTAGCTTAAGGGTTGCAGGCATACTTTAGATGTCGCCCCATTCGACTTCCACCATGATAGTACTATAGTTTTGATATAAAAAGGTAATACTGGTTTGGTTGGGTGTGGTGAGTTTTTATGTTGTCGCTTGTATACGATGTTTGACTTGCTGTTGCCAGTGCTACTTGTATTAATTTTAGTTAGTTAGTTATTTAGTTTGTCTTTTGGTTAGAACTAGGTAGGTCACGATGGTTGTGAGGGTCTAGGTCATGAAATTTTATACAATTATACACTTGAATGGAAATGGCCAGTGGCGTAGGTCAGGGGTTTCTACTATTTGTAATGCTTCATTACACTATTTCCCAAATCTTATGAATCTATGTAAAACATACGCATCTAAATGTAAAATTTGTAAAGAAAATAAATATCAGCGTAAACCAGCACAACATTCAATCGCTGCAACACCAATGCCCACGTATGTAGGAGAGATTTTGCACTTACATAGATATCTATAATACCAGCAAAAAATATTTCATAGACAAATTTTCCAAATTTGCTATTATAAAACACATTCCCTCTAGAAACTCTGTTGACATAAAAAATCCATTAATTGAAATTATCTCCCAATTTCGTAACACGAAATTAATAGTTATAAATAATGAATGTGCGTTTACATCAATTGCAACACAAGCATTTCTGAAAAATGAATTTAACATTTCAACACATTCTGTACCATCACTACATAGTCAAAGCAATGGTCAGGTCGAAAGATTTCATTCGACTCTTGCTGAAATAGCTAGGTGTACAAAAGAAACTACAACAGATATTGTTGAACTAATGCTCCTAGCTCCCTTTAAATATAATAAATCAATTCACTCTGTAACTGGTTGTAAATCCTCAGAAATTTTCCATGAAATTTCTAAAGAAATGAAGAATGAAATAATTTCAAACCAGGAGAAAAAGTATATTTAAAAACTTTTAAAGTTGACTTCTATAATGTCTAGAAGAAACAGAATTGTAATAAATAGTTTAACCACGGATGTTTACTCTTTAATATTAGCAAAAAATAATATTGTTAACCCTCTCATTTTTAAAATAGAAAAAATAGGATATGTTAAAATAATTACTGAATTAATCGACCTATTAAATGTTGCTGATGTTAAAATGTACTATCAAAATGAAACCTTAGTTTATATAATCAAAATTCCTAAAGTACAAGAAATTTGTAAATTATTCAAAATTGCTCCAGTTATTCATAATAACAAAATTTTAGATTTAAGTTCTAATATATCCGCAAATTGTAATAAAATAGAATATCCCTTAAATACATGTAGAAAAGCTCCATTATATTCTTACTGTAAAATAGATCACCATAATCCTTGCCTTTCCCAGCTCCTTAACAATCACACAGCACAATGTCCAACCACTCAAGCCGATCACCTCTTAAAAATTGAAGCGTTCAATAATGGAATTATTATCGCCAGAGACGAAAATATAACAATTGATGACAAAGACCATCCCGTTATATTAAATGGTACCTTCCTGATAACCTTCGATTCCATAATTAAAATTAATGGAAAGGAATATCGAACAAACCAGCCAGTCAATGTGATGCACCTTCCAGCCCCGAAGAAGACACTTTTGAACGAAGTCGCTAACAACGAAAAAATTTCCCTACCGTACTTGCACAAGTTACATTTTATCAACAACCAAAAATTAAGGAATTTAACGTTACCTTAGAGACGAGTAAGTGGATGTGGTACGCCATCACAGAAATACTCACCATGGTCATTCTGGTTCTACTATACACAAAAATTAAACCAAGAATAGTTACATTTAGAACCAACTCAGATCATTTGGAACCACCATTAGATAAAGACCTTATAAAAATGCAAGTTTTAAAAATAATTAACGAGGACGTTCAAAATGAAGAAAGGAAGGAGTTAATAACAGTTACATTAGGTATCCACATGCCTAATTTCCCATTCCCACATTCATATTCCTAAACCTGCCCAGCACCTTACACTCTATTTCCTAAAATACCATTAAGTTACATTTGTTCAATAATAAATAAGCAAGCAAATCAATTATTTGCTTTGCAAGCGAAAATAGCATTAAGTTCAAATTTTATTGAATAAAATGATTCAGTTATAAACTGAACCGAAAAGACTAAACATCTTTTATTGACTTGTACAATAAACTAATTAACAAAAAAAATCAGCAGAAAAACAAATATTTTGCAAGAAATAACACATTTTCTAAAGGTCTTTTATTCAATAAAAAGTCGTTGTTTTCAAATATTTCGAATTTCTAGTGAACTTATTCGCCAAGAGATGGCCTAGCTTCGAAAACGTCAACATAAATTAAAAAAAAAGTATGACGATTGACGAATTACCACAAATGCGAATTGGAATTTGTATGTGTATTTGAGGGCATCTGAGAGCTGGTGGTACATATTTTGCATAGCAGGGTTGGAAATACGCACGTACATACATACCTACAAGTATATACAGGGTGTCCCGTAAAGGATATGAATATGGTAATAAGCCAGGTCATGACCTTTCCACCTTTGCTCACCCATTCCATAATTGATTTTTTATTGTTACACTAAAACATTGATCAGTATTAAGACTTGTTTTGTGCATTGAAATAATTTTGATTATAGTCTATCATTTTTATAAAACTACTAGATAAAGTCATAGTTTGATCAAAATTATTTTTTTAACTTCAATATTTGAAAGAGCGTATTGAAAAAAAAATTGTACGTCTCAATACTGGCTCTTACTTTTAACTTTGCCTTTGCCTTGCTTTTTGACTTTATAAATAAATGTATAAATCTTACCAAAGAATACTCTAAATCAAAAGTTATTACAGTTTAAACTAATCAGTCGTGGTTTTAAGAAAAATTAAAATATTTTTTTTTATTTTGCTGTTAATTTTATTTTATTTTTTTTTACTGTCGATTTTACTAATAATGGCGGTCCTTAACTTTGTGACACCACGCTTGGCCAATCCTTGTACTAATATTTTATTTATTTTTACCGGAAATGGTATGGCTGTCAAGAATTTCAAAACATTGAAAAGTAATGGCGCTTATTAATCATTCAAAGTGAGTTAATTGTTTTTTTTCTTTGTTTTTTTTTTTAACGCTTTTGATTGAAAAGAAATTATAATGTCTTACACGCCACGGGAATACGCTTTAATGCATTACATTTATGGAGAATGTGGAGGAAAGGCTAGATGCAGCCAGAACATATACTGAGGGGCCCTTAAATTCTCCACTGCGAAGGGGTTAGCCGTTTGTTTTTTTTAAAAAGGTTTTGTTTTTTTACATTCATATATTACTGTTCATATATTATTTCTCTACAATAAAAATAGATCGCATCCAGTCTGCGTTCTGCCACTTAGAACTGGCTCTTAAAATACCTTAACAAACAAACTGGCAAAAAAGCAGAAAAGCCAGAATCATAGTTTGACTTTAAAGTGAATTTTTTGTACGTTTTTGAATTGAATTTACTCAAAAAAATCCCTCACACGCGACCAATATGAAATATAAAAATCTTAGATAATAATTGATAGTCAAGAATTTAAAAACTATACAAAATACTTTTATAATTATATCATCAATGTTATTAAAAAGCAATATAAAATGAATACATAAACTACATATACATACATACATATATCCGATTGCGAATAAACTTGATTCAAAAATACAATTTACCATTTAAGGGAATAAAAAAATCCTTTTCAGTTTTAATTTTTTGGTAGCTATTTTCGAATGATGATTTTATGCGAACAAAATTTAAAAACAAAAATGCAATTTCACAGTTTTCATTGGGTGGAAAAGATTTTTTAGTTAAAAAGTTTCTGGCGTACCTACCTGACGTAAATACAATTGCTGACAACAATTTTTCCAGTTTTGAAGAACCAGAAAACGGGAGAATAAGTTCTGATGACTTTATCATTGACGAAAGTCCCCCTAAAGATGAGTCTGTCTGTAAAATAGAAGGAAGAAGAATAATACACCTCCAACATTTTTTGATGTGTTGAATAGAATTGTTCAACATGCTCCGCAGTTTGAAGAATATTGACATTGTGAATGAAATAAAAATAGGTTTGAAAGCGATTTCTTATTGGAATGCAATATGTGCAAAGTTCAGTTGCGTATTTCCTCAAGCACATGAAACTGAGGTATGTAAATATGGCTGTAGTATTTGGAATAACGAGCAATGTGCTTTAAAGTCAAACTATGATTCCGACTTTGCTGCCTTTCTGCGAGTTTGTTTGTTAAGGTATTTAAAGAGCCAGCTTAAGTCTCTAAATAGGTCTTCTGGGAGAAAAAATAAGCAGATATAACACAATAATCCGATGTTCCCAGGAGCTATAATACACCAACAGTGCTTAGCCTGGTCAGAGCTTAGAAACAAGTCGGTTTGACCTGCAGTTGGTTGGCCGTAAGTTGGTTTAACTCAGGAAAGATCTCAACATACCATCCTTAGGGTGCTGTCTGTCCTGAAAAACGAAGTCAATTAGAATTGTGTACATTGAAATCGCACGTAATGATGAATTTAGTGTGCGGATAATGGGAAAAAATTCTTTTGATGCGGTCGGACAAAGTATCAAATTCGTTAAAAGTTGAATTTCTGTCCAAATTTGGCCTTCAATAAATAAAACATATATGTATAATGTACTCATTTTTTAACAGAAATTCTTCCATAGCCCACTGATATAGTAACAATCAACTCTAAAACGACCAACCATCAATTCAAAATCTTAAGCTCTCAGAAAACCAATTCAGACAATTAATTGATGATGGATATTAAGACTAGATCCCAATTTGGGTTGATCAATAACATCCAGTCTAATGTTGTGCCTTAATGGCACAATTGTAAGTACTGATCTGCCCTGGTTACGTAGAAAACATGAACAGCAATGTATCTGAAGCAGGGGCGGACGCAGAAAAAAATTTCGGGGGGGGGGGGGGGGGGGGTTTGAAAAAAATATGAGATTTGCATAAATATATTATTTTGTTACAGTATTAAAGGAACTAGTGTTGGGATACATATGCATTATTGCATGACATTTTACAAAAGTATATCCATACGCCTTGGAACTTTCGCCATTAAATCAACCTCTTCATAATCAACCTCAATATCTCTATACAACAAGCAACATCAACCCATTTAAGTTTTAGTTTGCGAGATTGATAAAACTACCGGTGTAACAAATTTAATTTAAACGAAGAAAACTTTCACGGACTTCTTTATGCGACTGCTTTGAAAAAAAATTAGGCCGGTTACCGAATATTAGCCTAAGCAAGCATGAACTCCTCGTTGAAGTGAGCGAATACACATACATATGTACATCACACACCCATAACATACTTCTCTCCATTCTAAGAGTATTTGTTCAGTAGCATCAGCGTTGCCGATGTGGTACGACCGTGCTATTTTGCCACTGCAATTTCCTTGTAGCACGATGGAATAAAAACATTGAATTCGGCATGTTTTTTTATTTAATTACTTAAAGTTACTTATTGCCTACCTTACTAGATATTTAAAGAAATTGGAGTATGATAGTGATTTACCCTTACCTATTACGATAGTCGTTTTGACTAAAATGACTCCCTCTAGAAGCGACATTTGACGTGTCAGTAAAACGCCTATCGTTGTAAAGGGAAGATATCGCATGCTTAATGGAATACTGACCTAATTCGAAAAAACGATTTTTCGGAAGTTGCAAAAAAAGATCTTTCTATGAGGATGTGTCCTATTTGTTGACGGATAAAATTAAAACTAATTCATGAATTAATCATATTAATCATGAATACTGGTATTCTTAAAGTATGATAAACTATTCATGACATCTGAGGCTTGTAAAAGCCTGTACCTGTACGTAACTCAATTTTGACCTAACTTCTAATGGGTCAGTATTTAAGCAAGCGATATGTGAAGTGCCGAGACAATGTTGAAGTTTGAATTTGAATTAAACCTCAAATATGGCTTCTAGGCACTGTTGTTTTACTGTCGTTTTATTTAAAACGACAATCGTAATACGGGTGAATATAAATAAAGTTGTTTAATTCTGTTCCTACTTTATAATTTATTTAATATCCCTGTTTGGGTAAGAACAAGTACTGACCAAAACTTCAAATGGAACCTTTTTTAACAGATATGAAAGAATTTATGGCACGAAAATAAAACTTTGTATTTTTTTTCTTTAAGAAAATGAATCTTTATTTTTTTTATTCCAGATGTTTCGGGGGGGGGGGGGGCTTAAACCCCAAAACCCCTATCTGCGTTCGCCCCTTATCTGAAGTCATTAACTCAATCGATTGCATGCACTGTATGGTAAGCGCCATACAAAATGCACGCAACATCATCATCATCGGCTCGACAACCGTCTATGGTCTACGCCATCTCTCCAGCGCAAGCATGCTCTACCACGCTGCCGTCTACCATAGCATGTACTACGACTTACCGAGCCGATGCACACAAGACACAACGATTAAGCTAATAAAATAGCGAGAACAATTTACCATTTGTTTCACTTTTTTTTTTTTTGTCACTGAATTGACTATTTTTGGCCACGAAAAACTTCATCCTCGCCTCGATCTCATCTCGTCTCGGTCTCGGTCTTGGTCTTGTTATTGCAAACACCACCGAGACTCCCGGTATGTATCGCTCCAAATTTTTATTTATGGTGGTTATTTTTTTAAGTCGAAATATATTTTATTTTAGTTTTAATAAAAAAAAAATATACGCGCATCAAAGTAAGACAAAAAAAATATATTTTTTTTTTTAATTTACTCAAATCATGCTTGTCGTAAGTAGCATAAGTTTTCTGGTAAACTTAATTTTTTTTGTCGTAAGTAGCATAAGTTTTCTGGTAAACTTAATTTTTTTTGACAATAAGAGTGCTATTCAAATATTGTGAAACGTAAATGAGGAAGGTAATTGACGATTAAGTTCCAAGTAACTTAGTTGGAAATTTAATCAGGCATTCTGAAACAATTCCTAAGTGAAATAATACAAAATTTAATCAGGGGGAAAAATTTTTTAAATCAAGTTATTTCATTGAAGATTTTTTTGTAAAATAATGTACAAATTATTTAAAAGAAAACATAATTTGTTTGTTTATCTGATTTTCAAAACTTAGCATTATTCTGTTACATTATTCCTTATATCTAACTAACTTGTGACTTAGATTTATTATCCATATGAGCAAATGGCCTCAATAATCAAAATTTAAAATATATAAGATTGAGTAAAAAGTTTTATAATTAATGTTTCGAGTAGTTTACTGAAATAAGCCGATCTGAAAAGCAAATTAATGAATAAGGTCTTGGGCTTAAAAGCCTTTGACCCGTATACACTTCATGTATTGTCGTAATATTTTTTTTTTTTTTTTAACCCTTCCATTATCGAGTTTCGTTTGTTTTGGTCCGTCCCATACGTTCAGAGGGCGGGCCGTTTACATACATATGTACTGAGACTCTGTGCACTGTGGTTTCATGAAAATTCACATAAGACACTTAAAGAAACCTTATGGTTCCGAAGAACATGATAGTGGAAGCAAATATTTGTTTTCTTGTTTTTTAATCTTGAATCCGAATTATTATTATAAAATGGTGCTTTGCTCCTGACCTTCATTCCTTCAAAGCTAATATTCAGTTGAACTAAAAATCGATGTTCTTGTAATAAATGGGAAAAATCGATTAGATTTTACTTTACAATTAACACATATACTTTCATATTGAATTTTAAAGTTCATAACATATAAAAAAATGAAAATCATGCATGCAAAGAGTTGCCACAAAACGCATTTGTCATTTAAACACATCATATTTTTTTTTTTAAATCAGATATTTATGTAGGTATAAGGGACCTGTTTCACAGAACATATTATTCACATGCATCGCATACAATCACTGATTTACAGCTTTGTTTCTTTTATTTTGTTGTGTTTTTTTTTAGACAACAGTAATAGAATATTATTTAAGTACATATAATATTTCAGACCACATTAGCAAGTTTAAAAATCAATTTAATCATAGGTACATTTCCCGCAATAGTAAAACTTTACTTATATGTTTCAAGCTTAATTTCATGAAATCGAATTTAGATGTAATGATTAATGCACTATAATTTATTGATTACAAAAAATAAATTGAGTTACAAAGTTATTGACAAAAAACAGTTTTGAACAGTTTTTGATGCTCGTAAATTTAATACTTTTTGTCCAAAAAAAAAATAGCACTACAACCAATTTTTCAATTGTATATTTAATTATAAAACTGATTACATATACAATAAATGATATTATGTGTAGGTAGTAAATGGATCTCACTGGAAATATTTCAGTCAAAAGACAACCAACCACAAAAACAAACGGATTAATTGTCGTATGTGATGTAAGATCTATAAATAATTGGGAGTTTAAACAAGTATTTTATTTAATGCAGTATTCGAAAATATGTAGTTGTAAGTCCGGAAAAAACTACTCAAAAAATTTTATTAAAGGCAAAGAAATTAAACAAAATTTTGAATATTTGTTTGTTAGAATTCCAGAACCACACAATACTCCAGTCAAAGCTTCTTGAAGAAGGGCTTCACCCTTAATTAAATTGTAGGTAATTATACAAGGGCTACAAAAATAAACAATAAAAACTAAGTGTATCTACCTATTTTAAATAACAAAAATTACTACAACTTTTCGTTTATTTGTTTAAACAAAAACAAACTAGCAATAATAGAATATTATATTACCAACAATTAGATGTCTTATTTTTACTTTATACTGGAGCCGAGATATTTGCATGTAATCAAAAAATGGCAAAAAGCATATTTTTGACAATAACGTTGGTAAACTTGGATTAAGCCTCTCAGGTAAGAGCCTATCGATCCAAGTAAAAAAAAACAGTCCATGCGCGCAAGGTCAAATAACGCTTTGACTAAACAACAAGTAATATGTGTCCATCATATACAATGTACATATACATACATATATGAAATGACACATTTATACTAAGAAGTTTATTGATTTCTTGTAGCAGATTTGTTAACAAACTATTAACTGTCTCATTTAATTATATGACCAGATTAAAAAAAGAAAAATTTATCTTATACATATCTAAGTTGCTCACTTTTAAAAAAAATTATTTTTCAAGTATGAAACCAATACTTTTTAAGGTAATATGTTTTGCAGACAAATAAAAAACTAATACAAAATTGTCATTTTTATTTGTATTGATATGCAGTTTCTACATACCTTACATGGCCATTACGTAATATTCTAACGCAAAATCTATATACTATGTGAGTTTGACGTTGATTCGTTGAGTTTAGTTGCGGTGAGATAACAACGTTAACATAGTTTGTTTACTACGTATTCATAGGATGCACCGTTCTATAAATATATACGTAATAATCTTTATACAATAGTATAGGTACGTAATTCAATCTTGAATTCAAATAAATCTACATATAACTTAACTAACATAGTAAGCACAGATATGTATGTACATATAATGTTTATAATTCAATTATTCCTATCACGCTATAATAACAAATTGATTAACAGAAGCTTGAAAAAAACTTTTCTGAAATATACTCTTTCCAAGAAGTGTAGGAAATATATTTCTATAATGTCTCCCGCAGGTTTGTCGATAAACAATTTATTTCAAGGTATGGCTTGCTCCTTGAATTCTCTGATATTTCCAACTCCTTTATGTTTTCACCTTTGGATGCAAATTTATCTCGGTTATCGGAACACGCAACACAAACTTTTCCCGCAGTACTTTTTTCAAAGCAGATAAACTGGATGTAAGAGATTCTCAAAGAAAATTTGAAAGGATCTCAAACACAAATGGGGGAATACTATTATTCCGATTCTGCTCGACACACACTCGAGAACTCTAAACGAATTGAACTGAATTTTCCTTACTTGTCCATTTGAATGGTCAACATGGAAATTTGTGTGTAAAACTCCCTAGGAACATGCAAAATAGCATAATAAATGAAAATCCACAACAAAAGCCAATATAAGAATATTGTCACTGGCCAATAATACAGGGGAGAAAAAGCAGTCTGATTTTTTCTTCGTATGTATGTATGTATGTTTGAGCTAAAATAAACAGCGGTCAGTTTTATTTGAAACATATTATATGCAGAAAAAAAGGAAATTGGAAAAGAAAAGTGTGATGAATAATATCAACAGCATATTTTCCTTTAGTTTCCCTGTTTTTCATTTATTCTTCAACATGTATGTAGAAGTCTTAGAAAATCAAGTTCTGCTCACATTTTGTGCTGCTATTTACAGTATTGTTGACATGGCAGACTTTCTTTGTTTCTGTTCTTTTTTCTTCTTTTTTTTTGTATATCTACATAATATATATGTAGGTATATGAAATCCCTTATGTGGTGTAAGTGCAATGAAGGTACATTATATGTTTTATGTACCTTCTTATTACGTAACTATACGTAAACTTTTATTATAAGGATTTTGAACTTATGACATACTATTCCCATTCATCTGATTTCGGAGACGGAGCACATAGCATAGTGGGGAAAAAACAGTTGGGTATACTATGCTTCCTTAACACTTTTATGTAAGCTTTTAATTGATCTTTTTTTTAAGCTGTCATATTAATGACAGATGCAAAAGCAAACAAAAGCAAAATGGGAAACATTTGAGAATGTTTTAAGAATTTTAAACAATATTTTTAAATTAAATAAAAACAAATAAAAAAAATTAGATTGTACATTATGTATATGAGCGATTCGGAAGAAGATGAGTTTATTTCTAAGCACTGAACTATAAGTTTCATTTTGAATGTTTGAATCTTTTGTAAATTATTTCAACAGCTGATTGTGAAACATCAAAATCAGTGCCAACTAACTTTTTAGCCAAAATTTTTACACAACGTCGGAGGGGAAATTTCAACTACTTTTGTAGTTAGATTTAGCCAATCAGAATCCCTTGACTACGTAGCCACTAGCTTTGTGAACGCGCCCATTGTCTACAAGGTTTATAAGTTTCCTAGAAATGAAAAAAATTGCAAGATACAAGGAACTAAGTGCTCAAATTCTTCTAAATTCAATCGGAGCTTTAAACTATAACATGCTCGCAGCCTTATTGTCTTCTAAAATTCCATCGCAACTTGAATTTAACGGATTAATCGAAATCTTTGAAACGCATTCAAGTGCCAGTCCATCACCGAATACATTCAATTTACAATTTCAAAAATAAAAACGATTATGAGAAACAGTTGTCGTTTGCAGGTGGCTAGAAAGGGTTACCTTCGTGTGTGCTGCTCTTTGTTCGTGCGTTTTTTGTCGCACCTCGTCCCCCACCGTGTGTCTCGTTTTGTAATTATCGCGTTGTGTCCCTCGCATTTGATAAAATAATAATAACAAATAAAAATCAAAAGCAATAGAAAATAATAATTAAAAAAAAGAGAAACAAAATATACAAAAACAAAGCAAAGAGCAAAAAAAATAAACTGAAAAAAAATTATTATTTTTGGTGTACCCTTCATATGTTCAGCACAGCGTGGGCGTGAAGGATATTTTAGGATGGGAAGACTGAAGGTGGTGGCTGTTTCAGATTTTATCTCCAGGGTTGGCGGCTGGGCTAAAGCGGAGAAATGCCGTGTCCATTGTATATAAATTTGCGTAGTACTCCTTTGTATATATGTATAAACTATAGTACTATCATGGCGAGTTTTTTTTAGGGTGTAAAATTCGATTTGGGGAGTCTTTAAGCATCGGAAATTGTTCGTAGGAGCAAGAGGAGACTATTTTTTGGATTATTGCATCTAAAAAATATCAATAAATATCAATTAAAACCTCCATAAACTCTCCGCAAAAAAAAAAAGAAAGGGTTGCAGGCATACTTTAGATGTCGCCCCATTCGACTTCCACCATCAAGCTGGTACTATCATCAAGATGGTTTTTGTGTTGTGTGTGTGTCGTTTGAGGGCGTACTTGTATATACACAGAAACAGCAGCCAAAAAATTAGTAAGTGGTGTGATCGCTAGGTGACCGACGTGTGGAACGTGTTCATGAGAGTACTATGCAAATTTATATACAATTCCCTATCGATCACACCACTTACTAATTTTTTGGTTGCTGTTTCTGTGTATATACATTATACCAGTGCGACCTCAAACGACCACACCACACCACACAACACAAAAACCATCTTGATGATAGTACTATAGATTCTATATACAATGCCCGTGTGGTATATGTGGTGCTACATATATTTCACCTAACCTGCTCTCTGTTAAATTCCAATGAATTAGAAACTTTGAAATCTAACTTGAATTTGTGCTGGAGATGTGACAAGTGCAAGAATGTTCCTCTTTCCCTATGGCAAAGTAAACTTAACTTTTGTTTTTTGCTTTTACAAAAGTCTAAGGATAGTTATCATCAAATTGACTTCTTTAACAATGATAATAGTGCGAAAAATCTTAAACAAAACAAACGCACCGAAATAACCAGACAAGTGCAATATTTTTTATTTGTAGGAGGTTGAACCTCTTTATTAGAAATCAAAACTAAAACTAAACTTAAAGAAAACTTAATACTAGAAAGAAACCTAATTGTGTGGAGGATAATTTATCATCATTCCCACACTCTATATCGCTGACGTGGCGTCTGGCTAATAACCGCATTCTGGCACGTAGCGGTGGGAGTAAGGCGACACCACCTGTGGGAACATCCGCACGAACAGCGAACAACGTATCATCTAGTTATACTGCATTCTTTAACTTTGCATTCCTTAACTCTTTCGCCCTTAAGAATTGAACGTCCTCGTCTGATACAGCAGGTTTTAGATGCTTGGGGATATCTTCTATTCCAATGACTCTTAGAGCTGGAGCAGGGTTTTCTTTTACTATCATTTCGGTAAGTTTTGTTACATCTGTTGCCACCTTTGATGGACCTCTAATTTTTAACTTGATTAAACAAAATATGACCAATAGGATGATCGGGATGCAAAAGACAGCTACCGTGTTGAATTTGTTTTTGGTTTCCAGGAGATTAATGTAGTCGGTGTTATTGACATGCAATTCCTTCATCATTTGCAGAGACAGCAGCTCTTCCGAGTATGCTTTTGTTACAACAGGTTGTAGAACAGCGGGTAGTGGCTTGTATCCCGACATTTCTGTTGACTCGAACAACTGATCATGTAACGTGACTGATGTATAGCGAAAGTGAATAATAAATGATCCGTTAAGAATAACTTCTTCTCCATTAATTTCGACTGGACCGTCATATTGGTTTAGAAAGAGTATGCCTGGTGCAATTTCTTGGAACGATGGGACGTGTGGTGATTATTTACATCCGTACAATTGGAGGGTTGGCTGTTCAGTAAGTGTGGGATGCACGTGGAATTGGTGATATCGGCAAGGCTTTTCTTAGGACATATAGTTAATTGAGAGAAGGTTAAACAAGATGATTGAATTTCATAAATTTTGTTGTTACATACTAATACATTTTCATATATGATTCTCTTAACAATTTTACCCTTTTTAATAGGTTTTATTAAGGTAGTTTTACATTTTTCTGTTGAAGTAGTTGGCAAATTTATAATATAAAGGATTAATGCATTATTAGACGCTATTTTTATTTGTGCAAATGCTAATGCCTCTACAATATTCAAATATGGCATTTCTTCTTTGTTAAGTATTTCTTGAATTTTGTTTATTTCTATGTTTGATAAAATATAACTATTTACTATATTGGCTTTTGCCCAATGTAATGCATACTCGAGGTTCACAATCTCCTCCTTAATTAATCCTAGTTTTAATTCCAGATTTAGAATTAGATCATTTTGCATATCATTTTCGTTTTCTATTTTACTATTAATGTTGTTTGTGGTGTTTGCAATTTCATTTATTTTTTCCATAATAATTTTATTTATAACAATCTGATTATTATTATTGTTTAATGCATTATTTATTTTTTCTTTTATTATTTCAATGTCTTGAGCGTCGGGACTTCCCGCGATGAATTTCCAAGCACTACCTAGGAAATCCAAAGATCGTTTACTTATAGGCATAAGGCGGTTAAAGTGGGTTTTGATGTGGAAAATTTCGTTTCTCAGGAAAGGTAGGATGGGGTTATCTTTGATCATATTATTTTTGGTTAGCCTCTCTAATTCCTCTGTCACGTCCTGATATTGGTTGATATCAATTGTGTGTATGATCTTGAATGTTCCAGTCTGTACTAACGCTATTCCTGTATCGATAGCTACCGATTGGGAACCTGAGTAGTCCAAGATCTGGACATAAGCATAGCACGTGGCAAAAAGTAACCTGGTGAAAAGGAAATTAATTCTTTATCAAGCTCTTATGTACCATTCTACCTGATAGCGTTTTAATCGTAGAATTAAGGTTTCCAGCAACGATTTCTTTCTTATATCTACTGTCTAACTTATTGCCTATTCTTTTATTTTTCATAACATATACGGTTTTTCCTATATCATAAGTTTTTAAAGGCATTTTCCTTTTATTGTGATATTTAAGATCACTATTCTGTTTACGCCTTATTTGTTCCATATTCTCTCTTCTCATTGTTGCAAGTTCATTAGGATTGTTGAGTTGCTGTCGCCCGAAGAAGATTTCGACAGGTTTCTTGTTAGTTGTGGAATGTAAAGACATGTTGTATTCGAAAACACTTTTTTTTTTTGTTTTATACTTCAGATTCTTTGCTGTAGTGAGCTTAGAGCAAGCTTCAACTACAGTAAGAGGCTCATCATAAGTGCATGTGTTAGTGGTTAGTAAATATAATGAAAACTAACACATGCAACACATAAAAATATCTAATTACAAAAATTAAAAAGCATAAAAATAAAACAAAATTAAACAAAAATATACAAAATACTAGACATTCACGATATCTATTGTTAAAAATAAAACAATATCACGACCGAGGAGCACTGGTTCGAAACGAAATTTTTAGACAAATTGTTTAAATTAAAAAGCCTGCACATACGGTTCAAAGGTTCATGCAAGCCATAGTTGGTTCTATGGAATTCAACGTGTAAAAGTTCAAATCTTCGCAGGTGGTGAGATCCTCCACGGTAGTTATTGCCGATGCAAGCTAACAAATCGGAAGCATCGATTTGACCATTAATGAGTTGATGAATAAATATAGGGTCATTATTGACACGTCTTTGATATAAAGTTTGGATTTGCAGAAGTTGGATTCTATGTTCATATGGTGGTAGATTGATCGGGTCAGTCCAAGGAAGGCCCTTTAGAGCAAAGCGAATGAATTTATGCTGAATTGATTCAATCCGACTTTTATGTGTTTCTTAGAAAGGGGACCATACTTCTGAGGCATATTCAAGATGAGGACGTACATAACAATTGTACAAAGAGAGAGTAACGTATGGATCGTTAAATTCCTTTGCCCAACGTTTAATAAAACCAAGCATAGAGCTGGCTTTCTTAACAATGAAATTTATATGTTCCGTGAACTCTAAATTAGAGCTAAAATGAACACCCAAGTCCTTAAAGCTTGAGATACGACCTAGTTTATGCTGCAAAATAGAATAATCAAAAGCATTTGGAAAACATTTTCTTGAGAAAGTAATTGTTTGGCATTTAGCAGGGTTTAAAGTAAGACCATTTTTACTACACTAAACAGTAAAACTATCAATATCTGCCTGAAGAAGATGGTTGTCATGTTTGTCTTTAATTGTCACGAAAATTTTCATATCATCTGCAAATATAAGAATCTCACTCGACTGTAGACATGACACGACGTCATTTATAGCAAGAATGAACAGAAAAGGGCCTAGGTGGCTTCCCTGAGGTACACCTGAATGGGTAATAAATGGACTAGAAAGACTATTGCGGAATTTCACCTGATAGGACCTATTTTCAAGATAAGATTTAATCCAATTTACAAAAAAGGGTGGGAAACCAAAAGCTCTTAGTTTGAACAAAATAATATTGTGGCTCAATTGATCAAATGCCCTAGAAAAATCGGTATATATACAGTCAATTTCACTTCCACTTTCCAAGGAATTCGAGCATTTGTGCACGAAAGAAAGAAGATTTGTTACTGTTGATCTTTTTTGTACAAATCCATGCTGTTTTTCACTTATTAAATTCCTGGTATGAAAGGATAGGCTTTCACAAACAACTTTTTCAAAGAGCTTTGGGATACAAAATAATTTCGATAGAGGCCGATAATTTTTGATATCAATCTTTTCGCCTTTTTTTAAAAACGGGAGTTAAAAATGATTTTTTCCAAAAGCAAGGAAATTCGCCTGATTTAATAGAGAGCTCAAACAAAAGTTTAAGTGGTTGAACTAGAATATGTCTACAATTTTTTATTACTATTGGGGGAACTCCATCAGGGCCAGAAGAGTAGTCATCTTTCAATGAAGAAAGATATTCTAGAATAGTGTTTTCACGCAGAGAAATACTATTACAATTTGTTTGGGCATAGATATGGAAGTTTTTAAAATATTCTTCATCAACAACAACAGGTGCCTCAGGAGTTACGAAAATTATTCGCAAAAGCGTTTCAAATATCGGTGGTCTCACGTAACGAGCAGTTTTCATAAATAAAATTCGCGGGATAGCCATCTGAATTTTTCTTTGAGTTAAAGAATCTCCAAAATGATTTAGGGTCCTGTTTTAAAGAATTTCCCGTTTCATTTACATAATTTGTATACAAAGTTTTTGAAAGGGCTTTAAATTCCTCGAAAAGAACAATATAAGAAAAGTGGTCAACTGGTGAAAGAGTTTTTAAGTATAATTTCCATGCTTTATTTCTTTTGTTACGAAGTAATCTAAGCTCTTTTAATGGAACAGTATTTTTCACACAAGTGTTAAAAATATTATAGAAAATAGAAACGGCATCGTCAATATTAGAAGAAAAGGATATCTGACCAACAATATCAGACCTAGTTAAATTTTCAGAGAGCAAACGAAAATCTGCCTTTTTGAAGTCAATAATATACGAGCAATCGTAAGAGTTGCTATTTTCAGTTAGATGACTGCTAAAGCCAAGAAAAATATCCAGGGGAGGGCGATAGTTATCATCCTTAGTAATACTGGAACTAGATTCTAGAACAAGTGTACTAATAGCGTCAGAAGAAAATACTAAATCGAGAATTCGATTTTTTGAGTTTTTGATACAGCTTACTTGCGTAAGTCAGTGCAACTTAATTTATCTAGCAAAAGCAGTTCAGATTGGGAAGAAGTTAATGAAGGTTCAGAGGGAACCCAGTCAATATGCGGTAAATTAAAATCTCCCAGCAGTAAGATTTCACTATTGGAGCAAGACACGTCAATTATAAAATCAATTGCAATAGAGAGTTCATCAAAAACTGACGCCGGACTTTTTGGAGGAATATAAGCATTTAATATATACACAAATTTGGACTCAACGGTCAACTTTATACAAATCAGTTCGGTAGAGAACCGAATTGGAAATACAACAAGACAAGACAAAAATTTATTGCGAATGGCAATCAAAACTCCACCTCCTAATTGTTTAGGTTTGTCTTCATGACGATCATTTCTATAAACTAAGAACTCTTGACTAAAAAGTTCTGTGTCCAAAAAATTTGAATTAAGCCAAGTTTCAGTAAAAACAAAAACATTATGAGATAATGCTTGAGAGTTAATAAAAATATCAGAAGTTTTAGTACGTAGACCTCTTACATTTTGGTATAAGAGGGTGATCCTGTTTAGGTTTTGCAGATGTACTGTTGGATAAATTTCGTGTAGTTCTATTTTTACGTGTATTAGAGAATTCTTTAATAAGAGCTTCAGGAGGCCAAATATCTACATTGCATAATGAGTCAAAGAAAGAAGAATGTGTGACTTTTTTAAAAGATGACATACAAAACTGTTCACTTTACTAATTTGTGTACATTTAATAGAGTTGCTGGTAGGAATACAATTGTTGGCTAACAGATGGGAAACAATATCTTCTGGACCAATATCAGTTTCTAGACGAGAAATAAAAATAGATTTTGGTCTAGAAACTGCTCTTATAGGCCTAGGGTTAAAATTATCAGATAAAGTAACAATTCCTACAACGGGACTCGGTTGTTGAACTGTCACTAAATTTTGATTATTTATTATTATTTCTTTATTTCAAATTAAATTTACAATTTTGAGAACAAAATAATATATGGACATGGCATGATTGCCGTCTGCCAGAAAATAACATTTTTTAACATAATTTTTTTAAAATAATAGAAAAAATAATTAGTAGGCTTAAAAATTCATATTGAGAATAGCAAAAAGTGCTTAGTATATAACTTTATAATAATAACAAGCGATGAAAATTTAATTTTATAATACGGATTTGTTTACGTTTTTATTTAAATAAAATTATAGATTATAAAAATTTGCAAATAAATGTTTATTACAAAGAAGAAGAAAATAAAAGAAAGTAAAAAGTTAAAAGGTTGAAAAGTTTTTTCGATAATTTAATGCATGATCACAGAACATGAAGAGATTTGACCACCCCACGGACCCATTTAATATGTCAAGCATTTGTACCCTGGAAAGAACACTATGTTGGAAATAAAGCCTTCGAATTTCTTGTAGAATCGGACAAATAGCTATGAAATGGTAGATATTGTCGCGCTCATTTCTATTACAAAAATTGCACTTTTGGGCGCAAAAGGAACTTTATAATAGATTTGTGAAGATTGGAACTGGGTTTTCTCATCACTTTTGTAAGAAAATCTGCTTACAATTTTAAATTTTTAGCATAAATGGGTGCAATTCCAGACTCAACTTAAATTGCGTAGGTAGGAGTTGAACTAGGCAGCCGAAATAATCTTTAAAAAAAAGGCGTTGTATCAACTCAAACTCTTCAAAAAAAGTTTGGCCAAAGGCTTGGATACCATAGGACATGCAAGTGTTAATGGTTACTTCGAAAACTCTATATTTGGATCCTAAGTTTATGTTTTGGTTTTTTTACTCTTATGCTGGACATGCTTAGTAAAGCTACCATTAGCGGACAACAATACTCCCAAATATTTGAATTCCTGTACTATTTCAATAGACTGGCTGTTCAGAAACCACCTTTCATCTCTCAACCTTCTACAGCTCCGAGCCTCAAATACCATGATTTTTGTTTTTTATGAATTTATCTTAAGGTCCCAGGTAGTGCAGTACGACTGGAGCCTATTTATTTGAAGTTGGAGAGAAGAAGGGTTATCCGCCAACACAACCAAGTCATCCGCGTAGAGAAGTACTTTAATACGAATATCTGAGAAACAAACTCCGCCAGGTAAATTTTCAGAAACATCATCAATGAAGAGAGCAAACGAGATTGGGCTGAGGATACATCCTTGGGGAACACCTGCAGTCGTTTCAAACCAACTTGAAGTCTCTGATCCATCCCAAACTGTCGCATATGTTTGACACAAAAATTGTTCGTAGATATTTAGAAACTTTCTAGATACTCCAAGTGAAGACAGTTTATAGATTAGAGCTTGTCGATTGACAGTGTCAAATGCAGCTTTTAGGTCAATGAAGCAAGCAAACAACTTCTTTTTTTTTGGATAAATTTGTTAGCTATACTTGACAGAGCAAAAATATGGTCGACAGTTGAGAAACCCTCACGAAATCCAGCTTGGACAATGCTTAATCGATTGTTTGATTCTACCCAGTTGATAAGTCTATTACCTATACAGAATTCTAGTAAAAACTTTTCTACATGAATTTAGTATTGAGATGCCTCTATAGTTTTGAGGTAAGTTAGGATCACCTTTTTTAAATATTGAAAATATAATTGCTTTGTTAAAACTAGAAGGAATGCAGGAGTTATCATATAAGGTGTTATAGAAAGAAAGAAGATATTGCTTGTATTCTGAAGATGAGTTTTTAAGGAATTCAAGGGGAATGCCATCAATTCCAGGAGATTTATTATTTTTCATTTTAAATTTTGATTATCAATCTAAAGCGAATAGGTATTATCTTCCAGTGATTCTGCAGTATTTTTGGGGCTTTGGATTGTTCGTTTAGGTGGAGGGCTTGAGTTTTTAGCAGCTAATGTTGCATCTCTTCTTCTTTTATTGCTCTTTTTGGCAGCTGACACATGATTATTACATGCACTTGAGGTGGATTGAGCAGAGTGGTCAACATTAGTATGCAAACTAGAAGGAGGAAGAGGTTCTAGAAGTTCAGAGAAAGTGCAGTGGTCGTTATATTTTTTAAGACACCGCATTAATTCTGAAAGGGTCGAGTGAAACCTTTCGACCTGTTCATTTGCACCACTTATATATATATATACTTTATAAACGGTAATCCCAAACATACCTTCTAACATAAATGTAATTGAGCTTGATGCTAAAAATTTTTCGTTGTCCATGACCATAATTTTTTTTACTCCAAAAGCCAATATTAATCCTCTAAGAGGTTCCTTTATATCTTCTGCAGATCTTGAATTCATTATTTTGGCAAGGGCACTCTTAGAAAACTTATCAATTGCCGTCAAAATAACCTTTTTATTGGTAAAGTAAATATCGATATGGATGAGATCATCCTGTCCTGGGTATTCGGGAATTGGGGTTGATTGTATTTCAGTTTTATTCGGATGTCTGTCATACTTATTCTCTTTGCAAACCTTACATGCATTAGTAAATTTTTCTATTCTAGCTTTCATATTAGGGAAAAAGAAGTTTTGAGAGATCTGGATTCTGTTTTCTCTGGCATTTCTGTGAGCACGATTATGCTCTTTTATTATTTCTTCCTCTTGCCTAGTCTCGTCAGCAAGGTCTGTAACTATGTTCCTTGAGAGACACGTTTTATATTGCTTGAAGTGTTTAGGATATATTTGTTTTACTAAGTTCAAGGTGCTTTCTCCTGCTTTAATCACGTTTGTAACAGATGGGTTGAGGTATTTCTTAAGAAGATCTATTACTTTCTCTTGAGTATAGTTTGTTTCACCTACGTATAACATGCCGATGGTAAGTGGGAAATACTATTTGGAAATTATATGAAGGGGTATCACCTACAGAAAAAATTATTTGATTTTTAAATCCATTTATCGGTGCATCGATAATTCGGGGGAAGTTTTACGTTCGTGTGAGTAGGTGCTCTGGATAGTGCATCTGCTACAACGTTTGCTTTTCCCGGTTTGTACTTTATTTCGTAATTGTACTCTTCTAACCTAGCCTTCCACCTTTTCAACTTGGTGTTGTTATTTTTGTTACTTAAGGCGAAGGTAAGTGGTTGGTGGTCTGTGAAGATCCGCACTTTTGCTGAACCGTATAAGTAAGCTTTAAGGGAACTTAAAGCCCATACGATGGCCAAAAGTTCTTTCTCACATGTAGCAAAGGATTCTTCAATTTTGGTTAGAGTTCTTGAGATAATGGTTATGGGTTTTCCTTTTTGTTCCAACACTGCCCCGAGCGCAAAGTTGGAGGCATCCGTAGTTAGATCAAATGGCTCTGTGAAATCGGGATATGCCAGAATTATATCTTGCGACACGAGAGCACTTTTCAGTTTCTGAAAGGCATCAACAGCATCTTGATTTAGTTTTATAAGTAGTTTGGACGATTTGTTTTTTGAGACTCGTCCCTCCCCCCCTCTTAAGAGGGCTGTCAGGGGCTTAGCAAGCCTTGCATAGTCATTAACAAAGCGTCTATAGTACCCTGAAAGACCAAGGAAGGATCGCAATTGCTTAAGAGTTCCTGGTATCGGGAAATCTAGAATTGCTTTGACTTTATCGGGGTTTGTTTTTACGCCATTAGATGAAATAATAAATCCCAAGAATTTTTCTTCAGTTTGGAAAAATTTGCATTTATTCAGCTGTACCTTCATATTAGCTTTTTGTAGGGTGTCGAAGATTTGCCTAATGTGTTCAGCATGCTCGGCTTCATTTTTACTATAAATGATTATATCGTCGATGTACACCTGGCAAAACTTGCCAATAAATGCATGAAGAATGTCATCGAGCGTTCGCTGGAATATTGCTGGCGCATTCTTTAGCCCAAAAGTCAACCTAACGAACTCATACTTTCCGTTATTAATTGAGAAGGATGTTTTTTCAATGTCGGATTCCCTTAGGGGTATTTGGTGGAATCCGCTTTTTAAATCTAGCACAGTGAAGAAAATGTTATTTCCCAAGTGAGAAATTAGGTCATTGATATCAGGTATTGGATATCTGTCTGCGATGGTGATGGTATTAAGCTTCCTGTAATCTATAACCATTCGGTATTGCTTATCCTCAGTACAATCGGGCTTTTTGGGTACTAACCACACTGGAGAATTATAGGGTGACCGTGAAGGTCTAATAATACCATCATCAAGCAATTTTTGCACCTGTTTTTCTACTTCCCCTTTTAAGGACATGGAAAAAAGGATAATGCCTGCTGTGAACTGCTTCTCCATAAGAGGTCCTGATATCGGCAACGATTTTCGTTGTATAAGTCAATTTTTCGTCAGGATCAGCAAAAAAGCTCAAATTTCTTCGTCTAAAAGTTTCCTTTGTGAAACAGTTACGTGACTTATTTTTTCCAAAAAAGATTATGTGTCCATTGAATTAACTGACAGTAATTTGAGTTGTTTTATCTTAATGTGAAATTTGTTGAGAATTGACATGTAACTCTCTTTGGTATAAATTACAGCTGATAGTTGCTTTAAAAGAATTTAATTTGTGTATCTTTTAGACCAAATAGGCTTATAAATGTGTGCTGGTAGACTTTCACATCGCCAGCTATGAATTTTGCATAAAAAATTTGTTGATTATCTATGGGTTTAGGGACAAGATCAGGTCTGATATACATAGTTTTTGCTGGAGCCGGTGTCGCTGAGAATTTTTAGCATTTCGCCACTCCCCGTTCGACATTCAAAATATGGAAGCGACTAGTCACTTAACCTAAAAAATGAATGTCAGTATAATCGTTGTATTACGAGTTAGCAGTGGAATCGACAAGATTTTGGGAGTAATCTTCCAAGGATTGTTCATAAATATTATCTGAATCTAACACAGCTTGTTCATATTCCGTACAAGATGCATTTGTGTCTAAAGGTTCTGGTTGAGTATCTTCCAGACCTTCTGTTATGTGGAAATTTTGCTGGGGGTTATAACTGCCACTAGGTCGCTGTTGTTGGGATGGATTAAATTGGCGATTCTGATAATTACCAGATTGCTGTTGAGTCTGTTGCTGAGAACGTGGAAGGGCTTTGTACGCGATTTGACTCTGTGAACCCGGTTCCGCTTTTACTTGTATTTGATTTTGAGAAGGAATACGGTTGTTACCTTGAAGCAGAGTATTTTTTTGGAATGAGTTCGTGTTTGGTTGGAAATAGGGACGAGATGAACTGGGATAGCCTTGATATTGCTGAGAAGGGAAATGTGATTGTTTTGACTGGATATTATTTAGCTTCTTATATGAACTGTTCGGTATCTCATGATTTGGCTTCTTTATTAACCCTTGTGGGGTGTACGCTTGATTCGTCCGGAAGTTTTGATTTTCAAGCTTCATGCACAAACTTAACGCATGTGGTAATCCGTAGGCTCTCTTATACCAAGTAATCTTGGCAAGTCACCTTTTAGACCTCTAATAAATGTATCAAGGGCCTTATTCCTATATGTTTGCGTTAACAATTTTAGAGGTTCTGCCCCTACGTTCACTGAAGAGAGATTATTTAATATACATAAGAGAAAGGTGAGAGTACACGGTGTTGTAAAATTCAGGGATAGTTTTTCCCCCTTGGACTAACCGCATCATCTGGTATTCTAGCGTTCCCAGATCGCACTTGTCCGTATAGTGCATTGCTAGGCACTCAGAAATACTTTCCCAATCTAATGGGATATTAAAGCAATGTTCGATTCATTTTCTAAAACAGGATTCCTACTGGTATTTGGGGAATTTCGCAATGAAAAAGTTTGCATAAATTTTTGGGTCTGTGCCTCGACGACCTTTGTAACTATGGAAGTGATAAGTCACTCCAAAGCAGGGGTCGCCTGAGATACTCCATCGGAAGGATTCTGTTGTACGGTAGTATTACCGTCATGGATACTGTGAATACTAGAGTCAGACAGTTCCACGTCATCAATGACACCCATCGGATTTGCCGTATTGGCATTTAAACCTAACTCTTGGTTCCTAGTTAACACCACTATGCTTAATAAGTATAGGATAGGGTACAGGTAAGGATATTTTAATTCTTATTCCTGATTCTTTAATAAAATAATGAATATTTTTACAAAAATATTTTATATATCCAATGCACTCAAAAATTCTAAGATTATTT
Organism: Syrphus vitripennis; assembly: GCA_958431115.1. NCBI lineage: Eukaryota > Metazoa > Arthropoda > Insecta > Diptera > Syrphidae > Syrphus > Syrphus vitripennis. The sequence continues at coordinate 73,508,654 of OY288108.1, read as the reverse complement.
AATTTAAATTATTTCTTAAAATAAGTTTTCTATTTAATTTGAATTATTTCTCAAACAGGTTTGCTATTGAATTTGAAGTTTTCTTTAACGTGAATTTTCTATTTAATTTGAATTATTTCAAAATGATTTTGCTTTTTAATTTGAATTATTTTTTAAAATAGGTTTCCTTACATAAAGATTAACATGATCAATAGTTCGTTCCGTAGTATTTTTTTCTTGTAGGTTCTGGGTCCAGGCAGCTTCTTTTCGTGATGGTTGTGGTGAGGTTGAGGCGGGCTACTTCAGGCCGACTTATTACACACGCGATGACAGATAAAAGTTATAGCGGGCTACTTGAGGCCGACTTATATTTATTTTTCACCGTATCACACGCGACAAATGGCGGGATACTTAAGGTCGACTTACATTTATTTTTCACCGTATCACACGTGACAAATGACGTTCTACTTAAGGCCGATTTACATTTATTATTCGCGAAAAAGCACTTTGTATTTTTTTTCCTGGCCCACGTTGGGCGCCAATTAATTTATTTTAAAATTGTTTTTTATAAAAAAAAATATTTTTTATTTGTAGGAGGTTGAACCTCTTCATTAGAAATCAAAACTTAAACTAAACTTAAAGAAAACTTAATACTAGAAAGAAACCTAATTGTGTGGAGAATAATTTATCATCATTCCCACACTCTGGCTAATAACCGCATTCTGGCACGTAGCGGTGGGAGTAAGGCGACACCACCTGTGGGAACATCCGCACGAACAGCCAACAACGTATCATCTAGTTATACTGCTCTCTTTCTGGTGACATAATGCCAGTCGATGCCGATGACGATGCCGATGCTTATGATGTTGCCGCTGCCGCCACCGTGGTAGTGAATGATCCTATTGCAATAAATGATAATAATTTGAGCGATAATATGCAAAATAAACATCTTCTGCCATCTTTTGCCAAGTCTGGTAAAAATGAAGATCCATGTTTTCTAAGCAAAAACGTAATAAGAAGAATGTGCTGGTTTCATCTATCAAGCTTTAAGCCCAAAACAACACCTGATGATATTATCTTCTATATCTCTTCAAAAACCAGTTTAGATTCATGGTTTTTTATTTGCTACTAGCTTTTTACCCGCGGCTTCGCCCGCAGTGAAGAAATTAAATAAGTATGAGAGATAAAGGGTAAGGGTATAATAATAGAAATGAGTCAATATGATAACTAAATTTTATTGCTTGGCTGAGATCAACAATTTTTAAAAATTACTACAGACAATGAAGTTTCAACACCTTAATATATGCTTATTGAAATGCAACAACAAATGTTAAAATATATTTCACCGTAACAAAAATAAATAATTCTGAATTCTAACAATTTGAAAAAATAAAATACAAAGTATTAATTTAAGATATTTTTATAGACAATGTTATAAGTTTTCCCGTCGGGTGCAAATATGTGTAAATTCCGGGCATTAGATACACGTGAACAGGCTACATAAAGTTGACCATGAGAGAAGGGTTTTCTAAATGCACTCCTGCTACCTGTAATGTTTGTCCTTGTGCCTTGTTTATAGTAACAGCAAAGCTAAGCTTGACGGGAAACTGAACCCTTTTAAATTGGAATGGAAGGTCAGTGGGAATAATTGGGATCCGAGGTATTATAACACTATTTCCCTTACCGACACCTGTTAAAATAGTAGCACCAAGTATGTTCTGTCCCAATTTTGTTATCCGAAGCTTTGTTCCATTACATAGCCGAGGAGCATCTAGATTTCGCATAAGCATTACTGGTACATTTAGTTTCAATTGAAGTTTATGTGACGGTACACCCGATAGTTCAAGTGAATTTAAAAACTCCACAGGATATGAAGTACTTAGTTCCGTATCCATAATTGTATCCATTGACAAAAATATTTCCTTCATTTCTCCTTGAACCTCGTTTAAAATGTCAGTGTTGATCCTATTTACAATTTCATTTCTTGGTGCTAATATTGCTCTTGCCTACTACCACTGATCACTACACAAATTTTGTTGCAATTCCGGAAAAACATTAGCAATTAGATCCACATCACTTTCTACTAAATTACAAAATTCTCTTGGCAGTGATATGTAGCCTTCAGCGTCAACGTCTAAACAACCATCACCAATTTTCAACAACATTTCTGCGTAAAGTCCTGAATCCACGTCATTATGAAGATGCACTCTCATATTCGTTTTCAGGCGGAGTTTTTCAACTGTCGACCATAAGCTTGCTGATTTAATGCATGCTTGACTTTCAACTGCTGGTGTCCCCCTCTGAATTACTGGGAGGGTTTGACGGAAATCACCAGCCAATAAAACTACCATGCCTCCCATTATATCTGTACTATCTCGCAAGTCCTGGAGGGTCCGGTTTAAAGCTTCTATAGCCTTCTTGTGAGACATTGTACTTTCATCCCACACTAAAAGCTTGCATTCTCGCAGCATCCTACCACAAAAATTACGGATAACCTCAAAAATGTGAATAGTTTTATACTGCATGTAACGACAGAAGAAAATAACAATAAATATAGAAAAATTAGAAACAGTTGAAACTATAGTCAATTGAATTAGATATTATTGTCACCGTCGGTAATACAGTGGCCCGGTATTACAGTATTCAGGGTTGAAACTTCATTACTATGATGCTAGATGGCGTTGAAGTAGCTAAATTTGACGATATTTTGACAAACAATTTTCTTATTTTTCGTAAATTTTTTTAATTTTTTTACAATAAAAAGTATCCTATGTTACTTCTAATACCTTCAAGAGTGTATGTATGTGCAAAGTTTCATGATGATCGGTTAAGTAGTTTTTGCGTGAAAGCGTAACAAACAAACTTACATTCGCATTTATAATATTAGTAGGGATAGGGATAAATTGGTTAAGCATAAAATTGAAGAAGAAGAAGACGTGTCCAAACTTAAATTTGTAAATTTTAAAGTGGGAATCCCTTTTGAATTCGCGGATACGATTTTCAAATCCGAGCTCTGGTCAAATAGGGTAAAAATTCGCTCGTTTGACTACAGGCCAACAAACCATGTTTTGCTTCAGGACCAGGAAGAAACGTCAAAAAACGACAATCCTCCTGTGGTGACGGTAGAGAATTGACTAATTTAATTAATGTTGCTGATATTATTGCTGCTAATAATGATATCGATGTTGCTGATGAGGAATTTGTTGCCGTTGTTGCTGATGATATTATAGTTGCTTATAATGATATCGATATTGCTGTTGATGAATTCGTTGCTGCTGTTGCTGATGGTATTATTGTTGCTAATAATGATATTGATGTTGTTGGGGATGATGATGTTGCTGCTGTTGAAAATGATCCACCCAAATAGTTGTGACAGTCTTAATATTTATTACCCAAATGTTGGTGGAGTAAGAAACAAATTAAATGACTTGTTTTTATATTTTGCTTCTAATGATAATCATATAATAGTATTAGTGGAAACCTGGCTTACTGGTAGTCACCTCACAACAGAACTATTCAATTGCAATCAATATGCAGTTTATAGAAAAGACCGCTGCTTGTTGAGAACCGGTCATTTTAGGGGTGGTGGAATTATAATCGCCATTCGTTCAAATTTATTTTCAAACCAAATTGAATTGTTCTCGAGTGAAAATTACTCTAATTTTGATATTGATCAATTGCTTGTAAAGTTTAATCTAAGAAAAAATGTTAATTTGTATATCTCTGCCAGTTATTTTTTTTTTTTTTTTTTTTTTTTTTATATAATCCGCACACACACAAGGGGATTTTATGTACCCTTTATATGTCAGAGACACAGTGCGAGCTTAAGTAAGTGGGAGAGGATTTGAAAGGAGACGTCGGTGAACATTAGTCTTGAATTTCAGTTCATCACAATGAGAAGGAAAGACAGAGCGTGGAAGGGTATTCCACATTCGCGTAGTACGGCTAAAGAACAATTCCCTGTACTTGACAGTACGACCGAAATTGGGTTCAAGAGTAAACTGATGAGCATTCCTGGAAGCGCGAGTATTACGGTTGAATCGTTTAAGGGGACGAATGCAACTGGCTATTTCATTAGAGCACTTACCGTAAAAGTAACGATAAAAGAGTGAGAGACAGGAAACGTTACGTCGGTGTTCGAGTGACGTTAAAGTATCGATAATGTTCCTGTATCCGATCGTTTTGAAGGCTCGTCTTTGTATACTGTCCAAGAGGCTTAAGTAAGTTGCTGGAGCAACATCCCAGAGACCTCTACCTGAGCGTCGAACTTGTCGAGTTGTGGAGGCTGAGTAGGGTCAATGATTCTCGAGTAATTACCTCTAGATGAGTCCTGAAACCAAAGGTCGCTCACGTTTCCCTCAACCCGTCCCGCAATTCCTCACCCATCCCACATAGGAAGCGAATAGCCGACTATTGTCACCAACTCCTCTCCCACCCATCCCACGTTGATGGTGAAAAAACCATACAACGTTACCCTCCACTGATTCCTTTTTCATCCTCCTGGGCTAGTACAGCTCATAATCTTTTTTAATCAACCCTTTCCATCAGTACGGTGCAAGCACTGTCTGATTCCTGACCCCCTCTCTCCTCTTCCAATGTCTATTTCCCAATTGGGCTGGATCTAAGGTGTTACACGACCCGTGCCGATGATCAGCCTGGCTGAGGGCCCAATTAAAAAACTAGCTCAGTCGTTAACGGAGTATTCGGATACCTGGCGACCTCCGAATTAACTAGCCTTATCTGTATATACGGATCTCTGTACAGATGGACCACCCCTTCTCCGCCACTCGTGGGATCAAAAATATGAATAAAAATTTAAACAAAACAAAAACAACAAAGTCCGCAAAATACTCTCCAAAAATCCAGTGATGCCGAGCTGTTTGAAAACTGCATCGGGCCTCTGGACGAATTCATCTGAAGAATCGCTCAACTTGCTACTAGACGTTCATTACCCTGGTAGCTCCAACATCAACAATAGCATTGCACCAACTACTTGCGACAATGCACTATCTCCTCCACGAGGTCTAGTCACTAAGGAAAAAATTAAGTGGGCTATAAACAGCTTTGAGCCATACAAATCTGCAGGTCCGGATGGAATAATTCCCGCGGAACTGCAAGAAAATGCCAGTTTTCTAATACCCATCCTAGAAAACATCTTCAATGGATGTCTCAAACTATCGTACATCCCAATGGCATGGACACAAGTCATAGTTGTTTGTATCCCAAAAGCTGGAAAATCCAGCCATGTAAATCCCAAAGATCTAAGACCTATTAGCTTATCATCATTCCTTCTTAAGACTTTTGAACGTTTGATTGATATCCATTTAATGACAAACATTGATAAGTCCCTCCTTCCAAGAGCTCAGCATGCTTACAATAAAGGGAAATCGGTTGAAACGGCTCTACATTGTATAGTACGTACAATCGAACACTCCCTCCATCATAAAGAGTACATTTTAGTTGCCTTCCTAGATATAGAAGGAGCATTTAACAATGTCGACATATCTGCAATTGCACGTGTATTGACATCCCTGAAGGTAGATGAATCGATTAGTATGTTGATAAATCAGATGCTGATAAGCAGGATTATCAACTCAAAACTTGGCGATTCTACTGCACAAAGGAGTGTCAGCAGAGGTACGCCGCAAGGCGGTGTCCTATCACCTCTCCTCTGGAACTTAGTAATAAATGAATTACTAATCACTCTAGAAAGAGAGGGATACAAAGTGTTTGCCTATGCGGACGATGTTGCTATCGCAGTGACGGGAAAACATCCCAATACGCTAAAAGAACTTTTACAAAACGCTTTAAATAAGCTCAATAACTGGGCAAATCGGTGTGGACTTGGCGTTAACCCACATAAAACTGAACTTGTCCTCTTCACCAGGAGATACAAAATCCCACATATTGACCCTCCCCATATAAACGGTGTACCTCTTAAATTTTCAGACCATGCAAAGTATCTAGGTCTTGTTCTAGATAGGAAATTAAGTTGGAACCCTAACATTCAAGAAAGAATAAACAAGGCCACAGTAGCCCTGTTTTCTTGTAAGAAAGCCATTGGTAATAAATGGGGATTAAAACCCTTCATTACACATTGGCTATTTATCTCGGTTATAAGACCGATTCTTACTTACGGAGTAACGGTCTGGTGGACTGCGCTCGATATAGCGACAAATCGTGACAAACTCAGCAAAGTCCAACGAACAGCCTGCCTGTGTATGGGTGGAGCATTCCGCTCTACCCCCTCCGCCGCACTTGATGTTCTGTTCCATCTAATACCGCTAGACATCTTCGGCAAACAAATGGCTGCAAACACTGCCATAAGGCTTCAAGCCTCCTCACAGTGGATCAATAATGAGATTGGCCACTCCGCTATTCTGAATTCGTTCAGATCGATAAATAGTAATATCGACTACACCATTCCCCATCCTCAATTCAACCAAAATAGCTTCAAGGTGACTATCCCTTCCAGATCTACTTGGGAGGATACATCATTTTTGAACGATGATCCTATCAACTTCTTCACTGACGGATCAAAAACGGATGATGGGGTTGGTGGAGGCGTATACTCTGATAGACTAAACCAAAGTCTCTCATTCCGTCTACCTGATCATTGTAGCGTGTTCCAAGCTGAAATCCTGGCTATTAAAGAAGTCCTCTCCTGGTTAAGAGAAAACGTTATATCAACAAAAGATATACGTATCTTCTCAGCCAGGCCGCGTTAAAATCGTTGGACTCTGTCTCTACGAACTCACTAACAGCCCTAAACTGTCGATCATCTCTTATGGAGATGGCCACACAGTTCAATATTCACCTCTGCTGTGTGCCTGGCCATAGAGACATTCCAGGAAATTGCAAAGCCGATGAACTTGCAAAAGAAGGAACAAGTTTACCTCTACTGGCTCACAAAGCTAGTGTGGGTATGCCTCTGGCTACATGCAAACTTATGCTAAAGCAAGAAACTATAGAGAGAACTAACCTCAGATGGAATAACACCACCACCTGTTTAGCGACAAAATTTATTTGGCCCAAACTTAGTGCTAAACGCTCTAAACAGTTGATCTCTCTGAATAGATTGCATATAAGCTATGTTATAGGTGTCCTGACTGGACATTGCTTAATAGGCAGACATGCACTTCGACTTGGAGCTCCTGCAAATGATTTCTGCAGGAGTTGCAGGGACGAAGAGGAAGAGGAGACAATCTCTCATCTTCTATGTACCTGTCCCGCCTTATCACAAAGACGTAAATTCCATCTAGGAGAATTCTTCTTCGATGATCCTAGCGATCTGGCAAACTGCGACATCACCTGTCTCCTGCACTTCATTCGGAGCTCAAAATGGTTCAACGATGGAGGTTGATCAACTGATCCATGTGGTATCACAACGGACCTAATTTTGGTCTAAGTGTGTTGGATTTCCAGGCCAACAGCCACCTTAACCTAACCTAACCTAACCATCCCAGAGATGGGAGTTATACTCGAGCTTTGGACGTATATAACTTTTATAGATAATAGCCAGATCAGAAGGGGAAAAGAATTTCTTGCATCTCCAAAGGAAACCTATACATCTTGCGGCATTTTTGGCGACGTTAAGTATGTGATCATTCCACAAAAGATGGTTTGTGATACACATACCTAAAATCGCAAGCTGGTTGGTTTCTTCGATGCAAGTGCCACTCATATATAATGGCAGGGGGGCGTAAGTCTCGCTTTAACGACAGGAGGCAGCATTGAGTTTTCGAAGCATTAAATTCTACGCGATTTCTTAATCCCCATTGTACAATGCTGTTTAAGTCAGAATTTAATGAACTTATCATATTCAGCCGTTTCAGTTCCACGTCCGAAGAGCAGGATTGTGAATCTGAAAACAGGGATGTGAATCTGAAAACTTCCTCCAGTCCCTTAGAACTATATAATTTGCACTTAGAAAATTGCCGATCATTGTTAAGTTCTTTAGATCCGTCTGATCATGTTATTTGTCTAGGTGATTTCAATATTGGTGATGTTAATTGGAAACTTGATGCTGATGAAAAATGTTTGATTCCTTTCGATGTAAACACAGAAATTGAAATATCAGTAGTTGATTTTTATAGCCAGTTCAACTTGTTGCAACTGAACAATATACCGAATTTATTAAATCGTATCTTGGATCTAGTTTTCATTGATAGTGAATTGGAAGTAAAAATTGATAGGGTTGATTATCCCGTAGTAAGAAATTCACAGCATCATGTTCGTCTAGTAATCGACTGTAGGTTTTTAGTTTTTATTCAAACCATAAATGAAAATGTAAAATTGTATGACTACATGCATGAAAACTTTGATGCAATGAATGTGGGCAACAAAGATAAGATCTGAATCAAGCTTTCGCAACTTTTAAATTTTATTTAAAGCAGGCATCTGATAGCTTTATTCCGCAAAAAAAAGTAAACAGAATTCAAACCCACCTTGGTTCAATAAAAGATTGTCTAATCTCAATAAGGCTTATAAACGGTATAAAAAAGATAGAAATAATTTGATTTACAGTCAAAACTACCATGAAATTCAGAAATTTTTTGATGTACTGAACAAATTTCTTATTAACAATTTGTGTTAACAGCCGAATCACAAATAAAAAACGATAGTAAATCTTTTTGGAATTTTATAAACTCCAAAAGAAAAATACAGGTCTACTTAATTGTATGGAATTTAATGGATTAACATCTACAGCCGTATTTAATAGAATTTACTAAAACACCTCTGAACGGGTGAATAGTAACGCAGTGTATAAGCGCTTATTAAGCCTCTATTCAACGTCGCGTAAATTCATATTTAAAAAAGAGGGTGGGTGCGACCCACACTGACAACTTCCCATTTGTGATCTTGAAAACTTTATATAGTTTTTTTCAAATTTTTAATTTAAATTCAAACAATCATTATTTTAAGATTGAAAAGCATTTTAATTATTTAAAGAGATTTACGAAATGCACATATATTATAGAGATTATTGATGTATAAGTTGTTTCTACGTGACCCAGGAGGTAAATTTCCACGCGTTTTTTTTTACGAATGTGGAATTTTCTTAGTTCTGCTTAAATTTTTGTTTTAAATGTCAGTAAAGTATATGTCAAATATATACCCGCTGTAAAAAATTTTATTATGTATAAAATTAAATACCTAATGGCAAAGTCAATATCATTGCTCGTTCTCAAAATATTCGAGTCGAAAAACCAATTTTACCACTTTTTATTTTTTTTTAAATATTTTTTTTGTCAAAAACTCTCAATTAGATATTTGTCAAAATTAAACCGTTCATACAAAATTGTACTATGTATAAAATAAAATATTTTAGAAAGCACAATCGTTGTTCGTTCTCAGGATAGTCGAGCTGAAACGCAAATGTAACTACTTTTCTTTAGAATTTTTAACAGTTTTTGATTTTTTGTTAAAAAACTGCCTATTCAATATTTTTCAAAATTTTATCAGTTGCTAATAATTATGTTATGTAGAAAATAAAATAAACAAGAAGTCAATATCGTTACCCGTTTTTGAGAAATTTGAGTCGAAATACAATTTATACCAATTTTTGGTAGAATTTTTTGTAGTTTTTAATTTTTTGTGAAAAAACTGTCCATTGAATTTTTATGAAATTTTCACCAGTCTCAAAAACAACATTTTTCGTAAAATAAAATTATTTTAAAGTTAATATCGTTTTTCCATCTAAGGATATTTGAGTTATAAAAATTTTTTTTTAGTTTTTTTGATTTTAAAAAATAACGGTATATTGATTTTTTTCCAAATTCATATCAAATTTGTATGACGTCATAATGTGTCGAATAAAATTTATTTCAAGTCAATAGCATTATTTATTCGTGAGATATTTGAGCCCAACCAAAATTTTCACTTTTTTTTTAAACTGCTATAGTAAAAAAACAACTGATTGAATATTTATAAACGCCCTTTCAGCTTCTTTCGAAGTTATTATCTGTAAAACAAAATTTATTTCAAGTCGATATCTCTACTCGTTCTTGAGATATCGACGACGAAAAATGGTACCAGAACGTACGGACGTACGGACGTACGGACGTACAGACGTACGGACGTACGGACGTACGAACGTACGTACACACGCACACACAGACATCTCTCTAAAAATGATTGATATAGGCTCTAGGGACCTTGAAACGTCGAGAAATGTCAAAAATTTCAATTTGACAAATCGGACCAATTACAATAACTCCCTATGGGAAGTTAAAAAAACATTTTCTGGTCCAATGCCTTTGGGTCAGATAAAATACCAAAAAGAGAAATCTATTACATTGACAACAAAATACTTACATGCATTGGTACATTATATTCATTTAATAATCAAATATGTTATTTTGTCTCACTAAATAGATGATGAAGGAAAATCTATCCAGTCAAGGAAATACATCCATAGCTTTGGAGCCGCAGGAAAAACATAAAAAAATCCATTAGTAGGTCCATTTGAAAACAAATTAAAAAAAGAGGCTGGGTGCGACCCACACTGATAACTTCCCATATGTGAACTTGAAAACTTTATATTTAGTTTTTTTCAAATAACCAAATTTTCTGCGAAACAAACTTTAGCTGTTAAATTGAAACAATCATTATTTTGATTGTTTGATCTGTTATGGCGGTCAGCCATCAGCCGAATAGGGGGAATAACATGTAGCATACGAAAACATGCACGTGCCGTAACTATTCGGGACTGGTGGAAGTGTGATCATAGCCTCTTCGCGGCGGCCGCTAGAAACAAACCTCTAAAAGGTTTGGCTAATATGATCAGGCTAGTTCCACAGGTTGGCAACGGGTTGATTCCCTGTTCCGTAAAACAAACGAATCACGAGACCTGCAACAAGCCTCGGAAACGGACTGATCCCACGACGACAACCAACGCAACGAAAAAGGAAAAATGATTTACGAATTTTCTTATGGAACGTACGATCGCTCTATAGAGCTCGAGCTGCTCAGCAGCTAGCCGATACCCTGTCAGAATATAAAGCTGACATAACAGCATTACAAGAAATTAGATGGACGGGGAATGGTGTTTTACAGAAAAGAGAATATGACCTATATTACAGTTGTCATACAAAACACCATGTGCTCGGGGTAGGCTTCTTGGTCAGCGAAAAAATGAAGTCTACCGTCATCGGCTTTAACGCTATAAGCGAAAGGCTATGCACCCTTCGCGTGCGAGGCAAATTCAAGAACATCAGCCTCATTAACGTTCACGGACCTACGGAGGAGTCCTCAGACGAAGAAAAAGAGACTTATTATGAACAAGTCGAGAGGGCCCTCCATGCCTGCCCAAGGTATGATGTCAAAATCATCCTTGGGGATTTGAACGCTAAAATAGGTCGGGAGCCGGTATTCAGGCATTACGCAGGCACCCATAGTTTGCATGAGAACACTAATGACAACGGACTTCGAGTCCTAGAATTGGCAGCATCGAAAAACATGGTCGTTGCGAGTACCAGGTACCCGCGTAATGATATCTACAAAGCCACCTGGGTATCACCTGATGGAGTCACTCGTAACCAAATTGACCACGTGTTGATAGACCGTCGCCACTATTCGAACTTGATGACGGTACGAACGTACCGAGGTGCCAATATCGACTCGGATCACTATCTTGTTGGTATGGTTTTCCGAGGGCGGATTGCCTTGCGAAGACGTATTGCATCCGCCGATCAGGTTCGAATCAACACGGCTGCACTACGCAATGAAAATACCAGTAACACCTTTGGACATGCGTTAGGACTCGCCCTGGAACCACTCGATCCAGGGAGAGTAAGTCCTGGAGCCAGTATGCTGGGCGTAGATGAAAAGTGGACACGCCTTAAAAACACTGTCATTAGTACTGCCAACTCCATCTTAGGCAGCAGTCGTAGAAGTCGGAACGACTGGTTTGATGATGAATGCAAGCTAGCGACTGAACGTAAGAATGTTGCGTACCGAGCAATGCAACAATCTCATAGAACGCGGGCACGCGAAGATGAATATAAAGAGCTCAGAAGAATAGAAAAACGGCTTCACAGACAGAAAAAATCAGCCTGGGAGAAGAACATAATCTGTGAATTAGAAAGAAGCCGAGAGCGAGGCCCGCACCAGGCGCGGAAGTTCTACCAATCCGTCCGAAACATGACGCAGTACACACCACGCTGCACCTACTGCAAGGACGGAGAGGGAAATCTGATCACCGATCCCCAAAGCATACTGGAGCGATGGGAAGTGTACTTTAATGAATTGCTAAATGGTCAGCTCACTGCAGAAGTAGAGGCTCCACTACTTCAAGAAGATTACCCTATGTTACCGCCACCAAGCATAGAAGAGGTTGAGAAGGCTATAGCCCGGCTTAAGAAAAACAAAGCCCCGGGAGCCGATGGCATACCAGCCGAACTATTCCACCACGGCGGGCCAGCCTTACGCCAAGCAATTCATGATATTATAGTGCACGTATGGGAGCAGGAAGAAATGCCAGAAGACTGGCGAAAAGGTATAATTTGCCCCATACATAAGAAGGGAGATGTCACAACGTGCAGCAATTATAGAGGTATCACGTTGTTGAGTACCGCCTATAAGATACTCTCCTCTATCCTACAAGAACGGATAGCCCCATACGCTAAAACCATAATCGGCCAATATCAGTGTGGTTTCATTCCAGGCAAATCAACAACTGATCAGATCTTTACCCTTAGGCAGGCGATGGAAAAATGTCTAGAATTTAACATCCCAACATACCATCTGTTTATAGACTTTAAGGCCGCCTATGATAGCATAGCCAGGGTAGAACTTTACAAAGCCATGAGAGAATTCGGCATCCCAAATAAGTTGACACGACTTTGTAGGTTGACCATGACCAACGTAACAAGCCAAGTAAAAATAGCCGGATTGCTATCCAGACCAATCAACATCTTTAATGGACTCCGACAAGGGGATGGTTTGGCCTGCCTCCTCTTCAACCTGGCGTTGGAGAAAGCAATCCGTGACTCTGGCACGGCAACAAGAGGGACCATCGTCAACAGGTCCAGCCAGATACTGGCTTACGCAGACGACATTGACATCATCGGAAGAACCGAACAAGCTGTACACGATTCCTTCATCCGGATCGAGCAGGCGGCACAAAATCTGGGGCTGCACATTAGTGAAGGTAAAACAAAGTACATGGTGGCGTCGAATGCGAGAAGAACAGTTGGTCAAACAATCAAGGTAGCGGAGCACGAATTTGAAGTGGTGCAATCCTTTAAATACCTTGGGTCAATAGTAGCAGCCGATAATAATATAGAAGAAGAAATACGCGGGCGGCTGCTCAATTCCAACAAAGCCTACTATAGTCTGTCAAAGCTCTTCAAATCCAGAAATCTCACCATAACTTCAAAACTGCTGCTGTACAGGACCATGGTCCTGCCAGTACTCACGTATGGATCCGAGACTTGGGTGCTTAGCAAAAGACACTCCGACCTCTTAGCCGCGTTCGAGAGAAAAGTCTTAAGGAGAATTGTTGGCCCCATATGTGAGGAAGGGCGATTCCGGAGACGGTACAATCATGAATTGTACGCAATCTACCTTGAAGCAGACATAGTGACAAAAATTAAGCTCGGTAGACTCCGGTGGGCAGGGCACCTAGCTCGCATGAGTGAAGAGGAACCTGCTCGGAAAGTCCTTTGTGGTACATTCTATGGTAGACGGCAGCGTGGTAGACCATGCTTGCGCTGGAGAGATGGCGTAGACCAGGACGCCCGAAGCCTTGGGGTGCGCAACTGGATGGCGTCGGCTCAAGACCGGGATAGGTGGAGAGACTTGTTGAAGGAGGCCAGGACCGGACCCCGGTTGTCGAGCCGATGATGATGATGATCTGTTATTTTTGATTAGATTGAAAAGCATTTTAATTATTTAAAGAGATTTACGAAATGCACATATATTATAGAGATTGTTGATGTATAAGTTGTTTCTACGTGACCCAGGACGTAAACTTCCACGCGTTTTTTTTAACGAGGTTTTTGTCAAAAACTGTCAATTAGATATTTGTCAAAATTTAACCTTTCATAAACAATTGTACTATGTATAAAATAAAATATTTTAGAAGGCACAATCGTTGTTCGTTCTCAGGATATTAGAGCTGAAATACAATTGTAACTACTGTTTCCTCGATTTTACAAATAACATTTGTAACCTTAAACTTTAATAAATTAATTAATTTTCTTCATCATTTAAAATTAACAGATATTATAACAATTAAGCAAATAATGAATACATTCAGAGTACTATCTGCACAAGAGTAGCAAGAATATAGTTTCTTATCGGATTTCTTTTTCTTTAATTGTCAATGTCAAATAAACCACGCTTAACTTTATAATTTTGATTTAAGGTTAATTTTTTACTTTTTTATCATTCTTTGTGCATACATTGTATATTAAAGACGTATTCTTTTCAATAAAGTCTCTCGCAGAAATCTTTGAAAACTGAAAGACGATTTTCATTTCAAAAAATATTCAAATAAAGAAACATAATATTCAAAAAAGCTTGAATATTCAAAATTACATGGTGACCCCGACGTGATTCATCATCTTATCACTTTACATAATCACGATCATTGCATAATATTTAATTATAAAATGCCCACCGATAAAGGAGAAGAACCTACTAAAGATCCTCCTGTGGCACTCACTAAAGAGGAAAGGAAACTGGAGACTTTGAAGCTCCGGAGAGGTGTTGCTATGAAGCAAATAGATCGAATCAACGAATTTAATTCCAAGATCACCGGAGACACGTTTCTAACTGAGTTTGAAGTACGTCTCGAAGCTTTGGAAACAAGTTTCTCAGCATTTCAAACACTTCAAGCAAAAGTGGAGGAAGTAGACCCCAAGGAATCTTCCGATTCTACTGATGTTCGTGGAGTCTATGAAGAGATGTACTATACACTTCGCTCATCTTTCATGTACCAAATACAATCTCGCAAGCTCACACAGCTCCCATCAGACAAGGTTGTATCGGTTCAAGCGAAGCAAACAAATAAAATAAAACTTCCTGATCTCAAAGTTCCTTTATTTACAGGTGAAGTCACTGAGTGGTTATCCTTCCATGAGACATTCAATTCCCTCATCCACACCAATCCTAACCTAAACAATGTTTCTAAATTTCATTATTTAATTTCATCACTATCTGGACAAGCCGCCAAAACAATTCAGTCGTTGGAGATAACCGAAGCAAACTATGATGTCCCAATGAATCTTTTGATGGAAAACTATGACAACAGGAAGCTTATTGCGACTGAACACATCAAGAAGATAATGATGTACCCGCCTATTCGCAAGCCTTCATCAAGTAGCCTTCGTCATTTGCTTCAAGAGATTAACAGCCATCTTCGCGCACTTTCAACGTTAGGACGTCCAGTAGCTCATTGGGATGACCTGCTCATCCAAATTATTTTACCAAAGCTTGACCAGGAAACACTTAGCAAATGGAGGGATGAAGGACCCACGGACAGAATGCCCAGCTACCAAGAGCTATCGAAGTTTCTAACAAAAAGAAGCCATACACTCACAGAGGACAATGCCCAGGCAAGTACCAGTTTACAATCAAAGCCAAGTAAGAATTCGCAAAAAAAAAGTTTTGCCATAGTACGTGAAGGTTCAACAGCAGAAAAGTTTATTTGCACATACTGTAAGAGGTCGGCCATTTTATACATAGATGTTACCAATTTATAAACTTACCCATCACTCAGAAACAACAATTTGTTACTACTAATAGTTTATGTCTAAATTGCCTTAAGCCGAACAATACAGCTCACAACTGTCAAGCCATAAAATGCCGAAAATGCAATAATTTTCACCATACTTTACTTCACGACAATTCTCAAAATAATTCAGCATTACAAACAACACCTTCTATTTGCTCGACAACAAACAATTTCAATGGCCAAAGCCCACAAAACTTCCATATTCAGAGCCTAACCGTAGACGCTCGCACTGATGCGGCTGACGCCACAAGTACTATTTTGGCCACAGCCATAATCCATGTCATGGATAAGCACAATACTCCAGTGCCGTGCCGTGTTTTGCTTGATTCTGCATCTCACGTCTGTCTTCTCACGGAACGGTTTGCCAATCTAATTGGTATGCGCAGGAAAACTACAACTACTTCTGTTTACGGTATAGGTTCAACTCCGTTACACTGTCGACATCAAGCCAGCCTTATCATAAAGTCACGGCTTAATGGATATATTGATACCGTAGAAGCTTTAATTGTTAATAGAATAGCGGAATTTCTTCCTGATGTACCAATAAATACAACAAACTGGCCAATTCCCTCTAATATAAATCTGGCAGATCCACTTTTTGCAACACCAGGTTCTATTGATCTGTTAATTGGAGCGGAACACTTTTTCGAGCTTCTATCGGTTGGTCAAATTAAACTGGGACATCAACTCCCTACATTGCAAAATACCATTTTCGGTTGGATTGTATCCGGCAGCTATGACCAGAAAAATGAAAAATCAAAATTAACTTGCAATAATTTATTTCGAGGATGTTCAAATGGTAGACACGTGCACCCAAGAGGACACAAGCGTCCATAGGTTTTTCTCAAAACCCACCTCTGTCTACCAACTCCTACTCTCACCTCCCCGCGGTGAACATCGGGTACCTAGTACCTCAGCTGGAGATTGGGTATCAACCCCAGTGGAAGGTTGTTGGGGGTAGCAAACGAGAGAGGGGGGGAGAGGTGTTCCCACTAAGGCACCTTTCTTTCTATCCAGACGGCAGCGGAAGAATTCCCAGGATGGAATCAACGGTGGCGTCTACAGTTCCAGTCAGGTTGAACTACTTAGTGAACACCTTATAGGGCTACTACGACATATTCGGAGCTCAGGCCTATAAGGAGCGGTTTATCCGGCTCCCCGTCTTTGGAGTTAAACTAAGGATCTGGCCCTCCAGGTTGGGGGTTGTGTCGTCGGGGTGACTTCCCGACCACGTCAAACACATCTAGTTGCGAAGCAACAACAAGCCTCGGATACGGACGGATTTACTGATGACGAACCAAGCAAACGAAATAACGACAACGAACTTCGGATATGTACGTGGAATGTTAGGTCCCTTAATAGACCACGTGCAGCCGAACAATTAGCGGAAGCCCTAAACTGCTGCAAAGCAGATATTACCGCCATCCAGGAAGTGCGATGGGATGGACCGGGTAAACGCAAACTAAAAGACTGCGATGTATACTACGGCGACTGCTACCGAGAACGAAGGCAGCGACTATTTGGGTGTGGATTTGTTGTTGGAACTAGGCTCAGGCAAAAAGTCTTAAGTTTCAGCAGTGTGAACGAACGCATCACGACAATCCGCATCAAGGCTAAATTCGCCAACATAAGCCTCATTTGCGCGCATGCCCCTACAGAGGAGAAAGATGAAGACACCAAAGACATATTCTACGAGCTCCTGGACAAAACATATGAGCAATGTCCTAGCTATGACATTAAAATTGTCCTAGGAGATTTTAACGCCAAGCTAGGAAGAGAAGACATCTTTGGTGGCATAATCGGGAAATACAGCCTGCACGACACCACCTCCGATAACGGATTCAGGCTGATCGACTTCGCTGCGGGGCGAGACGTTCTGGTAGCAAGTACGCAGTTCACACATCTCGATATCCACAAGGGGACATGGAAATCTCCTGATCAATCAACCGTCAACCAGATTGACCACATTGCGATCGACGCGCGGCACTTCTCCAGTATACAGGATGTCCGAACGTTCCGAGGGGCCAACATTGACTCGGACCACTACCTCGTTGTAGCCAAGGTACGACTACGGATATCCCGATCCAAGCCAAAACAAGGAATTACTGTGAGAAAATTCGACGTTGAACGGCTACAATCGCAAGAGATCGCCATGTCCTTCTCCGATCGAGTCTCTAACAACCTCTTAAGAAGTCCTATGCTGCCTGCATCAAGTATTGAAAACCAGTGGCAACATTGCCAAGCAGCCATCAGAGATGCCGCCTCTGAAGTGCTGGGTTTCACACGGCCACCACAGCGAAACCCCTGGTTTGACGACGAGTGCCAGCAAGCGCATGCAGCTAAACAACAGGCATACAAAGCGGCGCTGCACAGACGGACCAGAGCTGCTCGCGAGCTCTACGAGCAGAAGAGGAGAGAGGAACACCGGCTTCTCAGAAGGAAAAAGAGGGAGCACGAGAAGCTCGCGATCGTGGAGATAGAGGGATGTCACAACAGGAATGAGGTTCGGAAGTTCTACCAAAAGGTAAAAAAGACTTCCCAGGGTTACCGACCCCGAACCGAAGCCTGCAAAGATGATCAGGGGAACATCGTAGTAGAACCGCAGTCCATGCTGAGAATATGGAAAGACCACTTTTCCAAGCTTTATAACGGCGATGACGAATCGAATTCCGCTGTAAGGGAGATAGCACCATTCGACCTAGGCGACGCAGACCAACAATTCCGCCTACCCGACCTCGACGAAGTGAGGATAGCTATATCCAATCTTAAGTCCAACAAGGCTGCTGGGACTGACGGCCTCACTGCCGAACTGTTCAAAGCAGCAGGCGATGACTTGGTAAGGAGTATGCACCAACTCATCTGCAAAATATGGTCGGAAGAAAGCATGCCCGATGAATGGAATCTCAGCATTGTTTGCCCAATCCTCAAGAAAGGAGACCCTCTGAACTGCGCTAACTATAGAGGCATCAGTCTCCTGAACATCGCATACGAGATCCTTTCTGCCGTACTATGTGAACGTCTGAAGCCGTTCGTCAACAACCTGATAGGTCCATATCAGTGTGGCTTCAGACCAGGAAAGTCCACCATCGACCAAATATTCACACTACGGCAGATCTTGGAAAAAACCCAGGAACTTCAAATCGATACCCACCACCTCTTCATCGATTTCAAGGCCGCGTATGACAGCATCTATAGGGAAGAACTGTATAGAGCAATGTCTAGTTTTGACATCCCTGCCAAACTTGTCCGTTTGTGCAGAATGACAATGGAGAATGCACGCTGCTCCATCAAGGTCGGACAAGATCTCACCGACGCATTTGATGTCAAAAAAGGTTTTAGACAAGGCGATGCACTGTCATGCGACTTCTTCAACATCGTTCTGGAAAGAATTGTGCAAAACTCACTCGTCAACACCAGGGGCACAATCTTCCAAAGGTCTGTCCAATTACTCGGATACGCTGATGATATTGATATAGTTGGAAGATCAATGCGTGATGTCAGTAGCGCGTTTGTGAGTATTGAGACGGAAGCGAAGAAGATGGGTTTAGTGGTCAATGAGGGCAAGACGAAGTATATGCTGTCTTCAAGAAAGGACATAGAACGGCGACGTCTTGGACAAAACGTCTCCATAGGCAGCTATAACTTCGACGTAGTTGAGGATTTTGTCTACCTAGGCACCGCTATTAATTCAGACAACGACACCAGCGCTGAAATTAAACGGAGAATAACTCTTGCAAATCGCTGCTTCTTTGGACTTAGAAGGCAATTGAGTAATAAAGTCCTCTCTCGAGCAACCAAAGTGACCCTTTATAAGACGCTTATCATCCCAGTTATTATTTATGGTGCTGAGGCTTGGACCTTGTCAAGGCAGGATGAGAACGTCTTAGGATGCTTCGAGAGGAAAATTCTCCGGGTGATTTTTGGTCCCGTCTGCATAGATGGTGAGTGGAGGAGAAGATTCAACCATGAACTGTACGGGCTGTACAGCGACACTGACCTGGTCAAGCGAATCAAAGTCCAACGACTTAGATGGCTGGGTCATGTAGAGCGCATGGACATCAACGCTCCGGCCCGGAGAGTCTTCGAATCCAATCCCGAGGGAAGGCGCAGTAGAGGAAGACCGCGGCTCAGGTGGCGCACGCAAGTGGGAGAGGACCTCAACCAACTTGGCGTGCGAAACTGGAGACAGCTAGCTAGGGACCGAGCTGGCTGGAGACGCATGTTGGTTGAGGCCCAGGTCCGTCCCGGACTGTAGCGCCACCTTAAGTAAGTAAGTAAGTAATTTATTTCGAGAATCAAAACAAAACACAAATTTAGATCACACATTCAAACTATTCTGGGAGGTTGAGAACCTTGAGGCCAATATTCATGCATTAACAAAAACAGAACAAATTTGCGAAGATCACTTTTATAAACATGTTCATCGTTTAGAAAATGGTTCCATTGAAGTAAGTCTTCCATTTAAATCTGACCCGAAGTGCTTGGGTAGATCTTATGAACTAGCTCTTCGCAGATTTCTTTGTCTAGAAAGAAAACTACATAAAGTGCCTGACATTGCAGAACAATACATTTCCTTTATGAGAGAATATATTAATCCCTCTCACATGGAATTATCATCAAAACCTGATTCTGATACCCCGCACTATTTTATTCCCCACCATTGCATCACAAAACCAGAAAGCTCTTCCACTAAATTAAGAGTTGTGTTTGATGCCAGTGCAAAGAGTACAAACGGAGTTAGCTTAAACGAAATTTTGCATGTGGGACCAGTAGTGCAGTTAGATCTTTTTTCATTATTAATCAAATTCAGATCCCACACATATGTTTTCTCAGCTGACGTCACAAAAATGTACCGACAATTTCGACTCAATGAGAGTGACAGACAGTTTCACCTCATCCTATGGAGAGAAAACCCAAAAGATGAAATTAAAATCTACCGGCTCTGTACAGTGACATACGGTACTTCACCAGCCTCCTATTTGGCCACAAAATCACTTCATTTTCTTGCAGATATGGAAATGATTAAATTTCCTCTAGGGGCAAATATGTTAAGAAATGATTTTTATGTCGATGACATATTGACGGGAGCTGAAACCTTGGAAAAACTTGAGGAACAAAAAATAGAGCTGAGGTTAATTCTAGCCACAGCTGGTTTGGAATTGAGGAAGTGGTGCTCAAATTCTCCACAAATTCTGCATGATGTGTCCCTTGAAGATAGAGAACCTCTTCATCAAATTAAAGAACATGATGTGGTGAAAACTCTCGGTATGTTATGGGATCCCAGAACTGATGCATTTCTTTATACAGTCAATTATCAAGGTAACAACAAAGTCACAAAAAGAGCAGTGCTGTCAGACATAGCTACATTATATGATCCTTTGGGTTTAATTAACCCTGTTATTGTGTCCGCTAAAATATTCATGCAATCTTTATGGAAAGACAATTTTAACTGGGATGAAGCTCTGCCTCAGTCACACCATCAATGGTGGATTACCTTTAGAAATCAATTAGTTGATGTAGATAAATTAAAAATTGGCAGGCACGTTTTGGTAGGCGACATTCGTAAAGCGCAATTACATGCGTTCGCTGATAGTTCTGAGCGTGCCTATGGGGCCTGTGTTTATGTACGATCTTTTCAAAGGGATGGAACAGTAATTGTTCGATTGTTATGTGCCAAGTCAAAGGTGGCTCCGGTGAAAAACATAAGTTTGCGACGACTTGAGCTTTGTGCTGCACATTTGATGGTTCACCTCGTTAAGCGCGTTCGAGACATATTTCAGGATGGATTTGCTAGTGTTCATTATTGGACGGATTCAAACATTGTCATATCATGGTTATCATCTGAGTCTCATCACTGGCAAACATTTGTAGCAAATCGAGTGGCAGCTATCCAAGGTCATTCATCAGTTGAACAATGGCAACACGTTGGTACACATGACAATCCTGCGGATATAGTGTCCAGAGGAGCGAGTCCACATGAATTGAGTAGTTCCCCTCTGTGGTTCCATGGACCTAGTTTTTTGTCTTTGCCTCAAGAGAGCTGGCCTAACGTGAAACCTGTTCTAATCAACAATGAAGATTTACTCGAAAGAAAACAAATTAAGCACACATTTTCTGTACAACAAAAAAATGATTTCATTAGCACTCTTAAACATAATAATGACTATTTAAGTATTGTCAGAACTACGGCCTGGTTGTTTAGATTCTGTTACAATGCATCTGCGAAGGCAAAAAAGAGACAAATACAATCTGGAGAACTAACAACATTGGAAATTGATAAAGCTCTCAACGGGATTTTAAAGCTTGTGCAAGCTAGTCAATACGCAAATGAAATAAGTTTATTGAAGAACGGAAAACCCATCGCTGCTAGATCTCATATCATATCTCTTAGTCCATTTATTGATAGAGAGGGATTAATTCGCGTCGGTGGAAGACTCAATAATGCAGAGTTAAAATACGAAACCAAGCATGGAATTTTGCTTCCCAATAATCACCCTTTTATCAAATTAATTATTAAATATTTGCATGAAAAATATCAACATATTGGAGCTCAAGGTCTAATTGCAATCATTCGTCAAAAATATTGGCCAGTGCATGCTAATACATTAGTTAGAAAAATTATAAGTAAATGTGTTTTGTGTGCAAGAGCAAATCCCCGTTTTGAAAACCCCGAAATGGGCCATCTTCCTGCTTGTCGAGTGACACCTTCTCGCCCTTTTAGTGTAGTTGGTACGGACTTTTGTGGGCCTTTCATGGTTCACTCTCGACGCCGTGTAACCGCAGCAGTAAAGGCTTATGTAGCTATTTTTGTTTGCCTTAGCACAAAGGCAATCCACATGGAGCTTGTAGGAGATCTGACTACATCCGCTTTTCTTGGTGCTCTAAGACGTTTTATAAGTCGCAGAGGTCCATGTCGGGAGATTTACAGCGATAATGCTACTAATTATGTTGGGGCACGAAATGAGCTGAGGGAACTATACAATCTATTCAACAATCAACAATCGAGCTCCGATATTGCAAAGGCTTGTATAGACGATGGTATTAAATGGCACAATATACCACCTAGATCTCCCCACTTTGGCGGTATATGGGAAGCCGCAGTTAAATCGGCTAAGCACCACATGAAAAGAATTCTGCACTTAGCTTCCCTTACTTATGAGGAGCTCAATACTGTAATTGTTCAAATAGAAGGTATCCTAAATTCCCGTCCTCTTTCCCCTCTCTCCAAAGATCCTAATGACCTACAACCACTCACTCCTGGTCATTTTTTGACTGGCACTTCACTTGTATCGCTTCCCGAACCTGATCTAACGGATAAAAATATTTCATATTTAAGTCGCTGGCAGAGAGTTCAGTGGCTGATGCAGCAATTTTGGCATCGTTGGCAGACTGAATACCTACACACCTTACAAGAGCGTAAGAAATGGCAAAAAAATCATCGTTCATTAAAGGTTAATGATATCGTCATAATTAAGGAAGATAATCTTCCACCCTTGAAATGGAAACTTGGAAGGGTAGTTGAAGTTCATCTCGGAGCAGATAATATATGTCGAGTAGTCACTTTAAGGACGGCCAACGGTATCAAGAAATGAGCATCCACACAAGTTTGCAGATTACCCATATTTGAAGAGCCTTAAGCTCTTCAAGAGGGGGAGTATGTTTCCTCGATTTTACAAATAACATTTTTTGTAACCTTAAACTTTAATAAATTAATTAATTTTCTTCATCATTTAAAATTAACAGATATTATAACAATTAAGCAAATAATGAATACATTCAGAGTACTATCTGCACAAGAGTAGCAAGAATATAGTTTCTTATCGGATTTCTTTTTCTTTAATTGTCAATGTCAAATAAACCACGCTTAACTTTATAATTTTGATTTAAGGTTAATTTTTTACTTTTTTATCATTCTTTGTGCATACATTGTATATTAAAGACGTATTCTTTTCAATAAAGTCTCTCGCAGAAATCTTTGAAAACTGAAAGACGATTTTCATTTCAAAAAAATATTCAAATAAAGAAACATAATATCCAAAAAAACTTGAATATTCAAAATTCCAACTACTTTTCTTTAGAATTTTTAACAGTTTTTGATTTTTTGTTAAAAAACTGCCCATTCAATATTTGTCAAAATTTTATCAGTTGCTTACAATTATGTTATGTAGAAAATAAAAGAAACAAGAAGTCAATATCGTTACCCGTTTTTGAGAAACTTGAGTCGAAAGACAATTTATACCAATTTTTGGGAGAATTTTTTGTAGTTTTTAATTTTTGTAAAAAAAAACTATTCATTGAATTTTTTTGAAATTTTCACCAGTTGTCAAAAACAACATTTTTCGTAAAATAAAATTATTTAAAAGTTAATATCGTTTTTCCATCTAAGGATATTCGAGTTATAAAAATTTTTTTTTTAGTTTTTTTGATTTTAAAAAATAACGGTATATTGATTTTTTTCCAAATTCATATCAAATTTGTATGACGTCACAGTGTGTCGAATAAAATTTATTTCAAGTCAATAGCATTATTTATTCGTGAGATATTTGAGCCCAACCAAAATTTTCACTTCCTTTTTAAACTGCTATAGTAAAAAAACAACTGATTGAATATTAAAAAACGCCCTTTCAGATTCTTTCGAAGTTATTATCTGTAAAACAAAATTTATTTCAAGTCGTTATCTCTACTCGTTCTTGAGATATCGACGACGAAAAATGGTACCAGAACGTACGGACGTACGGACGTACGAACATACGAACGTACGAACGTACGAACGTACGAACGTACGAACGTACGTACACACACACACACACACACAGACATCTCTCTAAAAATGATTGATATAGGCTCTAGGAACCTTGAAACGTCGAGAAATGTCAAAAATTTCAATTTGACAAATCGGACCGATTACAATAACTCCCTAAGGGAAGTTAATAAACAAATTAGTATACCTATCATGTTCTTAATTTCATTAGAATGTATCTAATGAATTTGAGAAAATTGAATTCCTTTTGGATCGAACGATGGCTATGATTTCTAGCATATTTTCCAACGAAAATCCATATTTTTTTTGAACTCCTCATTTCTGAGGCTCAATGGATCGAACCTTTTTTTATACACTTTTTGTCTTCTCGATGTTGAAATGACGCTGTTAAAACCATTAAAATCATTTAAAAAAGAAATACAATTTAAAGGCATTTTGGTTATTTCATATTTTTTTTTTATTTTTGATAAGTTTTTTTTTTTAATGTGCTGTCACAATGACAGTTTGGTTCTCAAACTGCGTTATGTAGGCTTTACGTAGCCTCTCAACGCGTTTAGCTTAAAATCCCTCTTTTTAACGTTACATAACCTTTATAAATAACTTTTTGACGTTTAGAGCCATTGCGAGCGTAAAGTTACGCAGCCTCTATGTGGCGTTTATAAATACGACTGCTAGTAATTTACCTACCATTTATAATCTTTTTGCAAATTTCTTTGAAACGGGATACTCAATTACGTCTCCAAGCGATTTCCCTGCTTTTTCTCCGTCAAATTGTGGGACTATTCAATTAAGTTTGTCTGAGTACTCAAAGCACTGAATGGGATCGATGAAAGCAAAGGTGTTGGACCGGACAGTATATCCCCAAAAATAATTAAAAGATGTGCAGAATCGCTTGCGTTGCCTTTATGGTTAATTTTTTTCAACAGGTCTCTTAAAACAGATCAGTTTTTAGATGAGTGGAAAACCTCTTTCATAACGCCAATTTTCAAATCTGGTGCAAAGCAAAAAGTTAGTAACTACCGCCCAATATGTAAAATATATATAATTCCTAAACTGTTCGAAAAAATTGTTTGTGATAAGCTTAACTTTCTTACAAAATAACTATTTCTTACACACAGCATGGATTTGTTTCAGGAAGATCCACATCTACTAATCTCACTATTTTACGCGATTCAGTTATAAGAGGTTTCGAAAGTGGTTTTCAGACTGATATAATATTTACAGATTTTGTGAAAGCCTTTGACAGGGTTAGCCACGAAATCCTTATTTATAAATTGTCAAAGCTCGGATTTCATTCTATATTTTTGAAAAGGATCTCTTCTTACCTAACCAATCGAACCCAATATGTAAAGATAGACAGATTTCTTTCAAAATCTCAGGCGTCCCGCAAGGAAGCCACATCGGTCCTTTATTCTTAATTTATTCATTAATGATATACCTGATATTTTTTAGTTTTCCAGGAACCTGTTATATGCTGATGATGTAAAAATTTCAAAATAGTTAAATCTTTAAACGATTGTCACTTGCTTTAAGATGATTTATTTAAAATAGCTTTATGGTGCGAAAGAAATTTTCTTTTTTTGAATGTGTCTAAATGTCAAAGTTTTATATGTTCAAGAAAAAAGTCTCCTATAGTTTTTGATTATACTATAAATAATATTACTTTGGAAAAAGTTTCACAAAAAAAAGATCTAGGGGTTCTTTTGGATCGCCAGTTTTCTTTCACTTGTAACTATGACTACATAGTAAACAAAGCATGTAAGATGTTAGGTTTCTTGAGAAGGAATACCAGAGAATTTTCGGATTCTTATGCACTTAAGTCTCTTTAAATGGCTTTTGTTAGGTCTAGTCTGGAGTATTGTTGTGTGTTCTGGAATTCCTATGATACTCATTCGTTAAGAATTGAAAGAATTCAAAAAAGTTTTACCAAATATTGTTTTCACAAGCTTAATTGGAATATTGATATGCTCTCATATAATGTCAGATGTCTGCTTTTTGGCATGCAAACTCTTGAGCTGCGAGAAGAAGATATTTCTCAATTATGATAATAAAAGATATTATTGATAACCACATTATTTGCCCATACTTGCTCGAGCGAATTAACTTCTTTTTCCCTTGCAGGAGTCTCCGTATGAGTTTTCACCTGCGAGAGACTTTTTCAAGAAGCAATTACGGTAGAAATGAACCGATTACCGATTGATTTGATTGATATTTGTAGGCCTATTCCAGGAGATACTTTAAAAAAAATGTTATAATGATTTTGCTGCGTTAATGGTAACATAGACTAATTATAGTAATCATATGTACATACATATATTTATAAATGAAAGCATTTCTTTTTTTCTAATTTTATTATTGTATTTAAATTGTATTAATATTTTTTATTCATTAGGTATTTATTAAGTAGTAATCTTAACGAGAATGTCTCAAATTGATGAAATAAATAAATAAACAACATATAATGAGTAAACCAGCGGCCCAACAATGATCAACGATAATGGAATAAAAACATGACATAGAACTACGGCAGGGATCGACCTGTGACCATGAGGTTGACAGGCAAACCACGCAAACCATCGCGCCACGACCAACCCCAAATTATAAAATTATATCATTATAATTATAAATTATATCACTATAAATAGTGCCGCAATTAACACAACAACAAATAATACCAACACAAAAAAGGCACCCACACCCACAGAGCACAGTGAGTATTCCTTCCTTTTCCTCCCCAACCTGCAGTTGTTTTTTTTTTTTATATAATTTGCGCGCGCTCAAGGGGATGATGGTGTACCCTTTATTATGTTGTTCAACACAGCGCGGGAGTTACATCCGCAACCTTACTTGCCCTCTCCCATTTCCGGCCAACAACCAATTTTAACCCATGCAATAGATGTCATCGACCCAATTCCAGGAATTGTGCTTTAAATTATTATGTTAAACAAACATTTTCCAAGTATTCTTTTTTGCCAATATCCGCTAAACTTATTTTTGTCAATTAAGCATTTTGTATTCTTTCGTAAATAAAGCATTCAATGCATTGCATTTTCCTAGAAATATATTATTGTAAAAAGTTTTCATTTGATACAGCTGCGGTAAAAAAAATAGCACCAGTACGAGAACCCAATTTCATTTAAAAATAAAGTTTATGTCAATATTTTGAGGGAAATTTTAGATATGCAAAAAGACTAAATTTAATCAAAAGAACACATTTAAAAAAAAATTGCAACTTTTATTCATCAATTTTTTAAAATAACTTAAATTTTCTCCAAAAACTCTTATAAATAGGCGGTAAAAAAAATAGCACCATTGCTTTATCATGCAACTTAAAACTAAAACATCGTAAGAATACAATTTGTTTTTATCATTTTATTTTTAAGAAGTACCTAACCCACCAAAATCAGTATTTTGCTGTATATCCTTTGTTGGCTCTTACAGCTTTACAACGTCGGTTCATCGAATTTACCAAATGTTGGCACCTTTCAATCGAAATATTCTCCCAGGCGACCTTCACGGCAGACCAGAGTGCTTGGTTACTTAACGGCCTAGCGTCAGAGACTCCTATCTTAACATCTGCCCAAAGATTTTCGATGGGATTTAGGTCAGGCGATTGCGCTGGCCACTCCATCACATTAACTTCATGATCTGCTAACCATTTTTTTGCCTTCTTACTAGTGTGCTTGGAGTCATTGTCCTGTTGGAAGACCATAAAAGCGGCATCTCTCTCTGCATAAGGGAGTATAATGTTTTCGACTATATTAAATAAACGTGTTGATCCATGATGAGTTTAATCCAATATATGGGCCCAACTCCATAGTAGGAAAAACAAGCCCACACTATTATGCTCGAACCTCCGTGCTTAACTACTTATGTAGTGACAAAAAACCGTTACCTTTTTAGTGCCAGAGATACACAATACAGAGAGATGACAGTTTAAGCAATAACAATTAACAGTATAGTTGCTTTAAATATTTTTCTATTCACTCAATTGCAGAAGTAAAAATGA
The DNA here is from genome assembly GCA_958431115.1 of Syrphus vitripennis. NCBI lineage: Eukaryota > Metazoa > Arthropoda > Insecta > Diptera > Syrphidae > Syrphus > Syrphus vitripennis. The sequence continues at coordinate 73,480,163 of OY288108.1, read as the reverse complement.
AACTTGTACCAGTAGTGCTATTATTTTTACCGGCACTGTAAGTTGAATAAAAATGCATTCTGATTAGAACCTTTAAACGTGAAACAAGTGTGTTTTTTTTAAGGTCCGCTTCGATCACAAACTTAACTGGCGCAGTCGTTAGTCAGGTGAACAGCTAAATTTTTTGTTCAAAAAAAAAAAGCTTAAATAAGTGCAAATAGATATTAAAAGAAAGACTTTAAATACCATTAAAAAAATAAAATAGTAATAAAAAAAAATGTGCATTGTATATAGAACCTATAGTACTATCATCAAGATGGTTTTTGTGTGTGTGTCGTTTGAGGGCGTATACAAGGAAACAGCAACCAAAAAATTAGTAAGTGGTGTGATCGCTAGGTGGCCGACGTGTGGAACGTGTTCATGAGAGTACTATGCAAATTTATATACAATTCCCTAGCGATCACACCACTTACTAATTTTTTGGTTGCTGTTTCTGTGTATATACAATATACATTATACAAGTGCGACCTCATACGACCACACCACACAACACAAAAACCATCTTGATGATAGTACTATAGATTCTATATACAATGTGGTGCTATATTTCACCTAACCTGTTCTCTGTTAAATTCCAATGAATTAGAAACTTTGAAATCTAACTTGAATTTGTGCTGGAGATGTGACAAGTGCAAGAATGTTCCTCTTTCCCTATGGCAAAGTAAACTTAACTTTTGTTTTTTGCTTTTACAAAAGTCTAAGGATAGTTATCATCAAATTGACTTCTTTAACAATGATAACAGTGCGAAAAATCTTAAACAAAACAAACGCACCGAAATAACCAGACAAGTGCGAACATCTACAATGAGTCAACGACTCCAAAAGATGACGAATGCCCAAATTAACCAATCAATAAAAACAACAACAAAAAATCTGCATTCATCTCCATTGCCTAGTCGTTTGCCTTTAAACAAAAATTTGACGTGCACTCCTACACCTTCGGCCTCCCCATCTGTTTTTCTAAGCTGAGTAGCAGCAAAAATCCACAAAAAAAAAAACAACAGTGGAGTCTAAACAACAAAAACAACAAGAAGCATCGTCGTCATCAAACCTTTCTTCCTCTGCACTACAAGCTCAGGGCGAAGCAAATTTTGAAAAAAAAATGACGATGACGGTGGTGGCTTCAATTCTATTTCTCTATCTGTTTGTTTAGATTCAAACTTCTAACGTTGGCGTTGGTGTGGCTATCACTACAGTTGAAACATCCGGGGGGACGGACGATGTCAATATACATGCATTAGAGAAGAAGTCTCTTTCTGGTGACATAATGCCAGCCGATGCTTATGATGTTGCCGCTGCCGCCACAGTGGTAGAGAATGATCCTATTGCAATAAATGATAATAATTTGAGCGATAATATGCAAAATAAACATCTTCTGCCCATGATTTCCAAGTCTGGTAAAAATAAAGATCCATGTTTTCTAAGCAAAAACGTAATAAGAAGAATGTGGTGGTTTCATCTATCAAGCTTTAAGCCCAAAACAACACCTGATGATATTATCTCCTACATCTCTTCAAAAACCAGTTTAGATTCATCGTTTTTTATTTGCTATAAATTGGTTAAGCATTAAATTGAAGAAGAAGAAGACGTGTCCAAACTTAAATTTGTAAATTTTAAAGTGGGGATTCCCTTTGGAATTCGCGGATACGATTTTCAAATCCGAGCTCTGGTCAAATGGGGTAAAAATTGTTAGATAATTATCGATGGAATTTACCTCAAATACCAGAGATAAAGTTATAAAACACGACTGATCTTTTTGGTGATTTTAAAGAGAGAGAAGTATTTATTATGTAATGTCAAGTTTACAAATGTCATTGAGTAATTAGGCATGTTCAATTACCAGTCCAATACTCTCCCTTAATTGAAATGCTTTTTTTGTTTACTCCAAATTTAAGTTTTGTGTTTTAATTTTTTACATATAATATAAATAAAAAGGTAATTTAAATTAAATTTCATAACTAATTCATATTGACTTCATTTTCATTTTAAGAATTCATTTTATTGGCAGAAGTTAACTTTCATTTAAAACCAAAAATATTTGAAAACAAATCCAACTTACGACCAAAAGTTGGTTTGGTTAAAATGTCAGCTGGCATCTTGGTAGTTGGCAAATGAGTAAGTTTAATCAAACCATTTTTGACGTTTTGGTGCACGAACTTCTCCTTGACATCAACATGCTTAGTTCGTGCAGAGTATGCATTGTTGATCGCCAATTTAACGGCACTAATGATGTCACAATATAATTCTATGGACTCAGGTGAATTTATGAAGAGTTCTCTTTCAAGCATTTTTAGCCAAATGCACTCCTGTATGGCTGCTGTCATAGACATAAACTCAGCTTCTGTCGTTGAGATTGCAATGGTTTTCTGTTGTTTGGGGCACCACGAAATTGCACCACCTTGCATGGTGAACACATACCCAGTAGTAGATCTCCGCTCGTCCTCATCACTGGCCCAATCAGCATCGCAATAACCTTTGAGTTGTGTTAGAGAATTATTGTATGTTATCTTCTTCTCAAGTGTCCCTTTGAGATAACGTAAGACACGCTTCGCAGCACCCCAGTGTACTCTGCCAGGATTATTATTGTAGCGACTTAACACATTTACTGGAAAACAGATGTCAGGCCTTGAGACCTGCACGCAAAATTGTAGAGCACCAACCAGTTGTCGATACGGTACATCCTTCATTTGGTTTTTCTCATCATCGTCGCTCGGACACATTTTGGCAGATATTTTTTTATTAATATCCATTGGTGCAACAGTTGGATTACAGTCGCTCATATTGAAACGAGATAAAATATCTTTTATGTATTGAGTTTGATCAAGAGAAATTGTACCTGCTTTCCTGTTTCTTGTTACTCGAACTCCCAAAACGGATGTTATCTCTCCCATATCCTTCATCTTAAACTGCTTGAAAAGAACATCAGTGAGCTTCTGTTCCAGACTAACATCATTGCTGAATATTAAGATGTCATCAACGTAAATGGCAACGATGAACAAACAAGAACCTTCCATAAGATAATACACACATTGATCTGTCGATGAACGCTTAAGACCAAAATTCAAAAGAACTTGGTTCAGAGTACAATTCCAAACACGGCTCGATTGCTTGAGTCTGTTGGGGACCAATCTAATTATTGAAAATTTTACACCAGCACATATAATTTCTTTTGTTTTAACCACCGACGAAAATGATGGGTTTACGAACTCTAACCATATGGAATTCAGTATGTTGCTAATAAATTATCGACATGTTATCGAAATATAAAATTATGAAAATAAATGTACTCATTTCCGCCCTTGCGGAAAACATGGAATTGAAACCAATTGAAAGATGTAATAATTTCATCGTTCAGCGTGATCTTTCTTTTTATTCTCGATACTAGCCGGTGGTGGAAATATTTTAAAATTGAGTATCTAACAACTTAATATACATATATTGAGTTAACGTTACCAAAAAAAAAGAACAAAATTATTTGTTTCTCAACAAAAAAAAAAAAAAAAAAAAAAAACTAGTGCGCCAAAACTAAATTAACACCATCAGGTAAAACGATTTTTCTACATTCTTTGAGAATATTTTTTTTTCAAGAATTTATATGATCCCCTCTCAGTGCCATTTATAAAACAAAATTCCGATTATATAAAAAGAAAAACAAAAGGGATGAGAAAAACCACACAACACAATTCTAACGAGTTAAAACAGGTACAACATTTCATCACCTTTGTATGTATTTTTTTTTTATAACCATAAATCTCACTTAGTGTGTCATCATACGTCCCTTTTCATAAAAAAAGGAAGAGAAAACACATTAAAAAAAATAAGGCGATTCCAGCGGTAATCAAAGATTAAAAAAGGGAAAGCATCAACAACATCTTCATATCACCGCAGCAAAGCAAAAGATAACAACAACGATCTCCACAATCAAAATTATTGAGTTTGTTTACATTCCTTCTTTCGTACCGAAACGAAATAATAGATTTCCGAATTCAGAACTCCGAAGGTTGAGTACTTCCAATTTCTTTATATTATTTGTTTTTGTAAAGATCGTTCATTTGTTTGCTTTGCTTTAAACTTCTTTTCTCACATTTAGCTAGAGCATCGGTTATCCAATCTGCTGTGCACAACACATTGAGAAACCGCCGCTGCTGCGCAAATGATTTTTGGTAATTTCAACTTTATTTAACGAAATTTTTCTATATAAACTTTATTGGTGAGTGATTAATTTTATTTACATCGTATATAAACATACATATGAACGAACTATAATTAATTTTTAATTTTTCTTTATTAATTATATTTATAATTGATACTGGTTTCTTATCGATTCTCTTAAAGCGTTAAGGGATAAAAAGGGAGAAGACAAAGTTGTTTTCTTGTATATTGCATAAGATTTTTTTTTTGTTGAATATTAGTCTTCGGAGTACATAATAACTTTAAATTTAATTAAGTCGGATACGAATTCCATCTTCGCTTTAAATTTTTTTTATACTTTAATATTTAATTTTGAAGAATCATTATTAGGATAATGAATTTAATCTTATAATTTTTTTTTATAAAAAAAAAAGAAACATTTTTTTTTTTCTTTTGAATAAAATTGAATTTGGTTGTGGATTTTGAAATGAATCAAGATAATCTTTTTATTTGAAACAATTGTTGCATCCCTTAAGATGGGTTTCTGATTTCGTTTTGTTAGCGTGGGGGATGTGAATTCATTAAGTGATGTGAGTGAAGATTAAGTGAGCCTGTGGGGTTCACTTTTTACTTTAGGGGCTTTTGCTATAATAAATCGAGTGGGAGCAAAGGCCAAGGTTTTATCTATTATCTTTTGATATAGATAGTGGGAGGGCAACACTCAAGGAAACCAATACCATCTTAGGGTTTCCAATCGTTTAAGGGTTGCTCTTTTTCAAAGGCTGAGGTGACGCTCAGCGGATCCAGGGTCAGCTCAAGAAGCAACGTAAACTTGAGCGAAGATACCAAAACTCAAAATCACGACCAACCAGTTATATTTTTATAATATTCGTTTTTATTAATTCTTTCTTACGAACTAACTAATAAAGTATTTCATATACTTAATTCTATACAATATTTCTTATTCAAATAATATAACACAGTATTTCATATATCTACATGTTCGGATAAGATAACACGGTATTTCATATAAACTATGTCTTACAATATGATCAAAACTAAATGGGTGGACGCTGGGCGTCCCTGTCTAGGATAAACTCTGAAGGAGTTGATCCTAGAATAAACAAGGCTTCAAGCCTTCTGGCCCACAGTAAGCAAACTGTAGCAGTAACGGTTGAACAGCTTCCGAATAGCGTGTTCCTGTCCGTGGAGGCGCTTAGAAGAAGTCCGCCACGGAATAAACAGGTGAGAATCGGTCTCGGCAAGGGTTTTGAACGAATTAACGCCCCTGTCTAGGATAAACTCTGAAGGAGTTGATCCTAGAATAAACAAGGCTTCAAGCCTTCTGGCCCATAGCAAGCAAAACTGTAGCAGTAACGGTTGAACAGCTTCCGAATAGCGTGTTCCTGTCCGTGGAGGCGCTTAGAAGAAGTCCGCCATGGAATAAACAGGTGAGAATCGGTCTCGGCAAGGGTTTTGGACGAATTAGCGTCCCTGTCTAGGATAAACTCTGAAGGAGCTGATCCTAGAATAAACAAGGCTTCAAGCCTTCTGGCCCACAGCAAGCAAAACTGTAGCAGTAACTGTTGAACAGCTTCCAAATAGCGTGTTCCTGTCCGTGGAGTTACTTAGAAGAAGTCCGCCACGGAATAAACGGGTGAGAATCGGTCTCGGCAAGGGTTTTGGACGAATTAACGCCCCTGTCTAGGATAAACTCTGAAGGAGCTGATCCTAAAATAAACAAGGTTTCAAGCCTTCTGGCTCACAGCAAGCAAAACTGTAGCAGTAACGGTTGAAAAGCTTCCGAATAGCGTGTTCCTGTCCGTGGAGGCACTTAGAAGAAGTCCGCCACGTAATACACGGGTGAGAATCGGTCTCGGCAAAAATTCAGACGGAGGAGAAGCCACTGTCTCAAAGGGCGAAGAGAAGCTTCACCTTTATCTAGGATACACTTAGAAGAAGTGGATTCTAGATACCAAACTCTTTAGGAGTTCAACGAGGACCTCCTTGAAAAATGTATAGGGCTTATTGGTTTCCTTAGTGACAATTGTACTAATTTCTCAGCTGCCTATCGGCTTCCAATCTTAAGACCACCACTGGTATACCTTGGAAACTCTGATTTCCTCTCGGTATTTCACTTCTCTATGTGACTATTTTAGGAACAACTAGATGTGAACTCTAACCGGCAAACGAAAATATTCCATAGGAAAAACCAAAGTGAAGTACAACAACAATTGCTATGGTATATCGAGATCGTGTGTATCGTGTGTGGTGGTGGTTTATAATTGTTTATTTGTACACTTATTACAAGCAAGTAATTAAATCTTAAATCTAATACATCATATTTAAATAAAATAATAATGTAGTTAAATACAAGAAAAATATATACAAAAAAAAAAAAAAATTAGAGAAAAAAAAAATAAAAGCTTAATTGCAAAATAATTAAAAAATATACAATTGATAATATTAGTAGGGGCAGGGTGGGAAGATTATCGGAATGAGTTGGAATGAAGAGAATTTCGTAGGACTGTTTTTGATATATGAAAATCAAAATTATTTGAAAAGTTGTTGGAAATTCGCAGCATACGAGACATAGGGTTATAGTAGCTATAGTTGGTTCGGTGAAAAGGAATACGGAAAAGAGGTACTGATCTAACATTTCGTCGGTTAGTATTAAAGGAAATCAGACTCAACAGAGCAGGGCAGTCAATGTTACCAGTTAATATGTCGTGAATAAAAACCACATCTGCTATTTCACGTCGTTTTTCAAGTGACTGAAGGTCAATTAAAAGTAGGCGATCAGAATATGGAGGGAGCCGGTAATTATCATCCCAAGAAAGATTACGAAGGGCAAATCGAATAAACCTACGTTGGACAGTTTCGATTCTTTTAATTTGGGTGATTAGATATGGGGACCAAACCTGAGATGCATATTCTAGGGTTGGTCGGACAAATGTGATAAAAAGAGATTTGGTAATATAGGGGTCATTGAACTCTTTTGACCAGCGCTTGATGAAGCCAAGTGTCGAATTAGCTTTGTTTATAATGTTGTCAATGTGAGATCGAAAGTTAAGCTCCTTATCACAGATAACTCCTAAATCTCGACAGAAATCAACAACAGGTACGTGATCACCATTTATATAGTAATTTCTTGGAGGAGGAGGGAGCCGTTTACGTGAAAAAGTCAAGCTGTGGCATTTGCTAACATTGAGCTCAAGCTGGTTTTTTTGGCACCATAGGGAAAATTTGTCAAGATTCAGTTGTAAAGAGTGAATATCATTAGTTGTAGAAATTCGTTTGAAGATTTTCATATCATCCGCGTAAATTGATAAACCACAATCAAGAAATTGAGTAATGTCATTTATTGTTAAGATGAACAGCATTGGTCCAAGATGGCTACCCTGTGGTACTCCTGAAGGGGCGTTAAAAGGAAGGGAAAAAGATGATCTAAAATGAACGACATATTTTCTATCTATCAAATATGAGTTTAACCATAACATAAAGAGTGTAGGGAAACCCATTGAATTTAGTTTAAAAATAACCATATTGTGTGATATTTTGTCGAAGGCTTTGCTAAAGTCGGTAGCAATCACATCGACTTCATCTCCATCGGCCATAGTGCATAGAATATAGGAGACAAATTCAACTAAGTTTGTTGTTGTAGATCTACCTGATATGAAACCATGTTGTAAGGGGGAAATAATGGATTTACAGTGGAAAGAGAGGGTTTCGTATATAATGCTTTCAAACATTTTTGGAATGCATGATATTTTAGCTATAGGCATTGTATATAAATTTGCATAGTACTATCATCAGCACGTTCCACACGTAGGCCCCCAAGCGACCACACCACTTACTAATTTTTTGGTTGCTGTTTCTGTTTATAAACAAGTGCGCCCTCAAACGACCACACCACAAAGCTGTGTGGAACGTGCTGATGAGAGTACTATAGATTTCATATACAATGCTATAGGGCGATAATTTGACACAATATTTTTTGGTCCCTTTTTGTGGATAGGAACTATGTAAGAGACTTTCCATGACTGGGGAAAGGTGCCTTGCAAAATGGATAGCGTAAAAAGGTCAGTCAACGGTTGGATAAAGGCGTTAATGCATTTTTTTAGAATGATTGGTGGTACCCCATCTGGTCCTGTAGAGAAGTCATCTTTAAGCTTTCCAATTTTGTCTTTTACTATAGCTGGTGTAATCTGTGGAGTTGTAAATGTGGTTTGAGAGGAATTATTTAAGTAGTTGAAAAATTGGGTATCAGGTTCAATGTCACTATCAGTAAATGACTGTTTGAAAAAGTTGGCAAAGAAATTGGTTATCACCGTTGGATCAGAAGAGGAATTCCCATTGTATGTTAGGGAGGATGGGAAGCCATCGGATTTCCTTTTAATATTAATGAATTCAAAGAAAGATTTAGGATTCGATTTTATCGAGGATTGCATTCGAGTAATGTAACACTTGTAGAGACGGTCGCAGAGAATAGAAAATTCTGTTGAAGCATTTGAGAAAGCATTTTGATCATAAAGAGATTTGGATTTCAAGTATTTCTGCCACAATTTATTTCTTTGATTACGAAGGGATCGAAGTTCTTTGTTATACCATGGTGGAGAACTGGAGAAATTTTTACGCGGAACAAAAGGAACTGAATGCGCGAAACATTTGAAAATTTCAGTATAAAAGGTACTAACTGCGTCATCAATTGACATTTGAGCAAAGTTAAATACGATTTTACTGAGAAGCATATTTAATGTTTGAAAATTAGTTTTGCGAAAGTTAAAATAATATTCTGGGACACTTGCATTATAACATTTGTTATAAGAAAAAGAGATAAGGAGAGGAGGGTGAAAATGATCAAGAGTAGAAAGAAGGTGATTACTTTCAGTCACAATAGAGTTATCAGGATCGGAAGTAAATATAAGGTCAAGTTGTCGATTGAGGTTGTTTTTAATACCACTCACTTGAAAGAGACAAGAATCTGTAGTACAATCTATCAATAATATCTCTTTATCCAATTTGGCATTGGTTGGGTAGTAGTAGGTGCCTTCATCAGCAAGAGACCATTGGATGAGTGGTAGGTTAAAATCACCCATGCAAATGATTTCATCATTAGTGCTAGCTGCATCAAAAATAAAATCAATTGCATCGACTACGAGTTGATACGAACTTAAAGGTTGAGAAGGACGAATATAACAGCACATGATATATAAATTCCGAGATGACAATTTGACTTTTACTACAATGAACTCAAAGTCGGTTGACTGAGAGGACTTGAAATGTGAGGCATCGAAACAGTTATTGACGGCCAATAGAACACCGCGACCATGCAAGGCATTGACCTCATCAATACCATCAGCTTGAAAAGTGGTAAAATCTGAGGTGAATAATTCACTACTAAGAAAATCTGGAGTGAGATTAGTTTCTGTTAAAGCAAAAATGTCGTAGGATAATTTTTGCGAGTTTAAGAAAATATTAGATGTTTTAGTGCGCAGTCCTCTGACATTTTGATAGTAAATTGTGAGAAAAGCTGGAGGATTATTAGTTGGCTGATTTAAGGAGAATTGATGGTTAGGGACGAAAAAAGTTAGGGTTGACTTGATTACGCTGAGGATTAGAGAATCTCCTAGAATTAACGTACGAACCATAGGCTATTAGGTCATCTGAAACCATTTTATCTGAAACATTTAAAGCTTTATGAAAAGAGTTATATATTTTTCGAAGACTGACGGGGTTGGTAGGTAGCCCTTCCTGGTGAATAGAAACCATAACGCTTGTTTTTGTTTTCCCTTCGAAACAGATGGACTCTGGCTTGTCATGAAGGTAGGCCAGATAAAGGCGAACGTTATCATATATGCGACGGTCTCTAAGTCTAGACACTGTGTATCGGGCTTCCGGTGAATCTGAAGTTTGCAAAGTTAATTTGACAGTAGGAGGGAGAAGTGGATCAAGGAAATGGGGTACGTTTGCTGTAGCGATGGAACATGATGGGTTGTTTGTAAGAAATGGTGGGTTATGAGAAATATTTTGTGAGGGTTGGAAGGATGATTTACTAGATACAGGAATATCTGGATTGAGAATATGTGAAAATTTGAAATTGGGATATTTTGTATTAGGATTGTTTGGTGAGTTCTTGGGAGCAGTTTTATTGTTTACTGTGGAAGAAAGTGTATTATTAACTCTGTGAGGAACCACATTTTTTACTTTAGGATTTAACTTAGAATTAGACTTAGATACATTATTTTTTATTTTAGATGGTTTATGAATCTAAGGAGCAATTTTCATCGTACTGTTTTTAAGAAACAGAGGAGTTTTTGAGAATAACCATTCGTAGGCTTGAGGAAAGGAAATTTTGAATGTACCAAAGTTAAGACGATTACAGTTGGAAAGACGAAACCGGTAGTTTTTATCAAAATAGAGTTGAAGCCATGTGTCTTTAGCAAAACGAGGTGCTCCTTTTACAATAAAAATTACTTGTTGGTTGCACTTTAGTTTCTCCAGGCGGCTATTCCATTCATCAAGTGTCCAGGTAATACCAAATTTATTAATGCAGTGAGAAGATGGTTGAAGGTTAGGGGATGAAATTGTGTGGTCTTGTTGAGTTGAAGCGGTTTCAGTATGTATTATGGAAGGATCCAGATCTTGCATTTCCATGTGTAACATTTGGTTTCTGGTTGTACTCGGAGGGTCAGGCGATGTAATGTTGTTATTAATAGTTTCGTGGTATGATGCCACAGGGCCGTATCTGGTCGGGTAATGCTGGAGCGTAGTCGGGGAGGGGTAAAGTTTTTTTTTACCACGGCGGTGCCCATTTTATGTGGATATATGCACGTCCGCAGCTAGGGGGGTGTATTTCAGGTGCGGCTTCGGTGGGGAGGGGGTTTTTCAGTAGTTCAGTAGCCTTCGCAAGATCCCACCCCACCGACGAGCTGGTTTTTCGTGCGTAACGCAAGCATGCCTACCCGCGCATCGCTAACTGAACGACCTATCGCACTACCCATAGATTCCTGCAGGGATTCTTGTGTTCCTGGGTTTCTTCGGGATGGTTTAAGATCGCCTTTTTGGTGCGATAGGACCAACTACCCTTACAAGTCCGTAGATTGACTTCACCAGCTTGCAGCAGCGACTCTTACCATCAGAAAATCCCTCAGGCTGTGTCATAAAAATCTCCTCTTCCAGCTTGCCATGGAGAAACGCTGTCACAACATCCAATTGTCAAATTTAGCTGCAATTGCCATCAAATATCGAATCGTTGTAAAACGAACTACCGGCGAGAACGTTTCGTGGTAGTCCACACCTTCGATTTGAGTAAAGCCTTTGGCCACCAACCTAGCTTTATATCTTACGACGTTTCCTTGGATGTCACGCTTTGATTTAAACACCAACTTACATTTTATTGGCGATTTTCCAGGGGTAACTCCACCAGCTTCCAGGTTTTATTTTGTTGAAGCGAGTCAAATTCATCTCTCATCGCACACTTCCACGAATCGGCGTTCTCACTCGCAATAGCTTGCTTAAATGTTGATGGATCACTTGCAAATAAAGCAAAAGCGAAATTGACATAATCTGGCTTTGGCTTCCCTTGATTTCGGGAAGATTTCTGGCGCGGTTCGACATCTTGGAGCATCTCCTCTTCATCACCTGCATCACTTGGCTGCCACATGCTGCCGTTGCTATCATCAGTGAGTGAAGTAAATGCATCATCGACCGGTTGTTGCTCGGATGAATCAACAACTTCCAAATCATTCCGGTTTGTAGGTGAACTGGTTATTTGCGGATCACTTATTGATTTAGGTTCTTCATTATGTATATCCTCCCCTGATTCGCAAATCTCTACTTTTTTACCTTCGGAATAATCCAACAAAAAAGGATTAGTTTTATCAGATTTCAAATCAATTACCTGATTCATGCCACTTCTCTCCAAAAATGTTACGTCTCTGCTTACAACAACTGAGTTTGACTGGGTGTTATAGAGCCTGTATGCTTTTGCATCTGGAGCATATCCAATGAATATAATTCTATGGATTTGCTGTCTAGTTTTTATCGCTTCACAGCTGGAATCTGCGCAAAAGCTCGACATCCAAAAACTTTAAGCATCGACAAATTTGGTTTTTGATTTGTCCAAATTTCTTCAGGTTCCTTTACGTGGGATTCGATTGATGATATAAGCTGCCGTCATTGCAGCTTCAGCCCAAAACGACCTAGGGAGCTCAGAATCGATCAACATACAGCGCACTTTGTCCAAAATGGTGCGATGCGTGCGCTCTGATGACCCATTTTGTTGTGGGCTATAAACTGCTGATTTTTGATGTAAGATTCCATTTTTATCAAAAAAAATCGCGGAATTTTTTGTTGCAGAACTCGGTGCCATTATCGCTTCTAAAGCACTTTAATTTTTGGCCAGTTTGCCTTTCAGCCATAGCTTTAAATTTTACAAAGCAATCAAACACCTCGCTTTTGTTTTTAATCACGTATATGACCACTTTTCTCGAAAAGTCATCGATGAACGACACAAAATGACGTAAACCACTCATAGACTCCACCGACGACTCTTGACAGACGTCACTATGTACCAATTCCAGTAAGCTAGTTGCGCGGTTGCCTTCTGTTGTATTCGTAGTGTTCTTTATTAATGTTGATTCATTCGCTGTTACAATTCAACTGCCTTAAAGCTATCTTAATACTAAAGTACCTCAAGAGAGTGAGAGAAGATCAGCAGCTTGAGACAGTGTTACCATCTATACATCATCTCCCTCCTTTAGCCATACGTCCGAAAAGATGCATGTTTTGTAAGTGCATAGATGCATGCAAATATATGTTCTTCCATATGTATTATAAACTTAAATTCCTTAAATAATTCTGTATAGATTTTAGCATTGAAAATTCATATGTATAATTGTATACGATATAATACTTTTGTACTTCTAAATAAAAAATATTTCATACATATAATATTTTTTCCAGATAACTTATAAAATATTAAATACATTATGAATAACATTAAGAAATTCATTCTTTTTTTTTTAATTATTATTCAAAGATAGATTAACATTTTTTTTTTATATATATATATTTATTCATTTATTTACTACTTTTCCTTCTTTTTAAATACTTAATTTACTAATAGATATCTAATAATATAATATAGGTACATATAATGATAATAATAAATATATTTATTAAGCCTACGTAGCTGTAAATAATAATTTAATTCATTCTTTCAATTCGTTAATACGACTAGATACTACATCTCATACATACATACTTTATTATACGCAACCTACACGCCCTAGCATTTTGTCGCATTGCTCATGACTCACCCTGTATACTATTATGAACATCTTCATAAAACATCTATGCACTTATCATGATAATTATGATTCAATTTATGTTGGTACGAAAAAATCTGTTTTTTTTTACTGAACGACCGAATCTAGTGGTGTATGTCGACTTAGGCAATTCCGGGTTCTCAGGTTTTTTAATATCTTCGTTTAAATTGTTTTCTTGTTGGATATGCTTATTCCTTAAATCAATGTCATTTTGATTACTTGGTAAAAAAGATTTATCGGTTAAATTTTGCTCGTAGGGTAGTCTTATTTGAGGTTTATTAAAAGACTTTCTTATGTCCATTGTATTACGTCGAATAATATTATTCTCATTCTTCAACCAATATGATCGTGGTGTATTATGCTGAGATTGTATCACCCCGGGTTCCCATTTGTTGTTATGCCTATAAACTATATTTTCCCCATTTCTCAATTCAAGTTCTTTTCTTGGACGACTTACATTAGCCATTCGCATTTGCTTTTCTTCTAAAAGCTGTGGTATATTATTTGGCGTGACCTGTTTTAATTTTTCCTCATGAACACTGAACAGGGAGTTTTGTTCTCAACTTTCTTGACATTAACATCTCAGCAGGAGACAAACCTATCTCCGGAATAGGGGTTGATCTATAATCCAACAAAGCTAGATCTATGTCTTCAATGTTCTTAGCTTTTCTCAACATGTTTTTTGTAATATGGACGGCTTTCTCAGCCAATCCATTTGATTGTGGAAAACGTGGACTAGTGTGTATGAAATCGAAATTCATAAGAATAGCAAAACTTCTTAGTGCAAACAAATTAAAAGGCTGATTATCAGATACGATGGTTTTTGGAATACCATGAGTAGAAAAAATTCTTTTTAAAATTTGTATAACACTATGGGCAGTTTTATCTCTAGTTTCATGTAACTCAATCCATTTAGGATAATAATATATACATAGCTACTAGGTAGGATTTACCTTGAAATTCTAATAAATCAACTCCTATTTTATGAAATGGGTATGCAGGTATTTCCTGTGGTTTCAGAACGTACCTTTTATTTTGAGGTTTATATTTTTCACAAATTCGGCATTTAGCTATAAAATTCTGAATATTTTCATGCATATAACGCCAGTACATAACCTCCTTTGCCCTATTTATTGTACGCGTAATACCTATATGTGGTTCATGTAAAATGTTCAACATTTCTTGTATTAAATCTTTAGGAACTATGACACGATTATCAAAAAATACTAAATTGTCTTCTTCAAAAATTCTATCATTCAACTGCCAATAGGGTTTTAAATCATCACTTAGTTTTTCTTTATTTAAAGGCCAACCTTCCTTATAATTTTTTATTATTCTCTGTAAAGTTTCGTCTGTTCTTGTCTTGTCTTGAAATACTTTTTTCTTTGCATCACTCATATTAATACTGTGGACTAATTCCTTAAGAAAGCTTTCTGTATTTACTGTTTTATCATGTACCGAATTTCTCGATAAGAGGTCAGCGACATGCAATAATCTTCCAGGTACATACAAAACTGTTAGGTCATACCTAGCTAACTTCAATTTCAAACGTTGTAATCTATGTGAATGGATTTGATTGATTTCTTTTTTCATTATTGAAACCAAGGGTTTGTGGTCACTATGCACGACAACATTGCGCCCATAAATATATCGATTGAATTTTTCGCAAGCATACACTATGGCTAGCAACTCTTTTTCTATCTGGGCATAATGAGTCTCTGTGTCCGTGAGACTTTTAGATGACAGGTTTTTCATTTTGAATAAGGCAACAACCAAGGCCCGATTGTGATGCATCCGTTTGTATGATCGTCGGTAAAAGAGGATCAAACGTATGCAAAACTGCATGCGATTTTAAAATGTTTCTTAATTTATCTAAAATTTTTTTAATAGTTCACGTAAAGGTGCATTCAGCTCTGAAAAATTAGGTATAAATGAACGCAAGTAGTTAAAAGTACCCATGATTTTCTGTAATTCTTTTTTATCTTTCGGATTTTTTATTTCAAGCATTGCTTCTACCCGACTAGGATCAGGTGCAGGGCCGGCCCTACCATATGTGCAACATGTGCAAATGCACAGGGCGCAGAGATGCAGGGACGCAAACTCACAAGAAAACTACATTCACATGTTTTCATTCTTTTTATATTAACCTGCTTTATTTATTTTTTTTTAATAACTTTTTTACTATGTCACTCTCAAATAATTTATAAACATGGGAATTAAAAAATTTTATCATTTTGCAAAAAAAAAATCCTTCGTAGAAGTACCAAAATCAACGCCAAGAATAAATTAATTCAAACAAAAAAGATTCGAACTTCCTCCATACGTGCAAGATTTTTATTTGCCCGTTTCACTCGAAAATAACCATACAAATAAATATACTCATTTTTATTTCCCATACAATCGTTTGAGTAGAAATGTGCAAATTTCAGATTTGCACATATGGGAATTCACTCAACCAAAATTATTGATAGAAAAATGAACTCAAACGTTGATTTTTGTTTGAAATAAATGTACGCCACAATAAGTAGTGCGACCGACGTAGACTGTGCAGATTTAAATACTGCACAAAAGCAAAATCTCTCAATCTTATGCGCTCAACTCTTTCAAACGAAATGAATGTGGGTGTTTTTTTTTTTTACTGTCAAACACGATTTTCTCTTTTTGTCTCTCTTGGTAGTTCGTTTACATTTTGAATGAGAAAATATGAGTGGAATATTTCAAATGGGAACCGCTTCAAACGCATTCAAAAGCCTACCTAATGGGTAATGTGGAAATGGCTTAAGAAACGAAGTAGGTAATGAAAATAAGGGGCGCAAAAGCTAAATTTTGCACAGGGCGCTCGCTTGGGCTGGGTCGGCCCTGATCAGGTGAAATCGTATTTCCGTTAAAAAGATGTCCTAAGTATTTAACTGTACGTTTACAGTATTGAACTTTATCTTCATTAAATTTAATGTTAATTTCTCGCGCTCTGGACAAAACTCTCTGAACATTTATTTCATGTTCGCTTATTGTTTTCCCCCCAACTATTATATCGTCGATATAAATAAAACAACCAGGCAGACTTCCAAAATATTTCATATTAAGTTTTTTGAACTTTTCAGGTGCCACTTTCATACCAAAAGGAAGAACATTGTATTGAAATGCACCGAAAGGAGTACTGAACACAGTGAGTTCTTATGAGGTTTGTGTAAGACCCACCTGCCAAAATCCTTCCTTCAAATCAAATACCGAAAAGTATTTCATCCCATTCATGGCATACCGAAAATCTTCTATAGTAGGTCTCAAAAAATGTTCATCCTTTAATTGTGTATTTAGTTCACCCGGATCTAAACAGAGTCTTAAAGAGCCATTGGCCTTTTCCACGATAACAAGATGATGCGACCATTCAGACGGTTCTTCCCTTCTACTTATTATCCCACCTTTTTCCATCTCATTCAACTTTTGCTCAACTCTATCATATAACCCTAAAGGTATACGTCGCGGTGGTCTATTAACTGGTATAGCGTTCGGTTTTAAAATCAAATCACACTTATCTGGAAATCTACCTGTACCTTGAAAGATATCTTTATATTTTATGAAAAAATCTTTATTTTCCTCTTTTTCCAGTCCATCTATCCTACATATCAAATTAAACTCTATACACGATTTCAATCCTAAAATCGGTGAAGTTGAACCAGCAACCACAAGGTATTCAACATCAACAACTCGGTTTTTATGTTCTGTACGCAATACAATTGCACCCAGTGTATGAATTTTAGAGCCACCATAAGCTTCTAGTTTTGTTGAGACGGGCCTGAGAAATGACATTAACCTCAGCTCCACTACCCAACTTAAAATCAATACTTAGATTCCTGAAACCCAATTAAGTAAACTAACAGTACTTACATACATCACCAAACCGTCGTCAGAATTAGCACCAAAATCATCAATTTCATTGTTATTGCCTCGAACTTCATTAACAAATCTTCGATTTCCAAAATTATTCCGAGTTTTGCAAGCACTTGCAAAGTGATTTAATTTTCCGCATGACAAACATCTCTTTCCTTTGGCTGGGCATTTCCCAAATAAGTGAGATCGATTGCATTTATAACATAGTGTGTTTGTATTTTTACTGGTTCGGTAACTCATTTGTCTCTGCTGGTCTCCTCTCTTTTTATCAAATCTGAAATTAGAACTAGAGTTAACAGAATTAACATTCAAACTATTTTCGTCTCGATCACTCCCCGTTGTCTTTTTTAAAGTTGCTACTGACGCTCGTTCTGATTCCATTCGTTTCGCTTGAATTTCCGTTTCTTCAACCACACGGCAAATCTTCTTTGCCTTAACCAAGGTTAAACTGTCTTGTTTAAGTAACTGCAATCTAGCATTGTGATCCGTTACACCAATGACTATGCGATCCCTAATCATGTGTTCCTTTTGTGTCTCGAATTCACAATTTTCTGCCAATTTGGTAATATCGGCTATGAATTGTTCAAACGGCTCCCCATCATGCTGATAACGTGAAAAAAATAAATATCGGTCATACACAACATTGCTTCTTGGTACACAATAAGCCTGGAATGCTTCAACAACAACATTGAGCAATTTTTTATTTGCCTCCGTTAAACCTAGGGTGCCAAGGATTTCAATCGCTTGTTCCCCAGCACAGGAGAGAAATCGAGCAACTTGTATTTCTTGACTTTCACTGATTGTTTTTGATGCCACCATGTACATTGTACACATCCCACATAGCCTTAAACTTTCTCCAGTTTTCCTTCATATTTCCATCCATTGACAATGGACCCGGCTTTTGAAAATGGGTTTCAGTCGTTTTAAGTGTTTTTTTTTTCGTATACGAGTATATGTATTTATTTATTTTGTTTTAGCAGGTTTGTCTATTTATTTATTGTTTTTTGTTTTTTTTTTAATGTCTTTTACTGCGATCAAGATCACTTTTAAAACTTAGTTACTTTTAGACTTTTCAGTATTTTAATATTTTCTTATTCCGGCTGCGCCATGTTGTATTCGTAGTGTTCTTTATTAATGTTGATTCATTCGCTGTTACAACTTACAATTCAACTGCCTTAAAGCTATCTGTTGAGTCTTAAATACTCTTTTAATATACATATATGTAAATTACTTTTTTTTATCTTATGAATTACAAACCTAAAAATTTAACTATGTATGTATATTAAATTGAATCATCCTGTAAATAATTCTATGTTTTGTTTTTGAAAGGCATTTCAATGCTAATGTCAATAATGACATTATATATACTTTCCGGTTGTCAAAATTCATCTCAATCTCATTATTAATAAAGTTGGGAACGAGTAAAGACCGTGTCTTTAAATTAAAATCTCAAAATAATTAAATAATCAAGCAAGATCGTATCTTGATAAAAAGGTTTTTTAACAGGGAAACAAAAACGCTCGCTTTCTCTCAACATATTTTGGTGACCCCGACGTGATCCTCTATCACATTATTGCAACAAATTTCTCTGAACCACGTGTATTTGGTTTTTCTTCATTGATGAACGATGTCTGAAGCAGAAAATCTTCAAGGAAAACCAAGCTGCACGGAAGGCATAGACCCTCCATCTCGTAAATGCGCGCAAATCAACCCAAAAAAGCAGATAGCCCTAGAAGCTCTTAAAGTTCGACGACTTGTGGCGATCGATCAAATCGAAAGATCAAATTCATTCGCTGTCCAAGCCAAGAACGATCCTTCTTCGGTTACTTTGCCTGATCTGCAAGTTCGTGTAGAAGCTCTAGATGCTTCCTTCAAAGCCTTTAATGCAGTTCAGGTGAAAATTGCTTTCGAAGCTTAGTGAAGCCGCAATTGCTCCAATTGAAGGCTTAAAGATAGAAGACGACAACTATGATGTGGCACTAGCAAAATTAAAGGAAAGATTTGAAAATAAAAAAATCATCGCCCAGGAACATCTGCAGCACATTTTTAACCATCCCAAGATTCATAAAGCATCTGCGGAAAACATAAGGAATTTAATCGACAAAATAAGCAACCATTTAACCGGACTGAGAAATCTTAACCGACCAGTTGAATATTGGGACAATCTTATTGTTTTTATTATTACCTCTAAATTGGACCCTACAACTTTAAGTAAGTGGAACGACGACGCGCCGCCTGTTGACCAGCTGTCAAATCTGAAAGAACTTATCGATTTTCTTAAAAAGAGAGCACAACATTTAGAAGGTAATGTAACCAATCATTTATTTAGTACTGACTCTTCAACAAAATTCGATTATCATAGTAAAAATAATAAATTAACTCCAAAGGGCACTGTTAAAACATTTGTTGCCACAAAAAATGTTTGCAAATTCTGCTCCGTTCCTGGTCACTTTATTTATCGCTGCCATAAATTTCTAAATCTTTCAATTCCTGAGCGGATACATGGAATAAAAATCCTTAATTTATGCTACAATTGCCTGAAAACTTCTGATCACAACGGTGCTAGTTGTCCATCAAGTGGTTGTCGTAATTGTGAAAAAAAACATCATACACTTTTGCATCTTGTGGAAAATGCTCCAAATTTTGTACCACAAACCCCACTTAGTTCAAGTAGTCACCCACCTTCATCTCAAAGTTGCCCTCGCTCTTCAGTCGAAGCGTCCTCTGCTACAACTCACTCCATGTACTCCAGCTGTACTGAAAATAGTATTTTGGGAACAGCTGTCATCAATATTATAAATAAATTGCAACAGATCATACCATGCCGTGTGCTTTTGGACTCTGGATCCCAAACACATTTGATTTCCGAAAGGCTCATGCAGTGCTTAGGAATTTCGCGTCTTCCATCCCGTACCTCCTTATCTTGTGCAAACAATACTGTAACTTTAGCTAAACACAAAGCTGTTCTCAACATCGGGTCTCGCATCAATGGATTTACAGCTACGATAGAAGCACTCGTTATACCACAAATTACTGGAATGCTACCTGACAAAAAAATTGATATCAATGACTGGGAAATTCCAAAGAACATTCGCCGTTTCAACGTAAGGCTTCCATTTAAGCAGAGTCCAAGCTTGTTAGGCAATTCTTATGATGTAGCAAAAAGGAGGCTACTCTCACTCGAACGGAGATTCCGAAAAAACTCTGATCTGTTTCAGCAATATTCCGCTTTTGTGAGCGAAATGCTAATGAATTCCCAAATGGAATTGGCAGACGATGTAGATCTCACTGCCCCACATTACTATCTCCCTCACCATTGTGTTGTCAAGCCAACGAGTACCTCCACAAAGCTGCGGGTTGTGTGCCACCGCAAAGACAAGCTCAGGAAAATCACTCAATGACATCTTAATGGTTGGGCCCATTATACAGCCAGACTTATTCTCCATTGCTTTAAAATTTCGCAGTCACAAATTTGTTATGACGGCATATATAACAAAGATGTATCATCAAGCGCGTTTAGACGAAGCTGATAGGCGATTTCATTACATCTTATGGAGGAATTCAGAGGGCGAAATTACAACCTATCGTTTATGCACCGTCACTTTTGTCACAGCCTGTGCCTCATTTTTGTCAATTCGTGCTTTGAAGCAGCTGGCCATCGACGAAGGAAAGGAATTCCCTGCAGCAGCGAATGCCATCAATACTGAGTTTTATGTCGACGATTTAATTACCGGTTGTGATTCTCTCCATGAATTAAAGGCTCTGCAGTCAGAATTAATCACAATGCTAGGCAAAGGAGGCTTCATTCTTAAGAAGTGGTGTTCAAACTCTCCTGATATTTTGCAAGGCATTCCAATGACAGATCGTGAGCAATGTTTCAAATTGAAAGGAACTGAAGTTATAAAAACATTAGGAACATGGGAACCCCCATTAGGAAGAACTGTTTTGTCCGATATAGCTCACCTGTTTGACCCGTTAGGCTTGATAAATCCAGTGATCGTATTAGCTAAAATTTTCATGCAACAGCTGTGGCGTCTAAAGCTGACATGGGATGAAGCACTGCCCCAGGATTGCTATCATTTATGGTTAAAATTCCGAAATAATCTCAATGGACTAAATGATGTGCAGGTAGGTCGACGTGTATTCTTTGGACACCCTAATAATTATCAGCTTCACGCTTTCTCTGATAGCTCTGTAGATGCCTTTGGTACCTGTATTTATATACGCTCGATCGATGAAAATGGCACCGTGAGAACTGAACTTTTATGTTCCAAATCAAAGGTAGCTCCAGTACGTAAAACTAGCTTGCCTCGTTTGGAATTGTGTGCTGCCGTTTTGATTGGTTTTGGTTCAACTTGTGCGACGACTAAGCGAGATCTTTGGTTCAGTTTTAGAGAACATCACTTATTGGACGGACTCAACAATTGTCCTACATTGGATTGCAGAGGAATCTTGCAATTGGCAGACGTTTGTAGCCAACGCGTTTCGATTATTCATCAAAATTCCAACATTTCACAATGGCGACACATCTCATCAGATTTTAACCCTGCGGATATAATATCTCGCGGATCATATCCGTCAGCTTTAATCAACAACAAGCTATGGTTCAATGGACCTTCATTCTTAAAACTCCAAGAAAACGATTGGTACTCCTCGGATGCTGATTTGACGATAGGAGATTCTCATCAACTCGAGCGAAAAAAGAACAAAACTATCTTAAGCGTACAAATACAAACTGATCTGATTGAGAGCATCAAATATTACAATGATTACGATTCTTTGCTGAAAGTCGTGGCTTATATTTTCAGGATGAGACATAATGGCATTAAAAAAAATATTAAATCATTAGGTTCTCTCACAGCTTTTGAGCTCAACAAAGCACTAAAAGGGTTAGTTAAACACGTTCAGCTCGTATGTTTTCAAAAGGAGATCTCAACCCTATCTATTGGAAGTCACCTATCCTCAAGATGCCACATCAATTCGCTATCGCCATTTTTGGACTCCGAAGGGATATTACGAGTTGGAGGTCGAATGTCCAATTCATCCCTCAATTATGACGCAAAATATCCTATGTTATTGCCGAAGGATCATCTTTTTACAACTGTTTTAGTTCGCCATCTGCACGAGAAAAATTAGCATGTAGGTCCTCAGGCACTGCTCAGCATTGTTCGCGTCAAATTTTGGCCGATACATGGTAAGATGGTGACTCGCAAGGTAGTTCACAAATGCGTTCGCTGCACCCGAGCAAAGCCATCGTTAAATTATCAATTTATGGGTGATTTACCTCATCAACGAGTACAACAGTCAAGACCCTTTAATATTGTTGGGGTTGATTTCTGTGGCCCATTTAGCATCCATTTTCGTCGTCGTGGAACATCACCAGTGAAGGCTTATGTCGCAGTATTTGTTTGCTATGTCACCAGAGCAGTACATCTCGAATTAGTCGAAGATTTAACAACGAATAGCTTTCTGGCTGCTCTAAGGCAGACGGGGATTATGTTCAGTAATTCATAGCGACAATGCTACAAATTTTATTGGAGCTCGCAATCAACTACATGAGCTTTATCAAATATTCCTGAAGCGTGAAAATAAGGAAGAAATAATAAAGGCATGTGCCGCAGATGGCATCGAATGGAAAACTATACCTCCTCGATCCCCGCATTTCGGGAGCTTGTGGGAGGCGGCTGTTAAAAGCTGCAAGTTTCATATGAAACGAATTTTGCAAAATTCTTCTCTAACTTATCCTGAACTTAATACTATTATAATACAAATTGAATCTATTCTCAATTCTAGGCCGATCACACCTTTATCTGAGAATCCAAACGACATCCAAGCTCTTACACCAGGCCATTTCCTGATTGGAACAGTACTTAACGCAATAGTCGAGCCAGAATTACCTAACGACAATGTCAACAGTCTAACTCGATATCGTCATCTACAGTGGTATTTTCAACAATTTTGGTCAAGGTGGTCACGAGAATACCTGCAAAATCTACAATTGCGAACCAAGTGGAAAACGTCTGGCCTCCAGATTGCTGTCGATGACCTTGTTATAATTGAAGAAGAAAATCTTCCGCCACTTAAGAGGAGATTAGGCAGAGTTACCCAAGTACATCCTGGAAAGGACGGTGTCGTGAGAGTTGTCACACTCAAAACATCCAGCGGTGAAGTTCAACGAGCTGTTACGAAAATTCGTCGACTTCCTATTGAAGTTCCTAAGTCCCTTCAAGGGCGGGAGAATGTTGAGTCTTAAATACTCTTTTAATATTTATGTAAATTACTTTTTTTTATCTTATGAATTACAAACCTAAAAATTTAACTATGTATGTACATATATTAAATTGAATCATCCTGTAAATAATTCTATGTTTTGTTTTTGAAAGACATTTCAATGCTAATGTCAATAATGACATTATATATACTTTCCGGTTGTCAAAATTCATCTCAATCTCATTATTAATAAAGTTGTGAACGAGTAAAGACCGTGTCTTTAAATTAAAATTTCAAAATAATTAAATAATCAAGCAAGATCGTATCTTGATAAAAAGGTTTTTTAACAGGGAAACAAAAACGCTTGCTTTCTCTCAACACTGTCTTAATACTAAAGTACCTCAAGAGAGTGAGAGAAGATCAGCAGCTTGAGACAGTGTTACCATCTATACACCACCTTCATCACTGAAGGGAGAACGGCTTTGTTTCCCTCTGACACACGTATCGCACACATTGTTTCTCGGTATTGAAATATTTTTTTAATTCGCCCTTCATGAACCTCACGTAATCAAAACTAGCATGTCCAAAGCGACGATGCCATAAAATTAGATTTTCTTTAAGATTTTTCATCATGCGCAACATCTAATTTAAATAAATCGTTTACTAGACTTGCCGTTGCAATTATATTCCAGTTTGAGTCAAATATTTTGCACCCATCATTAGTAAACAAAACTGATTTATTGTTTTTTACCATTTGGCTAACCGATAACAGATTTGCGCAAATATTGGGTACATAGTGGACTTCGTTGATTGTTATGTCTTTCTGGTTCCCATCATTCATCACACGTTGCTTCACGCTGCCGACACAATCAATTGAAATTTTATCGTTGTTTGCAACAACAACTTCTTTTTGCATATAATAGGTTCACGTATGTTTTCAATATTCGACTGTGTTTTGTCATATGCACTGTACAACCACTATCAGTGTACCAATCTGATGGCAATTTACTAGACTAAACTAGCAAAGACGAGAATAGCATGTTTCACTTTTGTCATTTTTTTGTTGTTGCCTTTTTTTACTTTTAGATTTAGGACAGTTCTTTACAAAATGCTGTTTGGAACCACATCCAAAGCAATGTTTTACATTTTTGCCTTGAAATTTTTTATTTTTTATGACCAAAGCTGTCTCGCTTGAGTCGCATTTTTCACTTTCAAAGACTAGGCCCTGCATCAGCAAATTTTTGACATAGTCGAAAGTGATTTTATTTGAAGAGTTTTCTACCGCAAGTATCATAGGTTTATACTCTACAGGTAAACCTACCAGCATCATCGTCAATATTAAAGCCTGCCGTTTTCACTTTTGTAAGAGATATTCATTTGCAATGTGCTAAATATGAACAATAAGTTCGAACAAACTTGTAATAAAGCTCTCGATAAAACAAGACGTGTTTTTGCTCTTTATGATTTTTTTTGCATGTGAATAAGAAAATTAGTTTGTTTTTTTGCATAAAAGTATTTGATAAAGTATATTATTGCTTATAATTATTCAGAAGTGGAATAAAAAATCTGCGTAGTTTGTGCATGCTTAAAAATTAGATTACGCTTAAATTTTGATATTTCTTTTGAAATTTTTTTTTTTATAATGGATGCATGTGCTCGTGCCGCTATGTTTGTGCAAAGCGCGACTGTCCCAAAACTAAAAGTCGAGATGGGTTTGTCCTCGTTGGGACTGAAAGCCACGTTGAAGTCACGGTTGGAGGAAGGAATAGCTCTTCTCGATGATGGTCGATTAGAGGAGCTGTTTTCAAATGATGATCTAAATGGTGACGTGGATGGTGATGAGAGTGAGCCAGATTTAGTTGAGGAAGACAGGGCCGTTTCACAGAGGTTAGAGAGTTTGCGTGAAATTGTAAAAAAGAAGGAAGAGATTGCTTTATTAGAACAAAGGTTAGCCGAGTTAGATAACCATCGCAGAGATGTACATTCACCATCGTAAACATTTCGTGATATAGAAGACACGATGGCAACGTTTTCTGGTGATGATAATTATAACGTGAAGAGGTGGATCAGTAGTTTTGAGGATGCAAGACTACTCTACAAATTATCCGAGTCCGAAAGTTTTGTATATGCTAAAAGATTGCTTCATGGTACTGCGAAGTTGTTTTTAAGATCAACCTCGGGTCGTTCTTTTGATGGGTTAAAAAATGCTTTGTTGGCTGAGTTCCATAACCATGCGTCAACTACAGATGTTCATAATATGTTGCGAGGACGTAAGAAACGCAAGGACGAAACTTTACAACAGTACTTGCTAAACATGCAAGAAATAGCATCTCAAGTTGACATAGAAGAGCAGGATGTTATAAGTTATATCATTAAGGGTATTCCTGACTCTATTTTTAATAAGCAAATTTTGTTGACTGCGAATAACATCGCCGAGCTGAAAATCATATTAAGAAAATATGAGAAAATGAAATATGAGCAGCAATCATCTACCTCTGTGTATCACAAACCGACACCAAATCCAAAATCTTCACCAAGCTCGAGTACAAAATTCGTTGCAAAGTGCTTTAACTGTAATGAAGCTGGGCATATATCCACCAATTGCCAAAAGCCCAGGAGAGAAAAAGGTTCCTGTTTTCGCTGTGGTCACAAAGGCCATGTCGTTAAGGACTGTCCACAACCATCGTCAGTTCTTGTTGTCCAAAACCCTGAGTTACAAAAAGAAACTCACATTTCTACGTGTTCCTATGTGGGGGACTTTCATGATGTGTTCGAGTATGAATTCTTCAACGATGATTCTGGTTCCGTGCGTTTTACAATGCGTGCGATGACATTGATTGACACGGGAAGCCCCATAAGCTTTGTGCAGCAGCGTTACGTTCCGCCATTTCTGATGACATCGGTACCATCTCTTTGGAAAGATTTTGTAGGTATTAATAATTCCAAACTTATTTTATTGGGTAGCAATATATGTAACGTGAAAGTTAAAAGTAATTTTGTTAATTTGTGTATATTAGTTGTCAAAAATGAAACCATGCAAAATGCGATAGTGTTAGGACGAGATTTTTTACAAAAGAATAATGCTAAACTTGTTTTATAACGCGTAGTGAAATTAAAATATAAACAAATTAAATTAAGTTGTTAAATTAAAATTAAATAAAACTAAAATAAATTAAAATAAAACTATTTTCATTTTATTTGTTTATTCTTATAAATATAAAACACAACTTGGAGACAAGAAACCCATATCATGTATTTAACAGCCGAACAAGCAAAAATTGTCTATGAATACAAAAACGCTAAAATCAAAATGACTAAAGCTAATTTGAATCTAAAATTTAATAAAAAGTGCCTAAAACATAACATTATACCAAAATACGCCCAAATAAAAATAAAAGACTCATCAATAGCTGCACAAAAAACACAAAAACTAGTCAGAATTATTAATAATAAATTAAATTAATAAATTAAATTAAATAATAAAATATATCAATCATACCTACAAATGTATAAACACATACAAAACATAGCCGTTGACATATACATAGATGAAACTAACCGATACATACAAAACCTTACAAAGAAAATCACCAAATCACAAAATAACAAACTACAAAAATTAATTAACAAACAAATAGACGACAAAAAACCAAAAATAAACCACACCTTTTATCCTAGAGTAATAAATAAAACTAACATTCCAATAACAGAAATAGAATTAAAAACATTAAACAAAGGTCTTAAATACAATATACCTAAAATCTACAAAAACAGCATAACACAAGAAGTAATCAACGCAGAAGCAGCAATAAAAACAATAGCATCATATGAAACACAAAATGAAACAAGAATCATCATAAACAAAAAACTAAAAAAGATAACTAACATCAATAATATTAACAAAAATCTACACAAAAAATACAAACAAGATATAAAAAACCTCAATAACATTAAACATAAATTACAAGAAAACGATGCAATGATCACAAAAGCCGATAAAGGAAACACAATAGTAATACTCAATAAACAAGATTACCTAACAAAAACAGAAAAATTCTTCCTAGACAATAAAATACAACAATTACAAAACGACCCCACTAAAATATATAACAAAGAAATTAATAATGCAATCAACAAATGCAATCACCTACTTACAAATATAAACAAACACACACTCAAACAACCAAACCCTAAAGCTCCACAACTCACAGGCCTCCCGAAAATACATAAAAAAGATATACCTATACGTCCACTCATCAACTACACAACCGCCCCATCTTACAAAATAGCCAAAAAACTACAACAAATAATAAAAAACAGCATAAATATAAAAAACAACAACAGCATAAAAAACACCACACAATTAATAGATAAAATTAATAACATAAACATAAATACAAACTCCAAAATGATTTCATTCGACATAACCAATATGTACACAAACATACCAATAAACGAAACAATTAAAATACTTAAAAACGACCTCGAACAAACATCCAGAATCAACACAAAACAAACCAACGAACTGATACAAATATTGACCATCATATTGAAGCAAAATTACTTCACTTTCAATAACCGCTTCTATACCCAAACAGAAGGACTAGCTATGGGATCACCATTAAGTGGGCTATTAGCCGAAATATACCTTGACTACTTTGAAAATAAATACATCCTCTCCACACTAAATCCACAGAAACACAAAATAATAGCATACACAAGATATGTAGATGACACCTTTGTAATATTTGACGGAACACAAAGACAAATAGACATGTTAACAAAATATATCAACAATATCAACACAAAAATAAAAGTGACAACAGAAATAGAAAATAACAATTCAATAAATTTCCTTGACCTAACAATTACAAAATTCAATAATAAACTTAAATATAAAATATACCGAAAAGAAACCACATCAAACGCAGTCATACATAATGATTCCCACCACCCAAATTCGCAAAAGATGGCAGCCTTCAATGCATTTATTAATAGAGCCTATAACATCCCTATGGACAAAACAGACTTCATCAATTAAATCAACATAATAAAACAAATTGCATACAATAATGGATACAAAACAACAATAATAGACAAATTAATAAAGAAAAAAGAAAAGAAAATAAACAACAACAAAAATATTATACCCACAATAGAAAACCCAAAATATACATCAGCCACATACACCAATATAGTACCACAAATATTAACAAATCAATTCAAAAAACTTAACATAAATATAACATTCAAAACAAATAACAACTTACAAAATATTTTAAAACCAAAAATAAAACAAGAAACAAAATCAAACTCCGGCGTCTACAAACTTAAATGCAATGATTGCAACAAATTTTATATCGGCCAAACAGGTAGAACATTCGAAGAAAGATTCAAAGAACATAGACCCAAACCCAACACCAAATCCACGTATGCATTACATTTAATTGAAAACAACCATAATTATACAGACATTGAAACAAATTTACAAACATTACATATATGCAGAAAAGGCAGATTACTTGACACAGTAGAAGAATATGAGATCTACAAAGCTTACAAACTAGAACAAGACAATATACTAAATGACAAATTAACCATCAAACCAAACGCACTATATGAAACGGCAATAAAATTTAAAATTTAAAATTTAAACACAAATAATAGAGAAAGAAAAAGACAACATAATACACTAAAGCTTAAATAAATATACAAACAATAAAACCAACAACAACAATAGAAAAAAGAAAGAAAACACAATATTACAATAAAAAAGCCAAACTATATAAAAGAAAATAACAAACAACAACATTAGATGACCAAAGCTTTAGCCAACTTGCTACGTCTACCACCAACAACAGTAGCGACATAAGTATTCCACCCGAAGATGGACCAGTAGCCCCGAAACGCGTAGTGAAATTAAAATATAAACAAATTAAATTAAGTTGTTAAATTAAAATTAAATAAAACTAAAATAAATTAAAATAAAACTATTTTCATTTTATTTGTTTATACGTTTTTACGGATAATTTTGAAATGAAAATCGTTTTGACGAATAATAACAGTGTTTTTAATTGTGTTCCCCGACGATTGCCATACGCTCATAAGCTTGAACTTCAAAAAATTCTTGATGAGTTATTAAAAAACGAAGTTATTCGGGAAAGCAATTCCCCTTATGCTTCACCGATCGTGTTGGCAAAGAAAAAATCTGGCGAGTTGCGTCTCTGCATAGACTTTCGTCAGTTGAATAAACTGACAGTAAAAGATAATTTTCCAATCCCTCTTATAGAGGATCACTTGGACAGGTTACGCGGCAAAAAGTATTTTACATTGCTAGACTTGAAAAGTGGATTTCATCACGTTAAGATGTCTGAAGAGTCTGTGAAGTTCACTTCATTTATAACACCATTAGGACAGTATGAATACTTGCGCATGCCTTTTGGCTTAAAAAATGCGCCATCTGTTTTTCAGCGTTACATCAATTCGCTTTTAAAGACCTTATAAGCGCAGGAAAAATACTTGTTTACATCGACGACTTGCTTGTTGCAACCGAATCTAAAGAGGAGCATTTTAAAATTTTAAAAGATGTTATGGATGTTATCATGAAACATAACTTACAATTGCGGTATGACAAGTGTCTTTTGATGTTTGATAAGATAACTTATTTAGGGTACGAAATTTCTGCTAATGGCATAGGACCGAACATCAATGGTTTGAAGGCCGTTGCAGAGTTTCCTGTTCCTTCAAATGTCAAAAATGTTCATTCTTTTTTGGGTTTAACTTCTTATTTTAGGAAGTTTATAAAAGACTTTTCCACCATAGCTAAACCTGCTCAAAAAAGATGCGAAATTTGTTTTTGGTCAAAACGAGTTAGAAATTTTTGAATTGTTGAAGCAGAAGTTGTTGAACGCTCCAATTCTAAGTATTTACAACCCTCATGCTGAAACCGAATTGCACTGCGATGCAAGTAGCTTGGGATTTGGTGCAGTGCTGTTGCTGTTGCTCAAGAATCAAAGTATCACTCATACAGTTGGAAACGTTAGCCATAGTGTCCGCTCTTAGGAGATTTAGAATCTACCTCACCGGTATAAAATTTAAAATAGTTACGGACTGTAAGTCTCTGACCCTTACTCTTAATAAAAAAATGTTAAATCCTCGAATCTCAAGATGGGCTCTTGAGCTTCAAGACTACGACTACATCATTGAGCATAGAGATGGTCAGAGGATGCAGCATGTCGACGCTCTTAGCCGTTGCCACAGTATTTTAATCGTCGAGTCAGACTCCTTTGAGCATGTGCTTGCAGCATCGCAACAAAAAGATTCTGTAGTAAGAAACATAGTTAGAATATTGGAAGAAAGAGAAAGTCCTGTCTACGAATTAGTCAACGGTTTAGTCTATCGCAAAATTGCTAAGAAGGTTTATTTTTATGTTCCATCTCAGATGGAGAGAAGTGTTATACAAACACATCACGACGCATTGTGTCATGTCGGAGTTGAAAAGTGTTATAATTTTCTGCGGTAAACCTACTGGTTTCCTGCCATGAAAACCAAAATAAAGAATTATATCAGCAACTGCTTAAAATGTGTACACTTTTCTCCACCATACGGTAAAAAAGAAGCGATTTTACATAGTATTCCGAAAGGTGATAAGCCTTTCGACACTATTCACGTTGACCACTATGGTCCATTGCCATGTTCCGTACGAAATTCCAAAAAACACATCTTTCTCATAGTCGATGGGTTTTCGAAATACACTAAGCTATTTGCAGTTAAAAGTACAAGTTCCAAGGAGGTAGTTCAATGTCTAAAAACTTATTTTTCTACCTATAGTAGACCAAACCGTTTAATTTCGGATAGAGGCAGCTGCTTTACTTCTGAGGAATTTGCTTTATTTTGTGCAGATCATTGTATTAAGCATATAAAAATCGCCACTAGTTCACCTCAATCGAATGGCCAGGTTGAACGTATCAACAGGTGTCTTACTCCGATGTTAGCTAAGGAGAGCGAGGTTGAACCAGGGGACTGGGCGAAATATTTAGCTAAAGTGGAATTTGCGATGAATAATACTGTTAACAAGAGCACGGGTTTTTGCCCGAGTGTTTTGCTTTTCGGTGTTGAGCAAAAGGGGATTGTTAACGACAAAATTAGAGAATACTTAAATGAAAACATCATAGTGGAAGAACCCCGAGATTTGCAATCGTTAAGGGAACAAGGAAGTAGAAAAACTGTTCAAAGTCAGGAATCTAATAAACAGTATTTTGATAAACACCATAAAAAACCGCATGTCTACAATGTTGGAGATTTTGTCATGGTGAAAAATGTAGTAACTAACCCAGGTATAAACAAAAAACTTCTTGCTAAGTTCAAAGGTCCTTTTGAGATAGTGAAAAAACTACAAAATGATCGTTACTTAATCAAGGATCTAGAAAATCTTCAAATTTCTCGAATTCCTCACGAGGGTGTTGCATGTCCCGAAAATATGAAACCATATGTCTCGACTTAAATATAAGTTTTAAATTATTCGGATGTATCAATACTTAGTTTCATTAATAATCCTAATCGTATTATTTAACAAGACCATCATTTATTCCTTTTATAATAATACCTATACAAATGCTCAATATTTAAATTGTTTGAAAATAAATTTCAAATTTCGTTTTATGTATATATAACGATTCATATCATTATAATAATTAAATTATAACTTTATGTTTATTTTATTACTAAATCACAAAGAATTGACTTTTAGTATTCGAAAATAATGTTTTTTTATATAATCATATTCATGTACATAATATGTTATAATATTATATTTCTTTTGATATCATTAAATGAAATAATGTAAATCGAGGACGATTTGTATTCAGGATGGTCGAGCTACAAGAGATATTCATTTGCAATGTGCTAAATCTGAACAATAAGTTCGAACAAACTTGTAATAAAGCTCTCGATAAAACAAGACGTGTTTTTGCTCTTTATGATTTTTTTTGCATGTGAATAAGAAAATTAGTTTGTTTTTTTGCATAAAAGTATTTGATAAAGTATATTATTGCTTATACTTTAGACCACATGATGCACACTCTTTCTGCTTGAGTGATACCTTTGTATATGAAAACTATAGTACTATCATGGCGAGTTTTTTTTAGGGTTGCAGAGGTCCTGGTGGTGGCGCTGCAAAATGTGAGGTGTAAAATTCGATTTGGGGAGTCTTTAAGCGTCGAAAATTGGTAGTAGGGGCAAGAGTAGACTATTTTTTGGATTATTGCATCCAAAAAATATCAATAAATATTATTTAAAACCTCCATAAGCTCTCCGCAAAAAAAAAAGAGTAAGGGTTGCATAGGTAAATTAGATGTCGCCCCATTCGACTTCCACCTTGATAGTACTATAGTTTTCATATACAAAGGTGATACCAATTGTTGCAACAGTGCCACTTTGCGACCGGTGCCGGGCCGGTGTCATCAAAAGCCCCGCTATACTATCCCCTGCTTCTTTGCATGAGCTTGCTCCTTCTATGTGGTTATAGGTACACGGCTCGAGCAAAAACGTCAACTCACCTATTGCTCTAAGATCAGCTTTCTTCTGGGATTCACTTGCTGTGGAGGGTAATGTATTTAGGCAACAGTCCCACAAACCTTTGATTATCGTGTGAGCTCTTGCACCGAACTTCCATTCAGAGTAATTCTCCCTGCCTTTAAGGCGATTGAATGTGATTTGATGGGACGTCATTGCCGTAGATTCTTCGACAGAGATATGGTCAGACGAGTCACTTAGTTTAATCCCATGTCATTGAGTAATTAGGCATGTTCAATTACCAGTCCAATAAAAATTCGCTCGTTTGACTACAGGCCAACAAACCATGTTTTGCTTCAGGACCAGGAAGAAACGTCAAAAAACGACAATCCTCCTGTGGTGACGGTAGAGAATTGACTAATTTAATTAATGTTGCTGATATTATTGCTGCTAATAATGATATCGATGTTGCTGATGAGGAATTTGTTGCCGTTGTTGCTGATGATATTATAGTTGCTTATAATGATATCGATATTGCTGTTGATGAATTCGTTGCTGCTGTTGCTGATGGTATTATTGTTGCTACTAATGATATTGATGTTGTTGGGGATGATGATGTTGCTGCTGTTGAAAATGATCCACCTAGTTGTGACAGTCTTAATATTTATTACCCAAATGTTGGTGGAGTAAGAACCAAATTAAATGACTTGTTTTTATATTTTGCTTCTAATGGTAATCATATAATAGTATTAGTGGAAACCTGGCTTAATGGTAGTCACCTCACAACAGAACTATTCAATTGCAATCAATATGCAGTTTATAGAAAAGACCGCTGCTTGTTGAGAACCGGTCATTTTAGGGGTGGTGGAATTATTATCGCCATTCGTTCAAATTTATTTTCAAACCAAATTGAATTGTTCTCGAGTGAAAATTACTCTAATTTTGATATTGATCAATTGCTTGTAAAGTTCAATCTAAGAAAAAATGTTAATTTGTATATCTCTGCCAGTTATATTTTTTTTTTTTTTTTATATAATCCGCACACACACAAGGGGATTTTATGTACCCTTTATATGTCAGAGACACAGTGCGAGCTTTAGGTAAGTGGGAGAGGATTTGAAAGGAGACGTCGGTGAACATTAGTCTTGAATTTCAGTTCATCACAATGAGAAGGAAAGACAGAGCGTGGAAGGGTATTCCACATTCGCGTAGTACGGCTAAAGAACGATTCTCTGTACTTGACAGTACGACCGAAATTGGGTTCAAGAGTAAACTGATGAGCATTCCTGGAAGCGCGAGTATTACGGTTGAATCGTTTAAGGGGAGGAATGCAACTGGCTATTTCATTAGAGCAGTTACCGTAAAAGTAACGATAAGAGAGTGAGAGACAGGAAACGTTACGCCGGTGTTCGAGTGACGTAAAAGTATCGATAATGTTCCTGTATCCGATCGTTTTGAAGGCTCGTCTTTGTATACTGTCCAAGAGGCTTAAGTAAGTTGCTGGAGCACCATCCCAGAGATGGGAGTTATACTCGAGCTTTGGACGTATATAACTTTTATAGATAATAGCCAGATCAGAAGGGGGAAAGAATTTCTTGCATCTCCAAAGGAAACCTATACATCTTGCGGCATTTTTGGCGACGTTAAGTATGTGATCATTCCACAAAAGATGGTTTGTGATACACATACCTAAAATCGCAAGCTGGTTGGTTTCTTCGATGCAAGTGCCACTCATATATAATGGCAGGGGGGGCGTAAGTCTCGCTTTAACGACAGGAGGCAGCATTGAGTTTTCGAAGCATTAAATTCTACGCGATTTCTTAATCCCCATTGTACAATGCTGTTTAAGTCAGAATTTAATGAACTTATCATATTTAGCCGTTTCAGTTCCACGTCCGAAGAGCATGGTTGTGAATCTGAAAACAGGGATGTGAATCTGAAAACTTCCTCCAGTCCCTTAGAACCTTATAATTTGCACTTAGAAAATTGCCGATCATTGTTAAGTTCTTTAGATCCGTCTGATCATGTTA
Source organism: Syrphus vitripennis (assembly GCA_958431115.1). Taxonomy (NCBI): domain Eukaryota; kingdom Metazoa; phylum Arthropoda; class Insecta; order Diptera; family Syrphidae; genus Syrphus; species Syrphus vitripennis. The sequence goes on along the minus strand of OY288108.1, from coordinate 73,445,020 downwards.
TTTGTCTAGGTGATTTCAATATTGGTGATGTTAATTGGAAACTTGATGCTGATGAAAAATGTTTGATTCCTTTCGATGTAAACACAGAAATTGAAATATCAGTAGTTGATTTTTATAGCCAGTTCAACTTGTTGCAACTGAACAATATACCGAATTTATTAAATCGTATCTTGGATCTAGTTTTCATTGATAGTGAATTGGAAGTAAAAATTGATAGGGTTGATTATCCCGTAGTAAGAAATTCACAGCATCATGTTCGTCTAGTAATCGACTGTAGGTTTTTAGTTTTTATTCAAACCATAAATGAAAATGTAAAATTGTATGACTACATGCATGAAAACTTTGATGCAATGAATGTGGGCAACAAAGATAAGATCTGAATCAAGCTTTCGCAACTTTTAAATTTTATTTAAAGCAGGCATCTGATAGCTTTATTCCGCAAAAAAAAGTAAACAGAATTCAAACCCACCTTGGTTCAATAAAAGATTGTCTAATCTCAATAAGGCTTATAAACGGTATAAAAAAGATAGAAATAATTTGATTTACAGTAAAAACTACCATGAAATTCAGAAATTTTTTGATGTTTTGAACAAATTTCTTATAAACAATTTGTGTTAACAGCCGAATCACAAATAAAAAACGATAGTAAATCTTTTTGGAATTTTATAAACTCCAAAAGAAAAATACAGGTCTACTTAATTGTATGGAATTTAATGGATCAACATCTACAGCCGTATTTAATAGAATTCACTAAAACACCTCTGAACGGGTGAATAGTTACGCAGTGTATAAGCGCTTATTAAGCCTCTATTCAACGTCGCGTAAATCCATATTTAAAAAAAAAACATTTTCTGGTCCAATGCCTTTGGGTCAGATAAAATACCAAAAAGAGAAATCTATTACATTGACAACAAAATACTTACATGCATTGGTACATTATATTCATTTAATAATCAAATATGTTATTTTCTCTCACTAAATAGATGATGAAGGAAAATCTATCCAGTCAAGGAAATACATCCATCGCTTTGGAGCCGCAGGAAAAACATAAAAAAAATCCATTAGTAGGTCCATTTGAAAACAAATTAAAATAAACAAATTAGTATACCTATCATGTTTTTAATTTCATTAGAATGTATCTAATGAATTTGAGAAAATTGAATTCCTTTTGGATCGAACGATGGCTATGATTTCTAGCATATTTTCCAACGAAAATCCATATTTTTTTTGAACTCCTCATTTCTGAGGCTCAATGGATCGAACCTTTTTTTATACACATTTTGTCTTCTCGATGTTGAAATGACGCTGTTAAAACCATTAAAATCATTTAAAAAAGAAATACAATTTAAAGGCATTTTGGTTATTTCATAATTTATTTCTTTTTGATAAGTTTTTTTAATGTGCTGTCAAAATGACAGTTTGGTACTTAAACTGCGTTTTGTAGGCTTTACGCAGCCTCTCAACGCGTTTAGCTTAAAATCCCTCTTTTAAACGTTACATAACCTTTATAAATAACTTTTTGACGTTTAGAGCCATTGCGAGCGTAAAGTTACGCAGCCTCTATGTGGCGTTTATAAATACGACTGCTAGTAATTTACCTACCATTTGTAATCTTTTTGCAAATTTCTTTGAAACGGGATAGTCAATTACGTCTCCAAGCGATTTCCCTGCTTTTTCTCCGTCAAATTGTGGGACCATTCAATTAAGTTTGTCTGAGTACTCAAAGCACTGAATGGGATCGATGAAAGCAAAGGTGTTGGACCGGACAGTATATCCCCCAAAATAATTAAAAGATGTGCAGAATCGCTTGCGTTGCCTTAATGGGTAATTTTCAACAGGTCTCTTAAAACAGATCAGTTTTTAGATGAGTGGAAAACCTCTTTCATAACGCCAATTTTCAAATCTGGTGCAAAGCAAAAAGTTAGTAACTACCGCCCAATATGTAAAATATATATAATTCCTAAACTGTTCGAAAAAATTGTTTGTGATAAGCTTAATTTTCTTACAAAATAACTATTTCTTACACACAGCATGGATTTGTTTCAGGAAGATCCACATCTACTAATCTCACTATTTTACGCGATTCAGTTATAAGAGGTTTCGAAAGTGGTTTTCAGACTGATATAATATTTACAGATTTATAAATTGTAAAAGCTCGGATTTCATTCTATATTTTTGAAAAGGATCTCTTCTTACCTAACCAATCGAACCCAATATGTAAAGATAGACAGATTTCTTTCAAAATGCATAACTGTGATCTCAGGCGTCCCGCAAGGAAGCCACATCGGTCGTCTATTCTTAATTTATTCATTAATGATATACCTGATATTTTTTAGTTTTCCAGGAACCTGTTATACAGTGGCGTAGCTACCAAGGGGCTAGGCGGGGCAGTGCCCCGGGGCCCTCAAGCTCAGGGGGCCCTCGAATCCTTACCAGAAAATCTCAAGCGAACTCAACTTTTAAAATTTTTTCCTATTTTCAAAATAAATATGACAGGTAGCAACTCGAGTTTAATCATGCACTGTAAAAAAATGTTACTGCAGTCAAAAGATTCTCATTTGGATCGAATCATCTATACGTTTGGATACGGCGAAATGCGCATGACCGTTAAACCAAGTACTAAGTGGGTTTGAAAATGTTTCTTGAGCCAGCGACATATTTTTGAATGAACAACAATGACATTAAATTGAGTTCTATTTACTCTATTCAAATTCTCTATGAAATTTGTTTTAAGTAATGTAAAAGGTGCATTAAAAATCACATTATTTCTTTCAAACAAAATTATGATGAAATTGAAAAATAAATATTACATTGTAATGAATATAAAATTTATTTGAGAATCTTGAAAAAAAAACATTACTCGCTGTGGGAACCGAACCCATACCATATGTGCGATACGCCGACGCTTTTTTTTTGTAAATTCAAATTTTATTCATTTTTAACTTAGATCTACTTACTTACTTAGACAAAATTCAGAAATCTAGCCTACTTAACTATACTTAAGACCACGCTCTACCACTAGAGCTACGGAACACTATATAAAATAGTAATTAATAAACATATATGAATTGACTCACATATATTCAAATAGATATACGCATATTTGAAACTATATTATAGGTACTCCTGAAACAACTGAAAAACATTTTTGAACTGAGTATTTATTATAATTACTTCAATCATAACATACATATATTTACTTTAAAACTATTTTTTAATTGTCTTAAATACTTAAACGTGTGTTGTAAAGCCATAAGAGCTTTCATGTGACTGCGCGCGCTTCTTGGCTCAAGAAACATGAAGTTCTTGAGTCAAACTGCTTGAAATTGAACGAAACGAAATTGATTTTATTTAACGATAAATCGGCCAAACTCCTAAGGAGTTTGTCTTCAGAAGCAAATTTTTTACAGTGCGGCAACTCAGTTGTCAGAAATTCAAAAGTTATAAAAAGCGAATTCCCCTAAATTATTTATTTGTGTGGGTTGACAGTGTTATAAATGTTTTCATCAATTTGTCGGATTTCAATATCTGCATATTATTATTTATCGATGTGCGTTTTTGTGATTCGCGATTGTAAACTTCGAGTCAAGATTTTTTTTCGAGAATGGTTAAAAAGTTAATGTATCAGGAGTAAGTAAGCGTATGTCAATAAATTTTTTGTACTGGTCCATACAAAAGTTCATGTTCAGTTTTATTTCACTATAGTACGTAGGTATACATAGTTACGTAAAGAAATCTATCGATTTCGGCTACTCACTATATAACGCAAAATACCGTGAAAAATACAAGTCACATGCGGCAGGCCCTCCATTAATTACGTGATGTTTTTTTGTCATTTTTTAAACCGTCAAATGTGGTAACACTTGTAGGGATTCCCCAACGACGTCTTGACCTTGAATCCTTTTTATTTCGTTTTATTACCCAATGCAATGTAATTTATGTTGTTGGTGTTTAATAGTTTTATTATACCCATGCACGAAAAAGAGCTGATGCTTATCATTTTTAAAGCATTTGTATATTTAATGATTTTACTTCAAAAACCTTACCAGTTTTGATAGCAGTGGGCCCCATTTTTTTATTTGCTTCAGGGCCCTAGGTTACCTAGCTACGCCACTGCTGTTATATGCTGATAATGTAAAAATTTCAAAATAGTTAAATCTTCAAACGATTGTCACCTGCTTTAAGATGATTTATTTAAAATAGCTTTATGGTGCGAAAGAAATTTTCTTTTTTTGAATGTGTCTAAATGTCAAAGTTTTATAATGTTCAAGAAAAAAGTCTCCTATAGTTTTTGATTATACTATAAATAATATTACTTTGGAAAAAGTTTCACAAAAAAAGATCTAGGGGTTCTTTTGGATCGCCAGTTTTCTTTTACTTGTCACTATGACTACATAGTAAACAAAGCATGTAAGATGTTAGGTTTCTTGAGAAGGAATACCAGAGAATTTTCGGATTCTTATGCACTTAAGTCTCTCTAAATGGCTTTTGTTAGGTCTAGTCTGGAGTACTGTTGTGTGTTCTGGAATTCCTATGATACTCATTCGTTAAGAATTGAAAGAATTCAAAAAAGTTTTACCAAATATTGTTTTCACAAGCTTAATTGGAATATTGATATGCTCTCATATAATGTCAGATGTCTGCTTTTTGGCATGCAAACTCTTGAGCTGCGAGAAGAAGATATTTCTCAATTATGATAATAAAAGATATTATTGATAACCACATTATTTGCCCATACTTGCTCGAGCGAATTAACTTCTTTTTCCCTTGCAGGAGTCTCCGTATGAGTTTTCACCTACGAGAGACTTTTTCAAGAAGCAATTACGGTAGAAATGAACCGATTATCGATTGATTTGATTGATATTTGTAGGCCTATTCCAGGAGATACTTTAAAAAAAATGTTATAATGATTTTGCTGCGTTAATGGTAACATAGACTAATTATAGTAATCATATGTACATACATATATTTATAAATGAAAGCATTTCTTTTTTTCTAATTTTATTATTATATTTAAATTGTATTAATATTTTTTATTCATTAGGTATTAATTAAGTAGTAATCTTAACGAGAATGTCTCAAATTGATGAAATAAATAAATAAACAACATATAATGAGTAAACCAGCGGCCCAACAATGATCAACGATAATGGAATAAAAACATGACATAGAACTACGGCAGGGATCGACCTGTGACCATGAGGTTGACAGGCAAACCACGCAAACCATCGCGCCACGACCAACCCCAAATTATAAAATTATATCATTATAATTATAAATTATATCACTATAAATAGTGCCGCAATTAACACAACAACAAATAATACCAACACAAAAAAGGCACCCACACCCACAGAGCACAGTGAGTATTCCTTCCTTTTCCTCCCCAACCTGCAGTTGTTTTTTTTTTTTATATAATTTGCGCGCGCTCAAGGGGATGATGGTGTACCCTTTATTATGTTGTTCAACACAGCGCGGGAGTTACATCCGCAACCTTACTTGCCCTCTCCCATTTCCGGCCAACAACCAATTTTAACCCATGCAATAGATGTCATCGACCCAATTCCAGGAATTGTGCTTTAAATTATTATGTTAAACAAACATTTTCCAAGTATTCTTTTTTGCCAATATCCGCTAAACTTATTTTTGTCAATTAAGCATTTTGTATTCTTTCGTAAATAAAGCATTCAATGCATTGCATTTTCCTAGAAATATATTATTGTAAATAGAATTAAGTTTTCATTTGATAAGTTGAATAAAAATGCATTCTAATTAGAACCCTTAAACGTGAAACAAGTGTGTTTTTTTAAGCTCCGCTTCGATCACAAACTTAACTGGCGCAGTCGTTAGTCCGGTGAACAGCTAAATTTTTTGTTCAAAAAAAAAAAAAGCTGAAATAAGTGCAAATAGAGATTAAAAGAAAGACTATAAAATACTATTAAAAAAATAAAATGGTAATAAAAAAATCAGTGCAAACTTTGTGTTTCTAAAGAAAACTCTAAGAACAAAAAAAAAATAAATACAGAATACAAGTACAAGTGCCAATAGAGAAATCACAGCGAAATTAAAAAGACTTTAGATAACCAGTGCTTTATCTTGGAACAACTAGCTGTTGGGTTTTGACCCTTTATCACCGTTCACTGAACCTACGGAGCTACAAAGGAAAAACAGCATGAAAATTCTTCTTGGGTGCATGTGTTTGTAAGTGCTAGTTTAAAACAAAAATAAAAAAAAAATCAATTGATCATTCCCTAACATTTAATTACAAATTTATAAAACTTAAATATTTTAATATACTTTTAAAACATATTACTTTCATCATTTAAAATCCCTAACATTTTTGTGATATTATAAAATATTTAATCGTATAAAAATTTGATTAATGCCTTAAGAAAAGGGACTTCATTCATTAAAAATCGCCAACATTTTTGTGAGATTATTGTTTCATTTTAGTATTTTATTTAGATTTTTTACTACTTTACAATACTTCTTTACAATACCTCTTCCATCAGACTGTCTTGTCATCGGTGTGCTTATCCTCTTCGATGTCTTGAACATCGGTAATGAAAAAAGAGGCATTGCCAGATGACAGGGCAGACTGTACAATTAGTCTTATATTTAATTGTACAAAATTATATTATGAACTAATTAATCTTACACGCTATTTTTTTTTTTAAGATGACAAATAGATTAAAATGTTTATTTCAGACAATAGGTATTATTAATCTTAAATAATATTTTTATTAAGGTGATACCTGTTTAAATTTTTTTTTTTTTATGTTTTAAATTCAGTAATTTTTGTTTTGATTTGAAATTGTTTTTGATTAAGTTATTTTTAATGAGATACCTAAAAGCCATAGCGCTCCGGTGCTCTTACAACTCTTCCCGACCTTGTTACAATATTGCTTGGCCGATCGGTTATATCTATTCCGACATCAAGAACATTTTCACTGGAGGGACTTTTTTCCATTTCTTTATTTTCATCGGAAGAACTACCCATTTCAATTTTTTCGTTACAGTGACTATTGTTGTTATCAGTATAGATGTTTTCATTTGATAAATTTGAAGGAGCTTTATTAAGTGAACATCTAATGTGGCGTCTATTTCGTCTAAACTTATTGTCTTCACTATCATTAATTATATATGACCTATCATTTTGTTTGTTTTTATTTTTATTTATTTATTTATTATATAAATGCCTTTGAGATCAATCGCATGTAAGGCTGTTAACATGTTTACAATTTTTAATTTTGAAAATATGTCAATTGAAAGTTAACAAAAAAAGGTGTGGCAAGTGCAAATAAGAGTTAAAATAAAAGTAAAAGTAAATTGGCGATGAAACAATATTTAAAGATAAACAATATTATAAAAATGATAAATGAGTTCAAATAGATTGAAAAGTGAAAATGTGATAGAGAAAAAAAAATTGACAAATATAAACTTGCAAGATTGCTCTATTTGATATTGTATAAAAAGTAACATTATAAGTATCTACCATTTAACTTTTTAGAAATAGTTCCGTAAAACCAATTTTTTTCATCTTTTTTAAATATAATTCTATCGTTCTCATTCAAATTGGATAGTGGTTTTGAATTTCTATTATAATAGAAATATAATATATATATATGTATATAAATGTAGAATAATTTCTATTATAATAATGAGCTTGAAGATCCTTTTTTCTGTCTGTGCGTTCTGAAACTTCTTTCGCGTGTACATTATGTGGTTTTAAATTATTTGTAGTTGTGGGAATTTTAGTTTTTATTTCTCTGCCCATAAAAACCTGCACAGGTAACAGCAACAAATTTGCCAATGGCGAAGCATTATACTCAAGAATTCGATACTGAAAATCTTTTTCTCTACCCTCCTCGAAGCACTTTTTCAAAATTCGTTTAGCAATCGCTACTCCCTTTTCTGCTAATCCATTACTTTGAGGATAACGTGGGCTAGAGAACACAAGCCTCATATTGAATTCTTCCGCAAAATCCCTGAACCTACGGCTGTTAAACGGATTGTTATCCGATCGGATTTCAATTGGAACACCTAACTTTGCATAAATTTGGGATGTTATTTTATTTATAACATGATCAATTGATTTATCTTGAAGCTTTTCAACACACAACCAGTTGGAATACGCATCAATTACACACAAATATGATTTCCCTCCATGTTCGAATATGTCCATTGAAATTTTTTCCCATGCAAACTCTGGCGACTCATTCTGTTTAAGTGGCTCTTTTGTATTATTGTATCTAAATTTTTCACCAATACGGCACCTTTTAATGCTTTCTTCAATGTCTTTGGACATGCCTGGCCAGTAGAACAGTCTTCGCGCACGCATTCGTGTTTTTTCTATACCTAAATGAGATTCATGCAACATTTTAGTGACCTGATCCCTAAGCCTCAATGGCACAACTAATTTATCTCCAAAAAACAAAAGTTCATCGTTCACACTTAACTTATTTTTTATTTTATGAAATTTTTTACAATCTAAGCTAAGTTTTTTGTAATCTGGCCAATGACCAGCATGAAATTCAAGAATGTTACTAAGCCATTCATCTTCCTTGGTAGCTGCCTGATACTTAAGTTTGTTTCTGTCAGACATACATACTTGACTAACAAGGCTATGTACAACATAATTTAACTTAGTGTGTTCTTAATCCACTGCTATTAAGTACGCCCGTGAAAGGCAATCTGCTATTAATAATTGAGTTCCTGGAACATATTTTATTTTAAGGCCTGGGTATTTTAACAAAAAACATAAACATGCGCTGCAATCTAACTGTGGCTTTATCTAGTTCTCTCTTCACTAGGGCCTCAAGTGGTTTGTGATCCGAGTTAATCCATAAACATAGAAATGAAACTTTTCACAAGCTACATAAATGGCCAGCAGTTCCTTTTCAATTGGGGCCCATTTTTGCTCACTTTTCGACAAGCTTCGTGAAGCCAAAGCTATCGGCTGCCCACGCTGTAACAAAACGCATCCTACTCCGTCCTTGGAAGCATCAGCCTGAATAACAAGGGGCTCCTTAGGATCGAACATACGCAAAACTGGTGCCTGGGTAAATCTATTTTTTAAATTATTAAACTCATTTTTGTGTTCTTCAGTCCATTCCCATTTTGCACCTAATTTGGTAAGATCTCTCAATTTAGATGTTACGATCGATATGTTTGGTATGTATTTGGCCAAATATTTACAAACTCCTAACAATCTCATAACGCCTTTTTTATCTTCAGGTATGAGTAGTTCTCTCATGGCCACTAAGTACTTTTCATTTGGCTTTATACTGCCTTTCGATATAGACTGACCCATAAATGTGACTTCTTTCTGTCTGTACTGTATTTTATTTATGTTAAATTTTACATTATTAGCTCTAGCCCTTTCAATAACCTTCCTGAGTGTTCGATCATGCTCTACATAGTTTCTACCAGAAATAAACAAATCATCAAAGTAAATTTCAACCCCCGGAATATCACCAAACAATTGCACCATTTTTTTCATAAATAGTTCAGGAGCACTACTTATCCCAATGGGCAATCTATGCCACCTATAACGACCAAAAGGTGTTATGAACGTAGTCAAATTGGAACTTTCATCATCCAATTCCAGCTGCCAGAATCCATTTTTCAAATCCATAACAGTATAAACTGATTTGTCCGATAGTCGACTAGTAATGGACTCTGTAGTTGGAATTGAAAAATGTGGTCGGCGAATGCATGCATTCAATGGGCGCGGATCTAGGCACAAGCGTAGAGAGCCATCTGACTTCTCCACAATTTGCAGATTGTTTATCCAATCTGTTGGGTTTTCTACTGGACTTATTACCTTATCGTTTACCAATATATCCAACTGAGCTTTAAGCCGATCATGAAGACTGAAAGGTATTTTCTTCTTATAATTTACTACCGGTTCAGATCCATCCTTCAACTGGATAGAACATTTGCCTGGCATACAGCCAAGGCCATCAAAAAGATCACTCAAACTTTCTGTAAAAAATCCTTAGAGGAGGGTAGCTCACTCATTTTACTACACTGTAATGTTTGAACTCTCTTAATTAAGTTCAATGCTTCGCATTCAGCACGACCCAGAAATTTGCTTTCAACTACCTCGAATTCTATAGGCCTAATACGTTTAGTTAAATTTATAACGCAAGGCAAAGTTATCTTTCCAAGAGAATTTATTTTATTATCATTATAAGCAAATAATTTCGTACTTGATTTTTCAATTAAATTAAAGTAATTCATTTCTTCAATGTATTTAAGTGGCAAGCAACTGACATCAGCACCCGTATCCAATTTGAAATTGACATTAACATTGTGAAATAATATTTCTTCATACCAAGCGACCGGCCTTATACGTCTACAGTTATAAATTTGAGCAAAAGAAGAATTTTCGATTAGTTTTAAGTGTCTAACGCCATAATAACAATTTTTTTTAAAATCTAGTTTACCTTCATCATCATAATACTGCTTATTAATATTAGCTGAATGTAAATCTAGTTTACCTTCATCATCATAATACTGCTTTTTAATATTAACTGAATGTATGTCCCGTTGATAATCCGATACCCGTTGCTGATCTGCTGATTGAGTTGATTTAACTGCTTCACCCCTTTGTTCTCGTTCTTCTCCTCTAAGTGATTGTACATAATTGCTGCTATTAGATCTTCTCCAACTGTATTTTTGTTGCACATAACTGCAAAATGACCAGGCTTGTGACATATTATGCATGTTTTCTTTTCCACTAATGCTGGACAGTATTTACCATGATGACGTCATTCCACATCGCTCACATATTTGTATGTTCTTCTGTCGATTTACATATGGCTGCTTAGCTTTATTGGATGTAAAACTTTTTATGTCTTCAACTTTGACGTCGTCTTCTTCGGTGTTAAGTATTTTTTATTTGTTTCGGATAGCTCAGCAATTTTACACTTCTCTATGATTTGCTCGAGGGTATCCTGACTTGACTCCAGTAGCTTCGACCGCAATTTTTTATTTTCCAATCCAAGAATAAGTTTGTCTTTTAGCATTCGGTCAACATATGATTGTTCACATCCTTCAGCTGAGCAAATGAATTCACAAAATTTAGCTTGATTTCGTACTTCTGTTTCAAACTCTACGAATGATTGATCCTGTTTCTGAGTTAAAGAGCCAAATTTGAAGGTCTCCATTACAGTGTTACGCCTTTGAATGCAATAATTTTCAAATCGCGTCATCGCTATTTCTAATGTTCTCTGTTCTTCAGGAAGCGCAAGTGCATTAAAAATTTCAATTCCTCTTTCTCCTATATGGTGAAGAAAAAGGGCTACTTTTAAGTGTTCTCCTTCTCCATTTTTAATTGCCGCAGTCAGAAATATTTCGAATTTTTGTTTCCACATGGGCCAGTTTTTGGCGGGCTCAACGAAATTAATTTCACTGGGGCCTCGCAAAGATTGTTCCGCCATTTTTACTTTATAATTTTTACAGAATTATTATACTTTTATTATACTTTTTATTTTTGATATTTTAACATCTGACACCATGTTTCATTTTAGTACTTTATTTAGATTTTTTACTACTAGATCTTCTTTACAATACTTCTTCCATCAGACTGTCTTGTCATCAGTGTGCTTATCCTCTTCGATGTCTTGAACATCGGTAATGAAAAAAGAGGCATTGCCTGATGACAGGGCAGACTGTACAATTAGTCTTACATTCAATTGTACAAAATTATATTATGAACAAATTAATCTTACACTTATAAAATATTTAATCGTATAAAATTTGATAAATGCCTAAAGAAAAAGGACCACGACGCTCACTTTTCCCTTACAACTTCAAGTCTATCTCTAGTAGTCTAAATCGCTTTTCTAAGAGCCCCAATTCCATATCCGAAGATACAGATCCTTCATTCTCTATTACAGAATCATTCAACATGAGTTTAGAACAAGACAACACGCCTCTAGGTACATCTGACCATAGTATCATTTCCGCAAATGTTTCGTGCCAAAAAAATCCAGTTAAAGAAAGAGCTCCTGTGAGAACCGTTTGGCATTACGAGAAAGCCAACTGGGACGGTCTCAATAATTTTTTTAGGATCTTTAACTGGTCACTATGCTTCCTCGGTAGTGACGTAGGCTCCAGCGCGGATATGATTACTAATATGATTATCTTGGGAATGAGAACTTTTATCCCGAATAGGGCTAAAAGCATCAGACCCAAAGAGAAATCATGGTTCGATGCGAGCTGTAAAGAGGTTATTAGGGTCAAAGAGGTTAGCTTCCGTTGTTTTAGAGCCAACCCAACTGAGGAAAACTGGAAAAAGTTTAAACAAGCCAGGAAGGCCTGCAACGCCCATATTCGAAGGACCAAATTTTTGCATGACCAAAAATTAAGGCAAAAAATACTGCAATGTCCCACAGGTAGTAAAAATTTTTGGTCATTTGTAAAAAACATAAGGAACAGAACATCTTCCTCGGTCCCAACACTCGTTGTCAATGACACTCCCTTCGTTAGCTCTCTCTATAAAGCTAACTTATTAACTTCCCATAGGGAGTTATTGTAATCGGTCCGATTTGTCAAATTGAAATTTTTGACATTTCTCTACCTTTCAAGGTCCCTAGAGCCTATATCAATCATTTTTAGAGAGATGTCTGTGTGTGCGTGTGTACGTACGTTCGTACGTTCGTACGTTTGTACGTTCGTACGTTCTGGTATGATTTTTCGTAGTCGATATCTCAAAAACGAGTAGAGATATCGACTTGAAATAAATTTTGTTTTACAGATAATAACTTCGAAAGAAGCTGAAAGGGCGTTTATTAATATTCAATCAGTTGTTTTTTTACTATAGCAGTTTAAAAAAGAAGTGAAAATTTTGGTTGGGCTCAAATATCTCACGAACAAATGATGCTATTGACTTGAAATAAATTTTATTCGACACATTATGATGTCATACAAATTTGATATGAATTTGGAAAAAAATCAATATACAGTTATTTTTTAAAATCAAAAGAACTACAAAAAAAATTTATAACTCGAATATCCTTGGATGAAAAAACGATATTAACTTTAAAATAATTTTATTTTACGAAAAATGTTGTTTTTGACTACTGGTAAAAATTTAAAAAAATTCAATTCACAGTTTTTTTATAAAAAATTAAAAACTACAAAAAATTCTACTAAAAATTGGTAAAAATTGTCTTTCGACTCAAATTTCTCAAAAACGGGTAACGATATTGACTTCTTGTTTGTTTATTTTCTAAATAACATAATTGTTAGCAACTTATAAAATTTTTAAAAATATTGAATTGACAGTTTTTTAACAAAAAATCAAAAACTGTTAAAAATTCTAAAGAAAAGTAGCTACAATTGTATTTCAACTCGAATATCATGAGAACGAACAACGATTGTGCCTTCTAAAATATTTTATTTTATGCATAGTACAGTTTTTTATGAAAGGTTAAATTTTGACAAATATCTAATTGACAGTTTTTGACAAAAAATATTAAATAAAGAGGCTGGGTGCGACCCACACTGATAACTTCCCATTTATGATCTTGAAAACTTTACCACTTTTTAGTTTATTTTTTTTTTATATTTTTTATCAAAAACTGTCAATTAGATAATTGTCAAAATTTAACCTTTCATAAAAAATTGTACTATGTATAAAATAAAATATTTTAGAAGGCACAATCGTTGTTCGTTCTCAGGATATTCGAGCTGAAATACAATTGTAGTTACTTTTCTTTAGAATTTTTAACAGTTTTTGATTTTTTGTTGCTAACAATTATGTTATGTAGAAAATAAAACAAACAAGAAGTCAATATTGTTACCCGTTTTTGAGAAATTTGAGTCGAAAGACAATTTATACCAATTTCTAGTAGAATTTTTTGTAGTTTTTAATTTTTTGTAAAAAAACTGTCTATTGAATTTTTTTGAAATTTTCACCAGTAGTCAAAAACAACATTTTTCGTAAAATAAAATTATTTTAAAATTAATATCGTTTTTCCATCTAAGGATATTCAAGTTATAAAAATTTTTTTTTTAGTTTTTTTGATTTTAAAAATAACGGTATATTGATTTTTTTTCAAATTCATATCAAATTTGTATGACGTCATAATGTGTCGAATAAAATTTATTTCAAGTCAATACCATTATTTGTTATTTGTTCGTGAGATATTTGAGCCCAACCAAAATTTTCACTTCTTTTTTAAACAGCTATAGTAAAAAAACGACTGATTGAATATTAATAAACGCCCTTTCAGATTCTTTCGAAGTTATTATCTGTAAAAAAAAAATTATTTCAAGTCGATATCTCTACTCGTTCTTGAGATATCGACGACGAAAAATGGTATTAGAACGTACGGACGTACGGACGTACGAACGTACGAACGTACGAACGTACGTACACACGCACACACAGACATCTCTCTAAAAATGATTGAAATAGGCTCTAGGGACCTTGAAAGGTAGAGAAATATCAAAAATTTCAATTTGACAAATCGGACCGATTACAATAACTCCCTATGGGAAGTTAAAAATAAACTAAAAAGCGGTAAAATTGGTTTTTCGACTCGAATATCTTGAGAACGAGCAATGATACTGACTTTGCCAGTAGGTATTTAATCTCTATAATATATGTGCATTTCGTAAATCTCTTTAAATAATTAAAATGCTTTTCAATCTTAAAATAATGATTGTTTGAATTTAACAGCTAAAATTTGTTTCGCAGAAAATTTGGTTATTTGAAAAAAACTAAATATAAAGTTTTCAAGATCACAAATGGGAAGTTATCAGTGTGGGTCGCACCCAGCCTCTTTTTTGCTAGGCAGTTCGCCGCCAACTCTACGCTGTCTGTCATGACTCCCCCAGTTCTTGAGTGCGTAAATGGTTCTATGGGACAAATTTTCTTTCGTACTCGAGCTGTGGCGAGAGTCCTAAAAGATCTTAACACACATAAATCCGCTGGTCCGGATGGTATCCCCGCTATTGTTCTGAAGAGGTGTTCTTCCTCGCTGGCAAGACCCCTGCGTAAGCTTTTCCATCTATCCTATTCTTCTGGGCTTGTTCCGAGCAGTTGGAAAACAGCATTTGTCCAGCCTATACCAAAAAAGGCGAATCTTCTTCACCCTCAAACTACCGACCAATTGCACTTACGTCCCTTCTTTCCAAGGTCATGGAAACGCTGATAAATTATCAGCTCAAAAAATATCTCGAAGATCGAAAGCTTCTTAATGACCGGCAATACGGCTTTCGCAGCAATAGATCCACTGGTGACTTGATGGTTTATCTCACCGAACAGTGGAACAAAACTTTACATCGTTTTGGAGAAAGTAAGATTATTGCACTTGATATTTCTAAAGCATTTGATAAAGTTTGGCATCCTGCTCTTTTATCGAAAATGCGTGCTTTTGGTATCGATGAAACCTTTCTTCGTTGGATTAGTAACTTTCTTTCGAATCGCTCTATTCAAGTAGTATTAGACGGATTCAAGTCTGAAACCCACAAAATAAATGCTGGTGTGCCACAGGGTTCCGTTTTGTCTCCGACCCTCTTTCTCATTTTCATTAATGATCTCCTGTCTGTAACTACTTACTAATCCATTAAATTGTTTCGCTGACGATAGTACTCTTAACTTTTCATATTCGTTTCCAGATTCACATCCCTGCTCTTCGGACGTGGAACTGAAACGGCTAAATATGATAAGTACATTAAATTCTGACTTAGACAGCATTGTACAATGGGGATTAAAAAATCGCGTAGAATTTAATGCTTCGAAAACCCAATGCTGCCTTCTGTCGTTAAAGCGAGACGTTCCCCCCCTGCCATTATCTATGAATGGCACTTGCATCGAAGAAACTAATCAGCTTGCGATTTTAGGTATGTGTATCACAAACCATCTTTTGTGGAATGATCACATACTTAGCGTCGCCAAAAATGCCGCAAGATGTTTAGGTTTCCTTTGGAGATGCAAGAAATTCTTTTCCCCTTCTGATCTGGCTATTATCTATAAAAGTTATGTACGTCCAAAACTCGAGTATAACTCCCATCTCTGGGCTGGTGCTCCAGCAACTTACTTAAGTCTCTTCGACAGTATACAGACACGAGCCTTCAGAATGATCGGATACAGGAACATTATCGATACTTTTACGTCACTCCAACACCGACGTAACGTTTCCTGTCTCTCACTCTTTTATCGTTACTTTTACGGTAAGTGCTCTAATGAAATAGCCAGTTGCATTCCTCCCCTTAAACGATTCAACCGTAATACACGCGCTTCCAGGAATGCTCATTAGTTTACTCTGGAACCCAATTTCGGTCGTACCGTCAAGTACAGGGATTCGTTTTTTTGCCATACTACGCGAATGTGGAATGCCCTTCCACACTCTGTCTTTCCCTCTCATTGTGATGTGACGAAATTCAAAACTAATGTGCACCGACAGCTCCTTTCAAATCCCCTCCCACTTACCTGAAGCTCGCACTGTGTTTTCCGACATATAAAGGGTACAAAAAAACCCCTTGAGTGCGCTCTAATTATATAAAAAAAAAAACACTACACAAAACACTAACCAAACTATAAACCACGGTGAAATCTTTAATTCCCTTAGGATACCTGATGCCACCAAAGACCTTCCTAGGTTTGACGGTAACCCCCGTCTCTTATACGAGTTCCTTAATAATGTAGAAGAAATTCTTCTCTACATAAGAGGAACTGATAACACCCCGTATGGATAGATACTTCTTAGGGCCATACGCAACAAGGTCGAAGGCCAGGCAAATGAGGTACTTAATATGTACGGGACCCCTTTAATTTGGGATGAGATAAAAACAAACCTCATCCTCCACTATTCTGATAAACGAACGGAAACATCCCTCATTAGAGATCTCCACAACATACGGTAATTCAATAAATCAGTTCAATCCTTTCACGGTGAAATAATTGAAATTCAGTCTGCCTTATGCAATAACATCCTTATTCAGGAAGGAAACACGTCTGTTATCCAAGCGAAAAAGGATTTGTACTCCGAAATGTGTCTCAACTCATTCTTGAGTGGACTCAACGAACCACTTGGTTCAAGAGTTAGGACTATGCAACCTGATTCGTTTGCTACAGCTCTATCTTTTTGCATTAAGGAACAAAATATATCTTATCAAAGATATTCACAACAACATAGATACAAACCATATACACAAAATTCAAACCAAAACCAAACAAAAACATATTATAATAACCCAAACCAATGGCAACCTATACATATAACTACCGCTTTCAAAAAATACCACCTAGAAAAACAAGCTAATCTACCCATTTTTACTGAATTTAATCAAAATGGATTTCTCAAATTTCTCATATTGTTGCGTTAAAATTCTACGCAACATTTATTTATTTTAATTTCATT
This sequence comes from Syrphus vitripennis, assembly GCA_958431115.1. Taxonomy (NCBI): domain Eukaryota; kingdom Metazoa; phylum Arthropoda; class Insecta; order Diptera; family Syrphidae; genus Syrphus; species Syrphus vitripennis. The sequence continues at coordinate 73,427,639 of OY288108.1, read as the reverse complement.
TTTTTTTCTCTGATGCATTTTGCATCCACTTTTGTTGAGCACTTTAATATTTTATTGACAACAAACTGTCAAATCCTTTCAACACGAGAATGGGAGAGAGCGGGACGGCCATAGTCCTTCTGACCATGGTTCTCTCTGTCTTTTTCGTGAAGGAAAAACAAGTTTCGTTTCAGGTCACAATAGAGGGATTTTCGAAAAGAGATAAGACGGACGGTCTGATCGTTTACACGAGACGTGGTGCGAAAAGCAAAAGGCTAATGCCCAACGAATCTTAATCTTGTTTGATTATAATTGTATTTTAATAATTTTAACTGTAATAACTTTGTTGCTAATACATTTAAAAGTTTAATTCTTTTAAGGGAAAGATGGAACGTCAAAGACGATCCTCAATATGAGGAAAATAATTTGTGAGGTTTTCGCCCAAGTACGGGCTGATTTTTACCAAATTCTTTTGGTTTTCTTCGTGGTGCTTGTGGATTTCATAACCTAACTATTAGGGCAAATATTTTGTTTGTTTGTGGCTCGGAATTTTTTTGATGACTCTTAAAACTTTTCACATATGTTGGGCAACATGATAATTGTGAATGCACCCACGAAATGGCCATAACCTGGAATTTCCAGCGGGCGACAAATTTCGCTGGGTGACCTGCAATTTATGAGAGAGAGTAACTGGCGAGTAAGCAGGACCGCGAGTATTTCGGCACAAGTGGTTCTCAACAAAGCCAATCATGACTGGCCGTTGATGACGTGTCCGAGATCCGCCACTCCGCATTGGCTGAAAGTTGGGCGAATTGGGAATAATGCAAGAGGCGATTCAGGACACAATGGGTCTGAATCGTCACTTGATCTTGAGATTTAAAAACGACCAGTTGGGTCCTAGAAAAAAGAAAATTTGAGAGTGAAAGTTTTGAGGAGAAATCAAGAAATATATTTGAACAAAAAAAAGTTTTGGGAATTCATTTCGGATTGCATTGGGATATTTGAAAAGGAGACACCCAAAGGAAACTGAAGGAGTTGGTATAGTATCAGGTGGTATTCGATTAATTTCGATTTTAGTTTTTTTGTTATATTCTTTTGATTTTGTTCGATTTTTTTTTTCATTTGTGAGAAATTCACGGAATTTTCCGTAACCGACTTTAACGGTCCATCTTTCCCTCTTGTTAACTGTTCTTTTAAAGCCTTTGTTAAAACCCTATTGAGTCGAAAAGACTTGGTTTTTAATCCTGCTTGTAAGGTTTTCCAAGCAATAAAATATCTATATATATATAAAAATGAGTTTGTTCGTTTGTGCTCTCATAAATACCGAATGAGGAAACATATCAACTTCGTTGTTTTGGTATGTGATTTGTATTACCATGTAGATGGTTTTTGTAAAAAAAAAATTTCTAGCAAAATAAAAACATTAAAAAATTTAAATTTTTTTGATTTGAACAAATCCGCTACACACCAAACAATGAAATCCGCTACACACCAAACAAATGTTACCTATGCCTTTTGCTGTTGGCTTCAGTGAGTGGGAATAAGCAAGTGGAATGAAGAAACACAGTTCTGTGTAGCGTACATGTATTTGTTTGAGCATCGTATGAACGTACACTGTATATGCTTCGCTGTTGAATGCAAAGTGAAGTAAATGGAAGGAGAAGCCCTGCAAAGCGGGCGAGGGTTTAGCTAGTTAAAACTAAATTCTAATTTTTTTTCCATTTTCCACTCGTGGAAGAAAATCATTTTCATTGTCGGTTCCGCTCTGAAGGTTTGTAATTTCCTTCTTCACAAAAAAAATTGCTGGCGCCCCTTTTTCATTTTTCCGGTGAGACGCTGCTGGATTGATCAAAAGTAAGTTTATTAGACTTTAATTAATTAAGTTTAATCAAAAATTCAATTAAAATCATTCTACCTTTAATTGTGACCCACCCCCTTGCTGAGCCAAGCCGTGGTGGCAATACTCTTTTTATTGCCATTGTGCACTGTCCATTTCGGCAAGAAAAATTGAGTGCAACCAATTGACGCCCAAAACGTGGGGCTTTGTTTGTTTGTCGTTGGACTTTTTACTTTTGATTCCTTGTGTTTTTCAGTACAGCATTCGGGAATCAAGAATTTGGAGTGTAACATTCAGTGGTGGATACATTGTTGGAAGCAAGTAGGACAGAAAATTGTTCGTGTTAAGTTCATCTTGAAGCGGTTCTAAAAGGTTTGCGGCGGCGGCGTGTCAAAGTGACTTTCTTTTTGGTTTTTATAATTCAATTTATTAAGTTCATTATATATTATATCGATATACATAAATATATATACATAGATACACGTATATTTCATAAAGTGTTAGCTTTGGTTAGGGGATGGTAATAATTTCAAGGTGACCTTTTGATCACTTTTCCTTGTTCATATACTTATGTATATATAATTTTGTTCGATCATAAAGCTTAATATTTTGAGGTTACTTATTGAATTTCCTTTTCTAGTGGTTTCTTGAATATTAAAAAAAAAAACTTTTTCGCATTGTTTTCTCTTTTTTTAAACTGAACTTCACTCAATTTATTTTGGAAAATCGGAGTTTGATTTTAGTGTGACCATATTTCAAGGTTACCATATAGCTTTTTTTGTTAGTAGAAAATAATTTTTTTGGAATTTAGTGAGATTTTTACTGAGTTGGGGTTTGAATTTAGTTGAAATTTACTACTGCGTCTCTAAATAGACTTTGGAAATTCGTTACAATTTCAAGAATTGGTTTTCGATTCGATTTTTTTTTATTCGGTTCTTTTGTTTTAGTTATTTTATTTTACAATGGATATCAATCGGTTGAACAAAGAAGAGCTCATCTACGAGTTCCGAGCCCGTGGTTTAAAAGAAGGTGCTAGGATAGATGAAATGAGAATGACTCTCAGAGCCTCGCGCAATTTGGAGAAATTAGGGTCGATTTCTTCGGATAGTCCGCAATATCCGTATTCGTTTGAGGATGACGCAAAGGCGGTCAAATCAAAATTGGTTTAGATTAGGGAATTGTTGTAGGTACCTCCGAAATTGAATAGGATAATTAGACCTAGAGCTGAGTCGTCTGATGAAGTGGCCGATTTGAGAGGGGAAATTCTTTTGTTGATGGCTAAATTGTCAGAAGTTGAGGAGGAATCAATAGCCGAAAATGAAAATGATACGCGTAAACAAAAATCATTTATGTCGACAGCAGGTCTGGATGCGTTACCAGCTGCAGAGGTCGGCCAACGAGTGAGCTTAAGTGGATCCCAACTACAGGGTGATGAACCCTGTGACCGGTTTTCCGAGCGACTAGATAAATGGAACGTGAAGTTCACTGGTGAGCATTGTGGCTCATCGGTGAATTCATTTATTGAAAGGATTGAGGAACTTAGGGAAGCAAGAGGTGTTTCGGAAGCTAGGGTTTTTAAATCAGCGGTGAACTTATTCAGTGGGAAGGCGCTTCTTTGGTTTAGGGCGATTAATCATACAATTTCCACTTGGCGAGAGTTGGTTAGGGAGTTAAAGTTAGAATTGTTGCCCCCTAATTATGATGACCTGTTATTGGATGAGGTCAAGCGTAGGACGTAGGGCCGTGATGAGTCGATAGGTATGTATATCGCACTCATGCAGACCTTGTTCAAACGGTTTTCGGAACCTCTGAGTGAGAGTAGAAAACTTTCTATTCTCATGAAGAATATAGCTCCCTTTTACCAGACGCAATTGGGTTTGGCTGAAATTAAATCAGTCAATGAGCTGGTTGCGTTGGGTAGAAGGTTGGAAACTATTAGGAATAATGTAGAGTCGTTTGTCCCTCCCCCTTCCGGTCGAAATCGACAATCTTTAGAGCCTGATGTGGCTTATGTTGCTTCGGTCCAAGAAGCAACAGTTTCAGTTGCAGTTACCCAAAGTCCTCCGGTTCGTAGGCCCCTTCGATGTTTCAACTGTTATCTTTCGAATAACTGTTCCGCTCCTAGGCGTTGTTTTGGTTGTGGGGCTACAAATACGACGAGACGTGATTGTCGACGCTGCTCGTCGGGAAACGGGCAACGGACTCTTGGGCAGCATTGCAAGAGCGCCGGCGTCAAAATTAGGGAGGTTGCCTGCTGACAACCAGCTGGCAAATCGAATCAATTTAGGTTTCACACTAGAAGCAAGTGGGGGCGACAGTCGTCCTTACTTGCATGTTAACATTTATGGCTTTAGGTTTTTAGGTCTTTTAGATTCAGGAGCATCAAGGACTATCATATGTAGGGATGTTTGGAAGGTACTTATGGATTTAGGATTAGGCTTAGTAAAACCCAATATTAGCCAGGTTCATCTTGCAGATGGGGCGGGTGTAGGAGTTTTAGGGGTAGTAAATCTACCAATAGTTGTTGAGGACAAATCGGTTTTGATGGAGTGTTTAGTTATACCGTCACTTCCGTATACGTTGATTTTGGGTGCCGATTTTTGGACACTCTCGGGAATAGTCCCGGATCTTGGGTCTTGTATGTGGAGCTTCTTGAGACATGAAGCAGTTCTCGATTGGAACGACTTCTATCTTGGAAGAGTCGGATTTAAATGAGGAGCAGAAGAGTAGGTTACACACTCTGATTGAGGATTTGTTCAGGAACATGCCAGAGGGATTAGGAGTCACTAATAGAGTTGAACATGTCATTAGGACATCATCAGATCCTATTAGGCAGAGGTATTATCCAGTTTCGCCTGCGAAGCAGGCACACATTGACAAATCTCTTACAGAAATGTTAGATGAGGACGTGATTGAAAAAAAAATAGCCCTTGGGCCTCTTGATTAGGAAGAAGGATAATACTTTTAGGTTTTGTGTAGATTTTAGGAAGCTTAACCAAGTGACAGAGAGGGATGCTTATCCCCTCCCAATAATTTCTGCCATTTTAGATAAATTGAGAAACTCTAGGTGTTTGACATCATCAATGGCAGAAGATTCTAGGAAATACACAGCCTTCACCGTACCTGGTAGAGGCTTATTCCAGTTTAAACGGATGCCTTTCGGCCTGCACAATGCTCCTGCTACATGTCAGAGGTTTATTGACAGCATCTTGGGTCCCGAGCTTGAACCTTATGTCTTTGTTTATTTGGACGATATAATCATCATTTCGGACTCTTTCGAAAAACATTTGGAAATACTTAGGGAAGTTTTAAACTGTTTACAACAGGCATGACTTAAAGTAGGAAGGGAGAAATGTCACTTTTGTAGGCCATCTTTAAAATTCTTAGGATATGTAGTAGATATGAATGGATTACATGTAGATCCAGAGAAGGTTGAAAGTATGGTTAACATACCGATACCTAAAAACGTTAAAGAGGTTAGGTGTTTTGTAGGGACTATTTCCTGGTACAGAAGGTTCGTACCAAACTTCTCCAGTTTAATTAGGCCATTAACAGATTTGCTTAGGAAGTCTAAGAAATTTGTTTGGACACCCGAATGCAGTGAAAGCTTAAGGAAAGCTAAAGAGTGCCTCGTAACGGCACCAGTATTAACTTGTCCAGATTTCAATCTTCCGTTCGTAATTCAAACTGATGCGTCCGATTACGGAATTGGTGCGGTGCTTTCACAAACTTTTGAAGATGGGGAAAAGGTTATTTGTGACTTAAGTAGGTCATTGAATAGGTCAGAACGTAATTATTCGACAACAGAAAAGGAATGTTTAGGAGTTTTATGGGCAGTTGAGAAGTTAAGGCCATATATCGAAGGTGTTCGGTTTACGATCATAACAGATCACTACTCATTAGTTTGGTTGGGTAATCTAAAGGATCCTCAAGGTAGATTGGCACGCTGGGCAGTGAGGCTGCAGCAATTCAACTTTGAAATCATACATCGTAAGGGAAAGGAACATGTCGTACCAGATATGTTATCTCGGGGAGTTCCTGTAGTGGCGGGGATTTCGGAAGAGGATTTAGACCCTTGGGTGGGGAAAATGATTTCTAGTGTAGAATCAAACCCTTTAGGATATCCAACATGGAGCGTGGAAAATGGACGACTATATAAATTCGTGAAGTCGAATCATATAATTGTTCACGAGATTAACGAAGAATGGAAATTAGTAGTAGGAAAACAAGATAGGTTAGCCGTTTTGAAAGAATGTCACGATAGTCCATTAGCGGGACACATGGGAGTTAGAAAAACATTTGCAAGAGTAGGGGCCAAGTATTACTGGCCAAAGATGAGGAATGATGTAGCCAAATATGTTAGGAAATGTTTAGTTTGCCAACAAGTGAAACCTATAAATGATAAACCAGCCAGTCTTATGACAGAGAGAGTAGGGGTTTCGTCTCCGTGGGAGATGATAAGTGTGGATTTGGTAGGTCCATTACCGAGGTCTAATAGCGGCTTCGTTTATATTTTAACAATAGTTGATTATTTAACAAAATTTTCGTTATTGTTTGCGTTGAGATCTGCAACTGCAAAGGCAGTTTGCAAGGAGTCAGAGGATAATGTTTTTCTTTTGTTTGGAGTTCCGAAGATTGTCATCTGCGACAACGGTCCCCAGTTTAAAGGTCGAGAGTTAAAGGCACTTTGCGAAGCATATTCTTCAAAGATTAGATTCACTCCACACTACCATCTTCAGGCTAATCCCGCGGAGAGGATTAACCAAATTATCAAGACAACTTTGAGAGCTTATGTTTTGGAGAATCACCGAGTTTGGGATTCTCAATTAGCTAAGGTAGCTTGTGCCATACGCACGTCCCAACATGAAGTTTTAGGTGTTAGTCCGTACTATGCTAATTTTGGAAAGGAGATGTCGACGAGTGGGGACTATGAAGGAATTAGGAGTGAAACGATTGAGGGTAATAGTAGGGTAGTACGAGGAACCGTGGAAGAACGGTTTAAAAAACTAAGAGAGGAGATAGCGGCAAAGTTACAAGTAGCGATTAAGAAGTCAGCCGAAACATACAACCTCAGGAGATACACAATATCTTCCGAATGATCTTGTATGGCAAAGAAATTTTGTACTATCGGATGCTGCAAACTATTATGGGGCTAAATTGGCACCAAAGTTTGTGGGCCCGTTTAAAATTTCAAAGAGATTATCTCCTTGGACTTATGCCCTTGAAGATCAACATGGAAAAGATAGCGGTACATGGCATATTAAAGATCTTAAGCCTTTTACTTCGTTATCCCAAAATGATTAAATTTTGAAAGTCGCTCAATAGTAAAATTCTATCTCGTTGAAGTTATGGATATGAGAAAACTGGTTTGTGTTATCAACAAACTCCTTCTTAAGGAGGAAAGGGTGGGATTTTTATTGCGTTAAAATTTTACGCAACATTTATTTATTTTAATTTCATTTTTTTTTTCTCTGATGCATTTTGCATCCACTTTTGTTGAGCACTTTAATATTTTATTGACAACTGTCAAATCCTTTCAACACGAGAATGAGAGAGAGCGGGACGGCCATAGTCCTTCTGACCATGGTTCTCTCTGTCTTTTTCGTGAAGGAAAAACAAGTTTCGTTTCAGGTCACAATAGAGGGATTTTCGGAAAGAGATAAGACGGACGGTCTGATCGTTTACACGAGACGTGGTGCGAAAAGCAAAAGGCTAATGCCCAACGAATCTTAAATTAACTTGTTTGATTATAATTGTATTTTTAATAATTTTTTAATAATTTTAACTGTAATAACTTTGTTGGTAATACTTTTAAAAGTTTAATTCTTTCAAGGGAAAGATGGAACGTCAAAGACGATCCTCAATATGAGGAAAATAATTTGTGAGGTTTTCGTCCAAGTACGGGCTGATTTTTACCAATTTCTTTTGATTTTCTTTGTGGTGCTTGTGGATTTCATAACCTAAAGCCTTCGACACTATTCCCGAGGGACGCAGAAGAAGAGGAAGACCGCGAATCAGGTGGCGCACACAAGTGGAAGAGGACCTCAATCAACTTGGAGTGCAAAACTGGAGACAGCTAGCTAGGGACCGAGCTGGCTGGCGGAGACTGTTGATTGAGGCCCAAGTCCACACCGGACTGTAGCGCCACCTTAAGTAAGTAAGTAAGTAAGTAACTATTAGGGCAAATATTTTGTTTGTTTGTGGCTCGGAATTTTTTTGATGACTATTAAAACTTTTCACATAGGTATAACTTTGGGCAACATGATAATTGTGAATGCACCCACGAAATGGCCGTAACCTGGAATTTCCAGCGGGCGACAAATTTCGCTGGGTGACTTGCAATTTATGAGAGAGAGTAACTGGCGAGTAAGCAGGACCGCGAGTATCTCGGCACAAGTGGTTCTCAACAAAGCCAATCATGATTGGCCGTTGATGACGTGTCCGAGATCCGCCACTCCGCATTGGCTGAAAGTCGGGCGAATTGGGAATAATGCAAGAGGCGATTCAGGACACAATGGGTCTGAATCGTCACTTGATCTTGAGATTTAAAAACGACCAGTTGGGTCCTAGAAAAAAGAAAATTTGAGAGTGAAAGTTTTGAGGAGAAATCAAGAAATATATTTGAACAAAAAAAAGTTTTGGGAATTCATTTCGGATTGCATTGGGATATTTGAAAAGGAGACACCCAAAGGAAACTGAAGGAGTTTGTATAGTATCAGGTGGTATTCGATTAATTTCGATTTTAGTTTTTTTGTTATATTCTTTTGATTTTGTTCGATTTTTTTTTTCATTTGTGAGAAATTCACGGAATTTTCCGTAACCGACTTTAACGGTCCATCTTTCCCTCTTGTTAACTATTCTTTTAAAGCCTTTGTTAAAACCCTTTTGAGTCGAAAAGACTTGGTTTTTAATCCTGCTTGTAAGGTTTTCCAAGCAATAAAATATTAAAACTAAACTCTAATTTTTTTTTGCATTTTCCACTCGTGGAAGAAAATCATTTTCATCGTTGGTTCCGCTCTGAACGTTTGTAATTTCCTTCTTCACAAAAAAATTGCTGGTGCCCCTTTTTCATTTGTCAGGTGAGACGCTCGTGGATTGATCAAAAGTAAGTTTAATAGACTTTAATTAATTAAGTTTAATCAAAAATTCAATTAAAATAATTCCACCTTTAATTGTGACCCACCCCCTTGCTGAGCTAAGCCGTGGTGGCAATACTCTTTTTATTGCCATTGTGCACTGTACCTTTTTTTCCTTTGCCAAGGGTCAAACAGCTATTGGATTGACATTTCAAAACGTGTTCCAAATATTCTAATTGTCATTTGCAAATCATTAAAGTGAAGTGTGCTTCTTTTTAGAATTCCTTTGTTTAATCAAATTTAATAATTTTCAATAAAAAAAAATACGTTTGGCCATTTCGGCAAGAAAAATTGAGTGCAACAATCTTCAAATTTCACAATTTCTTCGATGGCCTTCTAGGTATGGATACTCTTCAACAAAACGCTCATAACTCTAAACTAGTCAGGTGGCGCCTCAAACTCGAGGAATTTGATTATGAAATAACGTATAAAAAGGGTAAAGCTAATACAAATGCTGATGCCCTTAGTTGCGTAAAAATTTATAATTCAGAAAACAAAGAACTTTTCAATAATAACGAAGATTTAGAAACAGTTCATAGCGCTCAAGAAAGTTTAAACAACGAAATTCCAATATCTGAGAAACCCTTAAATGATTTTAATATCCAAGCAATTTTAGAAGTCAATGATAAAGAATCTCCAATGACAGTCGAGACAATTTTTAATAATAGATAACGAAGAACTATAAGAAGAGCATTTTTTGACGAAAATGCCATGATCTCTATTCTCAAAAACTTTTTCCCACCCAATAAGCAAACTGCATTATATACAACTGATGAAATCTTTTCAACAGTACAATCCACATATTCAAACTATTTTGCCCGAAATGAAACATTCCGACTATAAAGATTTTCGGAAATCCTAAAAGATATTAAGAGAAGAAATCATTCGAAACTATCAGAACCGTTCAAATCATAGGGGTATAAACGAAACTCACTTTCATTTAAAACGAGAATATTACTTCCCTAACATGAAAGAGAAAATCACGAAAACCTTAAGCTATTGCGATCATTGTAAGATGTTAAAATATGATCGAAATCCCCCAAAAGATCAATATGTCCAACCCGAAAATCCTCTTAAACCTTTGGAAATTCAACACATGGGCATATACAGGGTGAGTCATGAGCAATGCGACAAAATGCTAGGGCGTGTAGGTTGCGTTGAGACAAGAAAAAAATCGTATGGGAGGGGGGGTCAATTCCCCTCCGTTTAGCCGGGAGGGGCAATTTTCGAAAAAACTGACTTAAAATGGGAAAAAATTATTTAAAATCAACGGCTTCATTCACAATGCTGTGCGATACGTTTTTGAAAAGCCAATAACTTTTTCTTTCACTCTGTGTTTAAATAAATCTATTCTAAGAAACAGTTTTTGAAATATTAATTTTCAAAGTCAAAAATTTTGAAAAAAAAAATTGAAAAAAAAATTTCAAATTAATTTTTTTCAAAATTTTACGTAATTAAGTGCTAATTTTAATTTCAAAATTCAATGCTGTTATTAATTTTAAGTCTAAATAAGAAAACCGGATGCAAAAATTTTATGTCGTTCTTAAGAAATTAAAAAAAAACAAAACCACCTTTTTCAAAGAAAAACATTTATTTTTATTGTAACGAAGCAATTTAAGAAGCATTAATCTTAGTTTTTTTTAGTTTTTTTTATTCCTTTTATTTTTACTATGTTTTTTATTGGAAGTACTTATAAAAAATTCTCGATATGATCTCCATTGTTTAGAAGGCATAGATTATATCTCCTTGTAATGGCTTCACATAAGTTTATGCTTGACAAATTTTCCTGCAATTTGACTCCAGCGACTTCAATTCGTTCCTTCAGTTATTCCAATGATACTATTTCCACTTCGTAAACATAATTCTTCATAAATCCCCATGCATATAAATCTAGGGGAGTTAAATCTGGTGACCTAGGCGGCCATTCCGTGGGGCCCCTTCTTCCGATCCAACGGTCACTAAAATGATCATCCAGCCAGTTTCTCACCTGTAAGCTGTAGTGTGCTGGAGCACCATCTTGTTGGTAGATTAAAGTATCTGCTATAACCAATGGAACGCTGTCTAATAAATCGGGTAAAAGGTCTCGTAGGAATTGCAGGTATGATTCTCCATTAATAATGGAATTCAAAAACCGGGGCCCGATCACAGTGTGTCCAACAATACCAAGCCAAACATTACAACTAAAGCGGTGTTGTGATTTGTTTTGTTTTTTTTTTGTGTGGATTGGCGCTACTCCAATAATGTAAATTGTGGAAGTTAGTAACCCCATCCCTAGTAAACTGTGCTTCATCCGCCCAGAATATTCTTCTTCGCGACTTCGACCATTAGCTAAACCGTAGCAGAAATGCATGTCCGTTAATTCTTCTCGGGTGTATGAGCTTGACATCGTTACGTGTTAATGAGTTATTCAAATTGGAAATAATTACTAAGCAAAACTGCAATGCCTTTTATTTATCTTGCGTTGCAATTTTCTTTTTTTTTTCATTAAAAAAAATGCGGTTTTATTGTCCCTATTGTCCCCATAACAGGTAGAACCCATGGGCTGCGGGCAGGCCAAGGCAAAAATATTGACAGGCCAGTTTTCAGAAGTTATCAATGAAAATAATATTAATCCAGGGTTATTCCAATACTATTTAATTTTATTACGTTCTCATAAAACTCGAATTAAAAAAAAAGTAAAAAAACTAAGATTAATGCTAAATAAATAAATAAATTGCTTCGTTACAATAAAAATAAATGTTTTTCTTAGAAAAAGGTGGTTTTGGTTTTTTTTTAATTTCTTGAGAACGACACAAAATTTTTGCATCCTGTTTTCTTATTTAGACTTAAAATTAATAACAGCATTGAATTTTGAAATTAAAGTTAGCACTTAATTACGTAAAATTTTGAAAAAAATGAATTTGAAATTTTTTTTTTCAATTTTTTTTTTCAAAATTTTGACTTTGAAAATTAATATTTCAACAATTATTTCTTAAAATAGATTTATTTAAACACAGAATGAAAGAAAAAGTTATTGGCTTTTCAAAAACGTATTGCACAGCATTGTGAATGAAGCCGTTGATTTTAAATAATTTTTTTCCCATTTTAAGTCAGTTTTTTCGAAAATTGCCCCTCCCGGCTAAACGGAGGGGAATAGACCCCCCCCTCCCATACGATTTTTTTCTTGTCTCAACGCAACCTACACGCCCTAGCATTTTGTCGCATTGCTCATGACTCACCCTGTATAGGTACCATAAACAACAATCATAAACTTACAATTATAGGCAAGTTTTCTAGATTCGCATGTGGATACACCCTGAACTGCAGAGAAAGTGTGACTATACTTAAACATTTTAAACAATACATAAGCCTTTACGGCATCCCGCAAAAGATCATATGCGATCAGGGTTCCAAATTCATCGCAAATATATTTCAAGACTATTGTAAACAACTTGAAATCAATCTTCATTTTACATCCTTCCAACAAACTTCTAGTAACTCTGTAGTTGAAAGACTTCATTCTACACTAACAGAAATCTACAAGGTAATTTATACAAAAAGAAAGGAAGAAAAACTAAAAGTCGAACACGAAGAAATATTATCAGAAACTCTCATTACCTACAATAACGCTATACATTTTGCTACAAAGCATACACCAAATGAACTATTTTTTGGTAGGCCATACAAATTTCTCAAAACACTTACATTCTCCAATGAGCATGAATACCTACAAAAATTGAATGAGTTCATCAATAACATCTACCCTAAGAAAGAAAAAGTTGATACTATGTCTTTAACAAAAATCAGAACTGAAAAGCTGAACAATAACAGGGACAAACCAGAATACTTAGAAGCCGAAGAAACCACGTCCGTCAAGTTAGCACTACATTTTTGGAAATTACCAATAGTAAGTATGCAGTTAATTGTAGCTTTTTTGTAGTAAATTAGTTGTGGAAAAAAAAAATTTGTAGTTCTGGTGGTTTTTAAGAACATGGGGTGTAGTGCTACGTTGATATCAAGTTAGCATTACATCTTCAAAACTTTGAAGAACTGAGTATGCAGTTAATTGTAGCTTTTTTGTAGTAAATTAGTTGTGGAAACAAAAAAATTCCAAAAAAATTTTTTCACCTAAAAAAAAAAAAATTGGGTATGTAGTGCTAAGTTGATATCAAGTTAGCACTACATCTTCAAAACTTTCAAGAACTGAGTATGCAGTTAATTGTAGCTTTTTTGTAGTAAATTAGTTGTGAAAACAAAAAAAATAAAAAAAAAATTTTTTCCTTACTTTTTTGACCAAACAAATTTTATAGAGTCTTAACTTGAAATCGTCATATCACCCATTAGAAAGCCAAATTTGAAAATCTAATGATGCAATCAATTGTAGCTTGGGGCTTTAAAATTAGTTGTGAAAAGAAAAAAATTCTAAAAATTTTTTTTCCTTACTTTTTTGAACAAAAACAATATGAAAAAAGCTCAATTTTTCAATATTGCCAAAACACCCATTAAAAAGCTAAATTTGAAAATACAAATATGCAATTAATTGTAGCTTGGGCTTTTAAAATTAGTTGTGAAAAGAAAAAAATTCTAAAAATTGTTTTGGCTAAGTTTTTTGAAAAAATTAAATTCGTAGTAGTGCTAACTTGACGTTTTGAAAACAGGCATTAGGAAGCCAAATTTGAAAATCTAATGATGCAATCAATTGTAGCTTGGGGCTTTAAAATTAGTTGTGAAAAGAAAAAAAATTTTAAAAAATTTTTTCCTTACTTTTTTGAACAAAAACAATATGAAAAAAGCTCAATTTTTCAATATTGCCAAAACACCCATTAAAAAGCTAAATTTGAAAATCCAAATATGCAATGAATTGTAGCTTGGGCTTTTAAAATTAGTTGTGAAAAGAAAAAAATTCTAAAAATTGTTTTGGCTAAGTTTTTTGAAAAAATTAAATTCGTAGTAGTGCTAACTTGACGTTTTGAAAACAGGCATTAGGAAGCCAAATTTGAAAATCTAATGATGCAATCAATTGTAGCGTGGGGCTTTAAATTAGTTGTCAAAAGAAAAAAATTCCAAAAATATATTTTCTCAAAAAAACTATAAATTCCACAAAAAAAATCTTTAGTGAATTATATAGGTATGTATGTATAGGTTTAAGTAGTAGGTACTATTTAAAAAAATAATAAATAAATCTGCAATTAATTATTTCGTACATGTTCGTTCCCATCTGACCTCTACAAAAATTCCACGTTAGTTCTATAGTTCCTTATAGTTTTCCAAAATATTGCATTTTCTGTGAACAACAACTATAACTTTAGCGTTTTTATAAACGCCTTAAAGTATGCTACCTTGTTGTGTCTCCATTTTTTTAGGCCTTGTTCTATAGACTACATTTCATAGTATGTATCGAAGGGGGAGAGGTAGGAAGAGCGGTTTTAAACCTGACTTGCTATTAAGTTATTATTATTTTTATTGTTTTATTCATACTTTAGAATGTCAATTTTATGAAACTTGACCATTTTTATATTGCACTTCTTTAGACCACTGACGGTAGATACGTGTCGAGATGTGGTACTTGTTCATTAAATGCATTTGCAGTCACAGCATTTAAGTGCCTGAAAGTATGCTAATTTGTTCAGCCTCCATTTTCTCCAGACCTTGTTCAATAGACTACAATTCGTAGTACGTATCGAAGGGGCAGAGGTAGGAAGATCGGTTTTACAATAAACGGATTTTCAAAAATGGGATGCTAACTTAACATAGAATATTAATTATTGAAATGTCAAAAGAAATATTTTTTTCTTATGATAGAGACATATCCAAAGAGTTCCTCATACCTAAAAAAGGGTTTAATTACATAACGGCATAAAAACAATTATATTAAAATCAATTTTTTAATAAAAAACCAAAGAGTTATATGAAACAGAAAAACATCTGGATTACAAACATTATACCTAATAAATTGAAACATAAAATCGACTGAATAGCATAAAAACGAGTATAGGTAATGTGTCCAATGTAAAATTAAAAGAAATTTAGTTTCTAACACTTTTCTAATAAAAATTATGATATTTTTTCTGTTATCAATTCATATAGTCACTTCCGTTAAACAAAGACATTACTTTACTGACAATTATAAATACTCATAGCAAATAAATCAGACACCCATTCAACCCAAAATTTTTTTAAGAAAAAAAATTTAACCTGGTAATCTTAACAGAGAAAAAGTAAAAAAGAATTAGAATTACAACTCCTTTTTTTTAAGGACAAAAACATATTTATGCATACAAATCCACCCATAGGATTGTTTCTGTTTACATGTTCTTGGAGATGCAAGCCAACGGTAAAAAAAAACATTCAATACAAATACACACATAAAGAAGAAAAACAAGCAAAAGTTGGTAGGTAGTGCTACCGCATTTCATTTAAATGTTGCCTTATTTTTATTTATAAATCTGAATGATAAGTTATTAACTTTGTAACTATTGTTATCCATATGTACGTATATTATGAAATAAGAAAGCCTTCATTTAGAAACATAAATTCATACAAACTATGTACCCACATAATATACATTTCATATTATTTGATCAGCTCCTTTTCCATACAAAAAACTGATTTGCTTATAAATTCTAATGGTAACTCTTGTAAATATAAAGACTCGTTTGATCGTTAGATGGTCATGACTCATGAGCATGACAATGGCCTCGTTCACAAAGTTATCCTAAAGCAATACAGATTGGTTTGTGTTGTTGTAATCTCGTGAGAAAAAACAGCCGCTGTTTATAATCAGCTGTTTTTTGTCAAGACTTACAACAACACAAAC
Organism: Syrphus vitripennis; assembly: GCA_958431115.1. Taxonomy (NCBI): domain Eukaryota; kingdom Metazoa; phylum Arthropoda; class Insecta; order Diptera; family Syrphidae; genus Syrphus; species Syrphus vitripennis. The sequence continues at coordinate 73,411,891 of OY288108.1, read as the reverse complement.
CAATCTGGATTGCTTTAGGATAACTTTGTGAACGAGGCCAATGGGTATCGTCTATAGGTAATAGGTATACATAGGGAGGTTTGCGTGTTTCGCGCTTGTAGTGTGCAATCACATTCGCTAGACAATGGCTGCGTTCGAATTAAAGGCCGATGCCGTGCGTTCTATATTTAATCATTGTTGTTAAGTCAAAAAATATTGTTGGAGTTTGATTGTTTGGATTTTTTTGTTTTTACACAAATCATTTTAGAAAGATTCGTTGTTAAATAAGTACTGAGAATATTTTGATATTCATTATCTATGAATTATGCTTTTTTCAAATGTCAAATTACATAACTAATTTTCATAACTAATTTTAAAGCCCCAAGCTACAATTGATTGCATCATTAGATTTTCAAATTTGGCTTCCTAATGCCTGTTTTCAAAACGTCAAGTTAGCACTACTACGAATTTAATTTTTTCAAAAAACTTAGCCAAAACAATTTTTAGAATTTTTTTCTTTTCACAACTAATTTTAAAAGCCCAAGCTACAATTAATTGCATATTTGGATTTTCAAATTTAGCTTTTTAATGGGTGTTTTGGCAATATTGAAAAATTGAGCTTTTTTCATATTGTTTTTGTTCAAAAAAGTAAGGAAAAAAAATTTTTAGAATTTTTTTCTTTTCATAACTAATTTTAAAGCCCCAAGCTACAATTGATTGCATCATTAGATTTTCAAATTTGGCTTTCTAATGGGTGATATGACGATTTCAAGTTAAGACTCTATAAAATTTGTTTGGTCAAAAAAGTAAGGAAAAATTTTTTTTTAATTTTTTTTGTTTTCACAACTAATTTACTACAAAAAAGCTACAATTAACTGCATACTCAGTTCTTGAAAGTTTTGAAGATGTAGTGCTAACTTGATATCAACTTAGCACTACATACCCAATTTTTTTTTTTTTTTTTTTTAGGTGAAAAAATTTTTTTGGAATTTTTTTGTTTCCACAACTAATTTACTACAAAAAAGCTACAATTAACTGCATACTCAGTTCTTCAAAGTTTTGAAGATGTAATGCTAACTTGATATCAACCTAGCACTACACCCCATGTTCTTAAAAACCACCAGAGCTACAAATTTTTTTTTTCCACAACTAATTTACTACAAAAAAGCTACAATTAACTGCATACTTACTATTGGTAATTTCCAAAAATGTAGTGCTAACTTGACGGACGTAATAGATTTTATTATATTTAACAATATTACACTTATGTTCACTTATGTATATCAAGTTTTGAAATAGAAGTTAATCCAGAATTAAATTAGAATTAAAAAAGGGGGATGTTAACTAGTTATGAACACCCTGTAAATGATCTACTATGTATTTATCATATTTCATCATAATTTGTCTATGTACACGTAATTTACATTCCTGTAATAAAGATCAGTCTTACTCTAACAACTGACGAGTTAACTTCTTTCCATAACAGTTTTCATTTTATAAGTTGAATAAAAATGCATTCTGATTAGAACCTTCAAACGTGAAACAAGTGTATTTTTTTTAAGCTCCGCTTCGATCACAAACTTAACTCGGGCGTGATGGATAGGGATGGGAAGGGAAAGGTGTATGTGGCGCGAGGTACTGAGACTGAAGGTGGTGGTTGTCTCAGATTTTATCTCCAGGGTTGGCGGCTGGGCTAAAGCGGAGAAATGCCGTGTCTTATATCAATGTCCCTTTATAATTCGCATTATTTGTTCATTATCATATTTGTTGGGCATACTAGTATTTACTCAATCACATGTTGTTAGTTTTATGCCTGAACAACATGTAATGAGTAAACCAGCGGCCCAAAAATGATCAATGATAATGGAATAAAAAGATGACATAGAACTACGGCAGGGATCGAAACTGTGACCTGTGAGGTTGACAGGCGACCACGCATACCATCGCACCACGGCCACTTGGCTTAGCAAGTGCATAAATTGTATTGACGTTGTCTAAGCTCTCTCAATTGATGTACTGGCTGAGCGAATAACAACAGATGCATAGGGAAATACTGTTTGATGTTAGCGTTCGGATCGATTCACATAACTGCTAAGGCATAACACTAGTAGTGTTGTGTATTGAATAGAATTTTATAATCATATCCAGTTTTCTTCTTAGATTTCGTCTGTTTCAGTCTGTTTTTTTTTTCTTTTTTATATCGATGATTGGAAATTTCAGAGTTGACTATTTTAATATTCGTGGGCTTGGAGCAAATTTCCTTTGTTGTTTTGGTATTAAGTGAAACCTTTAAGTAAGAATATAACAAGAGTCCGAATCTCATGCAAAGAAATTTTTATATGCTGGGTGTTTGTGGAACACCCAAGCAAGCAGCGAAACCCAAGCAAGTAACGAAAACCCGATCAGAGCTTCAGTATTCGTTTGACTGTTGATCAGGCAGGACTGCTGCACATTTTTTCTTAAATTAAATATTTCCGTCCCACTTGTTCAACAGTCAATTGAGTGCTGATCCCTTTCAACATGAATGAATGCCCATGAATGAGAGAAATAAAAATAAGCAGGCAACAAAACAATGAAAAGGTGGTGGTTTTTTTGTCACACTCGAGAGAGCAATATTATTGTATTTGCTTTGTGCTGTATGTTTATTTTTTGTTTTGTTTTTGTAATATTATTGCATTATTGCTTTATCAATACAATTATGTTGTTATTTGTTTTTGTACGATCTTTCTTCCACACATTGTTGTTTTATGCAAGAAAAATTAACATGTTGAAAAGAAAATATTCTTATCATTGATATCATAATGATTTCGATAAGAAAAGTTCTTAATTCGAACTTTTTATTCAAAACACAAAGTCATAATATTGAATTTATATACCATTTTTTTAATGGGAAAAAATCTTTTTAATGTTATGAAATAAAATTATTTCCAAAATCTAAATAAGTTATTTATTTATTATATATAATAATTGCGCCAACTTAGGCGCCAGACGTTTTGATTCTTTATGAATTTTGAGTACAGTATCATCTCGCTTAAAATTTACATTGTGTATTATACGGGGTGTCCCGTAAAGGATGGTCCAAACTAAATATGGTGATAGGCCAGGACATAAACATTCGGAATTTGGTAACTTGTTCATCGCAAATCATAACGGTTTTCGAGTAACAGCTGTTTTTTTGAAATTTGCCCGAACCCCTACTTCGGACCACTGTTTTGCTCACCCTGTCCATAATTGATTTTTTTTTTTTTCACCAAAATATTGACCAGTAATAAAACTTTTTTTATGCATCCAAAAAATATTGATTTTAGTCCACCATTTTAAAAAAATTACTAGATAAAGACATAGTTTCATCAAAATTAATTTTTTACTTCAATATTTGAAAGACCGCCCTGAAAAAAAATTGTGTGACACAATACTGGCCCTTACTTTTAAAAAATTGCCTTGCTTTTTGACTTTCCAAAAAAGTATAAATCTATCCAATGCAAGCTATAAATCAAAAGTTACTACAGTTTAAACTCAATCAGCCTTGGCTTTAAAAAAAAATTAAAATAAATTCAAAAAAAGGCTTTTTCCAACACTAGCTTATATCTCTTAAGTGATCTTTTTAATTTACATAAAGTAAATATTTTTGAAAAGATATAACTTGCTTTCTAACGGTATACTGTTTGTTATAATCGGATGCGAATTCGCTAAGTTATAAGCGATCAAAAATTATAAATTTTTTTTTCCAGCTTTTTTGAAAATTTATCATTTTCAATTGAACCGTGTGGATAGAAAAAAAATAGAAAAAATATTTTTTTGGACTCAAATAAAATATATTTTTATAATAAAAAATTGAAGACCAAATTCATTAAAATTAAACGATAAATGTAGAAGCTATGAAATAAATAAGAAAAAAAAATCAGTCATTTTTTCATACGAAATCGTTTTCATATTACTACTTTATTTAATAAAAAAAAATTTACGTAGAATATACTAAATTTTCTGTTTAGGCGATGACCTTATTATTATTATAGCTTCTAATTTTTTTTATGTAAACTATGTAAATATTTGAAATAAGAGAAATAAATCGAATTATTTTTTTTATCTATCCAATGCACAGAATTTTTTTCTTTTCTTTCTTAAAGAAAAAAAAAAGTAAAACAAAAAATATAGCACACATAAGACTTGCCGAATACAACGACAAAATTAAAAAATATTCGTTTGTTGTTATTTGGTATTTTTGTTGTTCTTTGACAACAAGGACAAGCATAAATAATACGCACAGAGAGCACAAGCAGAACAAAACACAAGCAGAAAAAAAGCGTGAGAGAGAGAGATTTTAATGACTGATGTGCCCCTTTGTGCCTTCGTCCCGCAGCTCATGAAATACGCAAGGCTGATTTTTCAGATTCGGACTCTTGTTATATTCTTACTCTATGGTGAAATCCAAGTGGGTGAAACTATTGATCCAGCTGAATTTTAAATGCATTGGTATAAATTAGTGTCATTATTCTTTTCCCACTTTGGTTTGCCGTCTACATAAGAAATGATGTTACTTACTAATTTCAACCACAGTATTGTCCTAGTACCAACCCCTTCTCTAACTTCTTGTGGTCTAAATTCTCGATAAACAGATACATCATACATTATTGTTTCTTCTATCGAAGCTCTAATTTGAACAGAGTTTCAACTTCTCGTGAATTTGAGACACTGTCTGACTCCATCTGAATTTAATGCTTCGAAAAATCAATGCTGCCTTCTATCGTTAAAGCGAGACGTACCCCCCTGCCATTAAATATGAGTGGCACTTGCATCGAAGAAACTAATTAGCTTGCTTGTATCACAAACCATCTTTTGTGGAATGATCACATACCTAATGTTATCAACTCAAACAAAATAAAAATATTGAATATTAAATATTGAGGAAAATGCTATAGTAGGTAACTTAAAAGTATTAAAATGTTATCGTACCTTTCGTACCTTTTAAATATATTAAAAATGTTATCGTACCTTAAGTGTTCTTCTTGGCGATATTGGTGAGCGGCCGTCGTTTAAACTAAAATTCAAATTATAGCCAACTTAATTAATCAAGAACTTAACCTCATTTTAATTTCATGAACCACACCGCGCCGCGCCGCCAAGAAGAGCAAGTAAGTTTTTTTTTTTTTTTACTTTAAATTGTTAAATGTATTTCATAATTTAACTAAATTTGTTTTCTTTTTTAAGATATAAAACCCTCCGTCAAAATTAAGCGAACTAAAATAAACATTCGAAAATAAAACATTCGAAAATATACAAAAAAAAGTAGTTTTATATTTCTTCCTGGCTCGTAGCCAACAATTTTTATATTTGCTCCAAAGTATATGTTAATCATATTATATGACATATGAGTCATATTGCCGCCACAAAATCGATTCTGTTGATAAACTGTTATGCCGCCAGAAAACAACACAAAAGAATCGAAAACTTCACCATCACCTTTGCCAGAGGAATTAATGGAGACCGAGAGTGAAGGTAACCTCACCGTGGTGCAGCAAATGCAACCCTCATCAGATGAACAACTAAAAAGCAGAATCGATCATCTCATGCTGAGCCTCGCCCAGGCAGAAGTGGAAAAAGCTGCTCTACAACACCAGCTGCAGGCCACTTTAAATAGGAATAATGCTCTTGCCGCCGTCACATCCACAGTTTCATCATCATTCAACAAAAGTTCGCCGTCATCGTCATCGCACGACACCACAAATATTATTCCCCATCAAAATCAAGGTATGTACCAACCAATTGTTAATCGCATGCCATTTAGTTATAAATCAGTGCCACTACCACCCGAAAACGCCGCCGCCGCCGTACCACATAGTTCCCATATACACCCATTCACTTTTTCGATGCCAACCTTCGTTGCACCTACTTCCTCAATGCCATCCTGCCCGACAAAAGTAATGCCGTCAAATCTATTGCAATCATCTTCATCACCAACCATACCAGTGACTTGTTTCTTATATAAACTCAAATATATAAAAATATTGATTGACATTTCAACTGTCAAAGGTTAAAGTGTAAAATTTGTAGTCTCTTGTGTAATTGTTTAATTTATATAAAATTACAAGTTATTTTCTGAAGAAAAACAACGTAAAACTTCTCTTTTCAATTTCTGTTTGTTTCATCTTTGAAAATCGGCCGCTCAAAGTAAGCTACCAATATTTTTTTCATCTATAATTAAGTTCCGAGTAATTCAATTGTTGCGATACTGAATTTATACATATGAAAAACAACCGTAACAAGCGAAATATTACCCAAATATCACCCGAACCAAATACCCGCCAAAAAAAATCTTCGGTAGCTATGAGTGAAATCACGATGGAAGTTGGAAAATTATCTATCGAAGAATTGAAAATAATTCTCAATGGCATCTTGTCGGAAAAGCTTAAGGATCTCGTTACAAAGGAAGATATAAATAAGCTATACACAGAAATAGACTCTTTGCGGGCTGTCAACACTCAACTTAAGCAAAAGATTAATTTGATGTCCGAAAGATGTGACCTCCTGGAAAATCAGTTAGAATTCTTATCACGCAAACATAACCAAGGTTCTATCGTAGTTCACCTCCCTTTAAACGCAGAAACCAATGCAACTCAATTTGCAATACAGACTTGCAAGGGGCTTCTTAAGCTAAACGAAGGTGATCTTTTTGATGTAAAAAAATCCCGAGAAATACGCAACAACAATGCACAACGCGGAACTGTCATAATGGAACTTCTTTCAACTGAAATTGTAGACAAAATTATATCCAAGGCTTATCAACTTAAAAATTCCGGGATCAGTATTTTTCGTGAACAGTCGCTTTTACATCGGAAAAAAAGACAAACTCTCATGGATTACAAACGTAAACTAATGGATATAAACCAAAATGCAAAAATTATGGTCAAAGGCGATAAATTGCAAATTAATAACACTCATACTTTTGTTTACAATTATTCACGAGGTCTTATTGTCAGAACTAAACCCGAATTGACGTTTATCAAGCAGATGTTCGGCGACAGATGGTCAGAATTTTTCGACTGCTGCGAGGGAGCTTCATTTTCCTCTGAATCATCGCCATCTTTCTCTCAACCGACGCAAGAGCCACCCATGCGTCAACCCAGACAACCACCTAGGGGCGATTCACATTAGGAAACATCTGTCGTCTGCCATAGTATAAATAATTATCAAAGTCTAAAAATTTGCTCTTACAACATTACAGGTCTTAAAAGTAAACTTTTACAACCTGACTTTTTTAACTTTATTAATAATTTCGATATAATTATTCTTTTAGAAACTTTTTTAGAAGAACAAAATGAAAACAATTATCTTAAGTATTTTAAAAATTTTTATACAATGTGTGAACATGCAACTAGATCTAATTTACACGGCAGGGCTAGTGGTGGAATTTTATGTGGAGTAAAAAAAACTTTAGGTTTTGTCAAACTTTGTTTTATGCATAACAGACTTATTTTTAAAATTTTAAACAACAGTATAAACTATTTCATTATTCCAGTATATCTAAACTGTAATAATTGGCAGAATGATTTTGAAAGTTTAGTTGATTTTGTTAATTATGGTGACATGGAAAACTTAATGATTATTGGCGATTTAAATGCCCGAATTGGTTGTTATCAAAATTCTTCTGTAAATAACAGGCATTGGAGTGAGACAGCGATGTTATTTAATGAAATTAGAAACTCCAAAGATCATATTTTTAATCGTAATGGTAAACTTCTAACAGATTTTTTTGAAAACTTTGGATTGTCTGTGTTGAATGGAATATCTAGAAGTGATACGGCTGGCGAATTCACCTTTATCAGTGGTCAAGGACAATCCGTGATTGACATCGGAGCAATAGCGGGAGATTGGCGGAATACAATTACAGATTTCAAAGTGGAATTAGCGAATTTTTCAGCACACTTTCCTATAGTAATTGAATCTCAGTTCATCATTAATGTTTCACAAAGTAACTTAAACAAATTTTTGAAATTGAATTGGAATGAGAAAAATGCTCAACTCTATAAATCTCGTTTAAATAGACAGTGTAACTCTCTTCCTACTCATCCTTTAAGCAGATTAGAGCATTATGATGAGCATTTAATACGAATTATTAAAGCGTCAGCGCCGTCACCTAACAACAACCCCAACTCACATTTTAATCTTAAAAACGTATGGTTCGATAGCGATTGCAAAAGATTACGTAAATTATCTTTTAAGTATCTAAAATTGTTTAGATCCACAAACGCTTTAATTTTCAAAAATATTTACCTTCATGTCAACAAAGAATACAAACAACTATGTACAACGAAAAAAACGGATTACCTTAACAACCTAGCAAAAAAACTCACTAACTGCAAGAACTCAAAGGAATTTTGGAGTAATGTTCGAGAATTGGGTGGACGTAATAGAAGTATGGTGAATACTCTCGGAGCTGAGACACTTGCTGCTCATTTTAAAACACTTTTGTCGGTCGATGAGAATCAACATTATTTCTCCTACGCACTTCCTAACTTCACAGTCATCGAATTAGATAGTCCAATATCTTGGAGTGATCTGGAAACAAGTTTGAGTAAGTCGAAGAATAACAAAGCTCCAGGCATAGACGGGATTCCTGTTGAGTTTTACAAAAACAGCACTGATCAATTTAAAAACTATCTTGTGGAATACTTTAACAGGTTATATAATGATGCTTATGTGCCAAAAAACTTTAATAAAGCAGTTATTTTTGCCATTTTCAAGAAAGGAGATTCAAATCTTGCGGAAAACTACAGGGGTATTTCTATTCTTAACACTATGAGGAAGATTCTGACTTCAATTCTGTACGAAAGGCTCACTAAGTGGATCGAGAACACTAATCGTCTAAGCAAGTTTCAAGCTGGTTTTCGGTCGGGCTTTTCAACGATGGATCACATTTTTGCACTTACCAGTATTGCCAGGAAGTCTATTGAAAAGAAAAAGAAATTGTATGCTTGTTTTGTAGATTTCAAAGCAGCATTTGATAAGGTCAACAGACAGGCTTTGATGTATAAGCTCTCATTACTAGGGATCTCCCGAAAATTCCTGATGATGTATTCTAAATTTTTGGAGTCATCAAGCGCCTCTGTATGGGATGGATCAGAGTTTTCGGATTGGTTTGAAACAACAGCGGGTGTTCCACAAGGCTGCATTTTGAGCCCAATAATGTTTGCTTTGTTTATCGACGATATCTGTGATGAACTTCCAGGAGGAATACTCTTCGCCGATATCCTAGTGAAAGTTTTACTATACGCGGACGATTTAGTTGTTCTAGCTGAAAATCCTTTCACTCTGCAGCTACAAATAAATAGATTGAACTCCTTCTGCGAGAGGTGGGGCTTGCATGTTAACACAAACAAAACGAAAATAATGATTTTTGAAGCGCGTCAAAAAAGAAGACTGCCGGAAGAGAATTGGTCACTCAATAATGAACGTATTGAAGTAGTACAAGAGTTTAAATATCTTGGAGTTTTGCTTACGCATAATTTAAATTTTTCTAAGCATGTCAAACAAAACAGCAAAGAGGCTAAAATTGCGTTGAGTTTATTATGGCCAAAGTTTTTTGCCAATCCAAAAATCGATCTTGTGTCAAAATATCGGGTCTTTCATGCAACTGTTAACACTTGTATGTGCTACGGTGCTCAAGTTTTTGGATACTTGGCTCTCGAGGAGTTTGAAGCAATTCAAAGACTTTTTTTCAAACGATTGTTAAGATTACCGAATTCAACACCAAATTATGCTATTTACGTGGAGTCTGGCGTAACGCCAATATATACTCAAAACCTCAAGATGAACTCGGATTATTTAATAAGAGTTATGAAGAGGGATGAAAGAAGTCTTCATAAAACCATCTTGCTAAGACTACTGCAATCTAATGCCACCCCTTTCAAAGAATGGAGTCAGCTAGCTATCTCACATGAAGCTAACTTAACTTTATTGGAGTCAAATGTAGATGAATGGAGCTCTATGTTCGCAAATGTTACTGCTAAAATTGATGAAAGAAATTACAATCAGCATCTCTCTAAAGCATCGTCAACATCCTCCAGGAACACCTATAGGAACCTCAATCATCAATTACCATCAGAAGCTAACTATTTCAATAATGAATTATCGACCGAAGCTATAAGTTATATCTTTAGAGCACGAGTTGAAATTTTAAATCTTAACTATGTGCCTCATCGAGCTGATCTTCCACAAATTTGTAATTTATGTAACAGAAGAGATATAGAAGATATACATCATTTTATTGCGGTATGCCCGATATTACAGGAAATTCGTCGATTACATTTAAATGAAAGCCATCTCACTGTAAACAGACTTCATGAGATATTAAATGGATCGCTAGGATGGTCCACCCTATATAATTTCTGTAAGCACGCCCTACATTTCCGAAATAGTTTCCCAACGTAAAGTCTAATCATTCGGCCAGTTACCATTATTTAAAACTTTTTTATTTTGTGTTTTAAATCACTTTAAAATTAATCTTTTATATGTTTCAAATCATATTAAAATTGATATTATTTTTGTGTTTCAAATCAACCAAAATTGTTAATGTTTACTTATCAGGCTACCATTATTTAAAATATTTTAATTTTGTGTTTCAAATCACTTTAAAATTGTAAACTTTTTATGTTTCAAATCATATTAAAATTGATATCTTTTTTGTGTTTCAAATCATATCAAAATTGTTAATGATTGCTTTTCAAGTTTTTTCTATTGCTTAACTTATTTATTTTAGTATACAAATCCAACCAAATTGTTGTATTATTATTACTTGTTTTTTCAAATTTTTAACATTTTTTAAATTATAAATTAATTATTTAGTTCAAGTATTTTACTTTCAATATTTTTTTTTTTTATTATGAAATGTCAAATCAGGCAGACGGCAGAATTGCCAAGTCCTTATTCTTAAGTAAGAATTATTGTTAAACTTTAATAAGAAAAAAAATAAAGAATTTATCTAATCTAATCTATCTATAAAAATAAGGAGACTATGCAGGTACCTATGTATTGGTTATTTGAATTAAGCTTAAGTTAATAACTACTTGAAAACACTTCGTTATGAAAAAAGATACTATTTAGGTACCCATGCATAAAATAAATATTTTTTTTTTAGGATTTTAAAGGTGAAATTTATAAGGTGAAAAATATAATGAAATTTGAGGATAGTTCGGTCTCTTTTTACAAAATTTGAATTTTGACGTAACTGCCTGATGTTTTTGTTAGGACATGGAAGTTATAATATTTTTTTGATTCATAGTACAAATCTTTTATGAATAGTTCTGCCAATATCATCATAAGTAGGTATTTACATACATATGTAGATTATTTATGAAATCAGCACTTTTGTAGAAAATTAAAACGCTTTGCTTCTAAACTCTGTGTTAGTGTTGGAGATTCAGTAATTGTAGAAAAAAAAAATTGAAAAAAGTTAGTATAATAACAATTATTATAAGCAGGGATGGGATTTTGTGGACCTAATAATTTAAAAAGAAGGCAAAATAAAGCACCCAAATAGTCAAAAAAAAGCATTTTCCAAAAAAGAAAGAAGAAACATAAATATTCAACTTAATTTTAGTGGTTCTGAATAGGTATAGTAGTTTCTTTCGACGCTGCACACGCGCACATCGGCACCCAGTTTATGATTGTCCGTTGAGGAACATGTAAGGACATACAAGACAGGTAGGTACCCAATATTTTTTCTTTTTTTCTTCATTTCTAAGCTTCATAAGTGCACACAAAAAAGCTCACTAAAATTTTTTTGTTGACCTATTTTTTGAATGTGATGTATGCATATGCAATATGCATGCATGTATATTGTATATTGCACATTAAGTACTTAAATAAGCTTTTTGTTTGTAAATTTGAGTCCTTTGTACATATGTATAATTTAGAAAGAGGCTTAAATGATGGGAAAAAGCAAAAAAGGCAATAACGGAAGAAAGGCAAGAAAAGGCCAAAAAAAAGCAAAATAAAATGCATTATAGGTGTGTATTTGTCATTGAAACATGAAACAAAATCCTATCCCTATATATACCTAATTCTGCAAATAAAAAATAAGATATTTAAAAAACAGAAACAGCCCATAGGAATCAAGTACCTATTTTGAATTACTACGTAACTATCGATTTGGGCATTGCCTTCCGATAGTTTTTTTTTTTTTAACATGCACAAGTCCACTTAAAGTGATTTCCCGTGAAGTATAGTCTTAATATTTAATATTTGAAAAAAAAAAGAACTAATCTAATCTAATCTAAAGTGATTTCGTGAAAAATGAAAGTTCACTTCCTATACAGAATTAGGTAAAAAGAGAATGAATATGTAATTCAAAAACACAGTTTTGTAACGCATCATTTTCTAAGACCAAGATCATATTTTAATTTTTATTTCATGAATAAAAACACTTACCTAAAATAATTATTTTAGTGAAAAAACAATGTTTGATTTGTGCCATTTTTCCAAAAAGGATGTGACTTGTGTCTTTTTTTGTGAAAATGCCGAATTTGATTTTGATTACTCTTCCAACAAAGGGCGACATTTTTAACTGTCAAAATCAGAAAGAACAACGACAACGACAAAATACAGGATAGCTCATAACCCTGGCCTTGACTTTTCCATACAAATTATCGATAATAACAATAGTTTTTATAGTATATATGTATAGCTAATAAATATCTGCAACGAATGGCTTGAAACCACTTCCAAGCCGTTCTATATTTTTTCAAATACACTATTCACTGCATTCACATCTTTCAAAACAAATCAAATGAATCATCAACCCAAACCAAAACAATAGAATCGTTTATTTACTTGAAACGAATACACCATTTGATTTTTTTCTCAAATGCATCGAATACAGCGAGTTTATATCGAACACATCGAATACACCGAATCAAATACAACAAACTAATTTAATTTGAATTTATATATTTGTAAATGTTTTCATTGATTTTTTCGTTGTTTTTTTATTTTTTTTATTTTCTTAGCTATACGAAAAATTTGAAATTCTAATAGCTAATTTTTTGGTAAAAAATTCAAAACTCTATGTTACCGTTAAGCAAAGATATTAAGCTAAACGTTTTGAATTTTCTAATGTTTTTAAACTGTTTTTCAAGTTTTTTTTTAAATATTTTCTAAACATGTTGACATAAAAATCTGAAATTTTAACACAACATGTAATTTATTCTATAAAAAATAATAAAAAAAATAATTAAAATTATAAAAAATCACCAAGTACCGTTATTTGCATAGAATCGATTAAAAACCACACAACTCTTTATTGCTTGAATGTAGTGTGTTAAATTTTTCATATATCGCATCTGTGTAAAAAATCCTATTTTTTGATATCTCATTTGTAATTTTACGTGCCATACAAGCGTCACAATCATAAAATAAGTTTAAATTATGAATACACTAGAATTGAATTAGAAATTTTTTCCCGGTTCGTCGCTGAGACGAACTACCATTTTAGAAGTAAAGCTTAGAAGAGAAAAAAAACTAGTGTATTTGATTTTATACTCAGTACATTCGGTGTATTCGATGTGTTTATAATATGTTATGCTTGTTCTGTTCTATTTGATTCAAGCATTCAAGCCTAGGATAGAAACCAAATACTGTATTCGTTCTGTTATAAAGGGATCGAATCGTGTGCAGTGTTTGTTTTCAAGAATAGTGTATTCATTTTTAGTGTACACTACTTTCTATGAATGCAACGAACAGAATACACTGAAGTACTGTGCTTGGTCAGAGAAGGCAAATGAATGTATTCATGCAGACCTCTAATAGCTAACTCCATATAATTATCTCGAGTTAACAAATGTCTATATAGACATAAATGTTGTTGCGTTTAATATGTAATAAATTACTTTGCTTTTTTGTTGTGTTTTGCATAATTTTATTTGGAGTTGGAAAGAACACACCTGATATCATCATTAGTTTAATTTTGAATTGAAATGCATACCTACAATATGTAGTTTTTTTATTTAAAGAAATCTTTGTAAGATTTAGAAGCAAGCCGATCCCGAAAAAAAATCCTGGCTACGGCACTGACCAAGTTCGCAAACTTCAAGACCTTCCAGACTTTTCTGGTCAACCAGAACAATGGCCAATGTTTTCAGTCTCGTATCGAGAAACTACCTTGGCCTACAGATACACCGATCTAGAAAACTTAACGCGTTTACAAAAAGCTCTGAAGTGTGTTGCAAAACAGAGAGTAGAGAGTCTTCTTATTCATTCAAGCAGTGTCAATGCCATCATGTTAGAACTAGAAAATAGTTTCGGTCGACCGGATGTGTTGGTAAGAAGCCAAGTTACCAAGGCGAAGTCTTTCCCTAATATTTCAGAGACCCGAATCATCGGCATCGTAAATTTTAGCACCACTGTCTCAAATCTTACATTTTTCTTAGAAAACTCCGGTGCAGTGCCTTATTTGTACGATCGGTCTCTTCTCGAGGAACTAGCTTCTAAATTACCTCTGTCCAAAAGGGAAGACTGGGCCAAACACACATTTTCTACTGGGTTATATCCTTCTGTACGTGAGTTTAGCAATTGGTTAAAGCAAATTGCCGCCTATATAGCCATAGCCACAGAAGTAAAAGCCGAATCAATCGATAAAAAGGTAAAGCACGTCAATGCCATATGCCCGTTAGGCAATGAACATCAAAAGCCGATCATATTATGTTTAGTATGCCAGCAAAACCACCACCTATACAAATGCCAAAAATTCAAAGACGCCACTGTTCATGAGAGATAGCAAATTGTAAAAACTAATCGAGTTTGTTTTTGTTGCTTACGATCTGGCCATAGTGTGGCAAAATGTTCATTTCGCAGAGAATGTGGAATATCCGCGTGTCACAAATGCCACAACCGCCTTCTCCATGACACCCAGGGGCAAGTAAAGCAAGTGCCACATACATCAGATAAGTCATCTGTAATCCGTGCTGCCGCAGTACCAGTTGTTAGTGCGTCCCTGTCTAAAGAAGTCCCTGTAGGTACAATTTATAATAAAGATAACGAAAAGAAAACACTCTTTAAATTTATTCCTGTCTGCTTGAGTGGTCCTAAGGGAACATGTGACATAATGGCCTTTATTGATGATGGAGCTAAGATTTCACTAATCGAAGAAAATGTGAACTCAATTGGAATTAAAGGTCAATCTGATTTGTTGTCGTTGAGGTGGATTGGCGATACGACTACGAGTGAATTATCTCAACATGTCGACCTTTGAATATCTGGGATCTATAACAATGCTTCCAAGCACCGTATAAAAACAATTGCTTCTGCCCGCCCAGACTCTCAATATGAGAAAGTTCTATGACGATTTTGTTGAACTTAATGGTATTCCTGTGTCAGACTACTCCAATGCGATGCCACAAATGCTTATTGGCATACCGCACACGAACGTGGTGAGACCACTGAAAGTTGTCAACTTCGATGAAGGGTTCTCAGTTCATAAAACAAAACTCGGCTGGACTCTTTTCGGTTCCAACGAAGACTGTACCGCAGATGCCACTGCCAGTTTCATTGAGCCTGAAGAAAATGCTCTCACGGATCTTCAGAAACAAGTAGCGGAGTATTTTGCCCTCGAGAGTGTTATCCAACCAACAAAGATTCTGAAAGAAACGACAAAAAAAATTAATGGCCAATATGAGACAGGACTTCTTTGGAAGGACGACAGCATGAGGATACATCACGACAGCTACAGTATGGCTTTGAAACGGTTGCAAACAACTGAAAAGAAAATGGAAAAGGATCCAAATTTAGCTGAATGGTACAAAGCAAAAATAACAGAGTACGTTTCAAAGAATTATGCCAGAAAATTAACTCCAGAAGAAGCTTCCGTTTCAAATCCACGTTCGTGGTATCTTCCACACTTCTCCGTCTGCAACATCAACAAAGGAAACAAACTAAGATTGGTTTTCGATGCCGCTGCTTCTATCAATGGTACATCTCTAAATTCGATGCTCATGAAGGGTCCATATGCTTATCAGCCAAAGCCACTTCTCTCAATTTTATTGAAGTTTCGACAGAAACCAATCGGTGTATGCGCCGACATAAGAGAAATGTTCCATCGAATAAATATCCGAAAAGAAGACCAAGATGCTCAGAGGTTAATATGGAGAGATGCAGATCAACAAAGGCCACCAGATACTTACTTTATGAGTGCAATGATTTTCGGTTCCACCAGCTCACCATGTTCGGCACAATTTGTTAAAAATTTGAACGCAAATGAATTTATCCAGAAGCTGTCAATGCAATTATAGAATCTCATTATGTCGATGACTACGTTGATTGTTTTCATTCTGTAGGTGAAGCGATTTCAATTTCAAAACAAGTGATTGAGATTCATAGTAATACTATGTTCCCACTGACGTGATTTAGTCATTTGATTTATAAATCACGAAGGGTGGTCCCACTGAACAATACGTGTTTTAGTTTGGCGTTTATGTCTATCTTGACATTTACCTTTCAAAATTTAAATTGTATACAAATTAAAAAGAAATTTAACAGCTACATAATTATTTAAAGTTAAAATGAATTCGAATACTTTAGATACAATTTTATTGTATCACATTAAAGCCAAAAATGATTTAAACATTTTATTATCTGCATTGTCGGCAAGAAAATGTTTTATCCGAAAAAACCGCAAACAAAATATTTTAAAATTATTTCATCTCCTACATAAGCATGTGACAATATCGCACAGAATTCGTCTTCGACCAAAACAAAGAAGTGTATGGACTAAAGTAAGTATCTTTTAAATATTCACATATTTAGCTATATAAGACGGCGCGGCGTTACTTCCAGATACGTTCAAGAACTTTCTGGGAAAAAGATGTAGCAGCAAATAATGATGTCTTTTTTAAAGTAAACTTTCGCATGTCTCGGTCAAATTTCAACATATTATGCAGTGAGTTAAAAGGCCTGGAAAAAAAGATACCAATTATCGTAAGGCGATTCCATTGAGAAAGAGGGTTGCAATTGCATTGTACACGGTCGGCTCTGCAGCTGAATACCGAAGTATCGCCAACCTCTTCTAGGTCGGAAAGGCAACAGTTTGCAACATTTTGAAAAGTTTTTGCCAGGAAGTATGGAATACGCTTCGTCCAAAATATATTACAGCTTATCCACTTACTGAGGAAAGAATAGTGGAAAATGTCAATGGATTCCAAAAGTTGGGGTTTCCCCAGTGCTTCGGAGCTATTGGTAATTGTCAAATAGTATAATAAAATTTATTTAAATAACAAAGCTGTTTTATAAAGATGGAATATTTATTGACATATGTATTTAATTTGAATATTTTTTCCTTTTCGTATTAATCACAATCTTGTTTTGAAATTCATTTCCTTTCTGCTCCCACGAAGCATGCCAATCTTCTCCACCCACAGATCCAGCAAAAACATCTCATCTGCATCCTTCCACGATGTTCGCTTCTTCAATTGTCTAGGCTTCGACATTCCTGGCAAGAATTTATAATATTTAATTATACATTACTAATAAAAATTCAAAAATACTCACCGAGATTATTAGTTAGACCGTTAACAATTAATTATTTTTATTGCACTTCCGATTTGTTTTGATTTTGAATTTGTTTTGACAGCTTGTTTGTTTTTTTTTTGTCTGAATAAACTGCTGAATTCAAAAACAGGTGTGTTCGGTTTTATTTTATGAAGATTTGCGATGACAGATACGTAATTTAAAATAAAACGAGCTAAATCAAGTAATACTATGTTCCCACTGACGTGATTTAGTCATTTGATTTATAAATCACGAAGGGTGGTCCCACTGAACAATACGTGTTTTTGTTTGGCGTTTATGTCTATCTTGACATTTACCTTTCAAAATTTCAATTGTATACAAATTAAAAAGAAATTTAACAGCTACATATTTACACGTTTGGCTCTTTAGCTGAATACCGAAGTATCGCAAACCTCTTCGGAGTCGGAAAGGCAACAGTTTGCAACATTTTGAAAAGTTTTTGCCAGGAAGTATGGAATATCTACGCTTCGTCCAAAATATATTACAGCTTATCCACTTACTGAGGAAAGAATAGTGCAAAATGTCAATGGATTCCAAAAGTTGGGGTTTCCCCAGTGCTTCGGAGCTATTGGTAATTGTCAAATAGTATAATAAAATTTATTTAAATAACAAAGCTGTTTTATAAAGATGGAATATTTATTGACATATGTATTTAATTTGAATATTTTTTCCTTTTCGTATTAATCACAATCTTGTTTTGAAATTCATTTCCTTTCTGCTCCCACGAAGCATGCCAATCTTCTCCACCCACAGATCCAGCAAAAACATCTCATCTGCATCCTTCCACGATGTTCGCTTCTTCAATTGTCTAGGCTTCGACATTCCTGGCAAGAATTTATAATATTTAATTATACATTACTAATAAAAATTCAAAAATACTCACCGAGATTATTAGTTAGACCGTTAACAATTAATTATTTTTATTGCACTTCCGATTTGTTTTGATTTTGAATTTGTTTTGACAGCTTGTTTGTTTTTTTTTTGTCTGAATAAACTGCTGAATTCAAAAACAGGTGTGTTCGGTTTTATTTTATGAAGATTTGCGATGACAGATACGTAATTTAAAATAAAACGAGCTAAATCAAGTAATACTATGTTCCCACTGACGTGATTTAGTCATTTGATTTATAAATCACGAAGGGTGGTCCCACTGAACAATACGTGTTTTTGTTTGGCGTTTATGTCTATCTTGACATTTACCTTTCAAAATTTCAATTGTATACAAATTAAAAAGAAATTTAACAGCTACATATTTACACGTTTGGCTCTTTAGCTGAATACCGAAGTATCGCAAACCTCTTCGGAGTCGGAAAGGCAACAGTTTGCAACATTTTGAAAAGTTTTTGCCAGGAAGTATGGAATACGCTTCGTCCAAAATATATTACAGCTTATCCACTTACTGAGGAAAGAATAGTGCAAAATGTCAATGGATTCCAAAAGTTGGGGTTTCCCCAGTGCTTCGGAGCTATTGGTAATTGTCAAATAGTATAATAAAATTTATTTAAATAACAAAGCTGTTTTATAAAGAAGGAATATTTATTGACATATTTAATTTGAATATTTTTTCCTTTTCGTATTAATCACAATCTTGTTTTGAAATTCATTTCCTTTCTGCTCCCACGAAGCATGCCAATCTTCTCCTCCCACAGATCCAGCAAAAACATCTCATCTGCATCCTTCCACGATGTTCGCTTCTTCAATTGTCTAGGCTTCGACATTCCTGGCAAGAATTTATAATATTTAATTATACATTACTAATAAAAATTCAAAAATACTCACCGAGATTATTAGTTAGACCGTTAACAATTAATTATTTTTATTGCACTTCCGATTTGTTTTGATTTTGAATTTGTTTTGACAGCTTGTTTGTTTTTTTTTTGTCTGAATAAACTGCTGAATTCAAAAACAGGTGTGTTCGGTTTTATTTTATGAAGATTTGCGATGACAGATACGTAATTTAAAATAAAACGAGCTAAATCAAGTAAATATAAAACATTGAAAACGTATGGTAAATCACATAATTAATTATATGATTTAGCTAAATCGAGTGATTAAGCTAAATCACGTCAGTGGGAACATAGTATTAATATAAATCATTGAAAACGTATGGTAAATCACATAATTAATTATATGATTTAGCTAAATCGAGTGATTAAGCTAAATCACGTCAGTGGGAACATAGTATTAGGGTGGGTTTGAACTAAGGGGATTTGTTTCTAACTCATCTGAATATTTGAAGTCGATTGATAGTTATACTAATTCTGTGCCACCATTGAATCTTAAAGACATTTGCAACAGTGAAACATCAACCGACAAAATTCTTGGCATGCATTGGGATTCAAGCACAGATGAATTTTGTTTTATCTTAAAATTTGGAAAAATGCCATAGTCAATATTGGAGGGTAAAGCGATACCAACAAAAAGTCAGGTTTTAAGTATAACAATGTCGATTTTTGATCCATTTGGGTTTCTGGCCAATATAGTTATAAAATCTAAACTTTTGTTACAAGAATTATGGAGAGTCAACGTCAATTGGAATCAGCCCATTCCAGAAGATACCTATCGAAGATGGTACCAGTGGTATAAAAGTCTAGATGACGTTAAACGCTTCAGAGTGCCGCGATGCTATAGCCCAACGATAATGCATCCAAATGCTGACGTTCAACTTCATGTATTTGTGGACGCAAGTGAGGTCGCCTATTCAGCTGTTGGATATTGGCGTATTAGTTATGGTGGCCAAGTCGACATTGTTTTTGTTATATGTAAGACAAGATGTAGCCCTATGAAGACCCTCTTAGGTGTCCGCCTAAAAAATACAATAATGAACGGGCACGATTTCCAGCCGAGCAAAATTGTCTACTGGTCTGACTCAAAAACGGTGATCCATTGGATCCGATCCGACAGTCGCACTTACAAACAGTTCGTAGCTCATCGCATTTCTGAGATTCTAGAGGACTCGGATGTTAAGGATTGGAGGTGGGTGCCAGGGTCGTTAAACCCAGCTGACGATGCTACGAGGCCCAATCAAAAGGCATCAATTGACACTGCGTGGATGAAAGGACCGAATTTTCTTAAGTATGAAGAAGAACAATGGCCAGAACAACCAAACAACATCGGCGCAAATGACATCAGCGAAAAACGATCAAAATTTATTTCAACGATTTATAGTGAAGATACAGCTATACCGTATGAACGGTATTCATGCTACTATAAATTTCTTCGAATTATGTGTTGGGTTCGACGTGGAATCAATGGTTTTAAAAATATTTTAAACAAAGCCTATAAATCTGAACTTAAATCTCCAAACACTCCCATATCGGTTAAAGAGATAAAGTCTTTCGAGAAACTAATTTGCCGCATCGTACAAGAAGAGGCGTTTCCTAACGAGATGCTTGATCTTTTATCAAAGAAAAGTTTTTCAGCAGGCAGCTCAATATTCAAACTCACTCCAGTACTTGATGAAGACAACGTTATACGACTTGGTGGTCGCATCGACAATGCATCATGTTTACCAATTGAAGCAAGAAGGCCTATTCACAGGTCGACAAAAAAATTATTTTTTTTTGTTTCTGTGTTGAAGTGGCGATTTTCTCAATCCTGGTATTGAATTCTATATAACTGCATCTTCTTTTTTTTAAGTTTGTTTCTGCACCTATTACAATGATAAATAAATATTATGGGTTTTCAACCAACTCTAAGGTTTAAGTGTTCTCGGCAAGAGTAAGATAACTGTAGCGCTAAGAAATGATAACGGTTTTTGTAGAACACTTCTACAAGTATTTTTTTTACTATGACAAGGGGGGTCTATTTCCCCCCGTTTGGGCGAGAGGGGAAAATTCATTAAAAAAACTACTAAAAATGGAAAAAAAATATTAAAAAATAACGGTAATACCTACAATTAAGTATTATACTTTTTTTTAAAGATAATACTCTATTCTATTACCCAGTTTTTAAATCAAGCAAAATCTATGCATAGTTTTTGAAAAAACTAGTTTCAAACTCAAAATTAATCTATCTCTATATTTTTTTTCATTAAATTAATTTTTTTTCGCAAAAAATCAATTCGGGTGCTTCCGCCGTCTTACCTTTTGAGTTTACCGGTATATAACCAATAACATTTTTGTAGAAGAGAGTTGGGGCAATAATTTTGTAGTACATTGTTTTTTGATGTTTTGAAATTTTTCATCATCTTTTGCATTTAAAAGAACAAAAATAAAATTGAAATTTTCTTTCAATCAACTTTTTTATATTGAAGGCGTGGCCCCACCCCCATGGGTTCTACACAGAATGTAGCCTCAAGTCTCATGGCAATTTTAAGCCCTTAACCTTGAGGATCGAACGAGTAAAATCAAAGTTATGATTTATTTAGTTAATTAATATCAATTTTTATCAGTTATCTCCCTTTAATCCATAATATCAAAATTCTAGCTATAAAAACAAACTTTTTCAGGTAAATTTTTTTTTATAATTAGTAAGTGATGTAGGAGCAACAAGAAAATCATATCAAGAACCCAGAAACAAAAATAGTGTTGACCTGTTATTTTACCCAATCCTCATAAATTTTCAACAATGATAGCGAGACATTATCATGAAATATTTTATCATCATAACCAAGAAGCAATTGCGTGTGCTATACGGTCAAAGTTCTGGATTCCAAATATTCGTCAAATGGTCAAACAGTCAAAGAAAAAGTGCCAGTTGTGTAAAAATTCTGCCGCTGTTCCGAAAACACCGCAAATGGGACAATTGCCTGTCGATCGCTTAACCGCATACGTCAGGCCATTTACTTACACTGGCATAGATTATTTCGGCCCGATTCAAATTTCGATAGGTCGTCGTCAAGAGAAGAGGTGGGTGGCATTGTTTACGTGCCTGTCGGTACGTGCAGTACATTTGGAGCTAGCTAAGGATTTATCAACTGATGCAGTGATTCTTTGTTTACGAAACTTTGTAAACCGTCGAGGTGTTCCAGTTCGCTTGCGGAGTGACTGTGGCACGAATTTCATCGGGGCGACTAAAAAAGAGTTGATCTTAACAGAAACTGGGCTTCAAAACGAATGTACGCGACGTGGCATCGAATGGGTATTCAACACACCAGGAAACCCGTGTCGGCTGGAGGGGCTTGGGAGAGGATGGTGCGGTGTGTAAGAAAGGTTCTTTACTTTACGTTAAAGGAAAAGGCACCACAAATTGAAACGCTCCAGAATCTGCTTATAGAAGCCGAAAATTTAGTCAATTCAAGACCCCTCACTCATTTGCCCATCGAAAGTGAAGCAGCAGAACCGCTCACTCCGAATCATTTTCTGTTAGGGTGTCCTAATTATGTTCAAACTCCGCAGGTTGGTAGTGGTACTCATCTTCGTAAGCAATGGCACATACTTCAGCAACTTAAGCAAACATTTTGGAAGAGATGGGTACTCGAATATCTTCCCACCTTGGCACGTAGAACAAAATGGTATAAACTAACTGAATCGTTACAAGTGGGTAATATTGTGGTCGTCTGCGATGAAAACGAAAGCCGAGGACAGTGGAAACGAGGAAAAATCACCAAAGTTTTCCCAGCGCCTGACAGTCAAGTTAGATCAGCGCTCGTGAAGACTTCATCGGGTATAATAAAAAGACCAGTCTCGAAACTTGCCAAACTAGACGTGGAAGGTGAATCTTCCTGAGCGATTCACGGGGGTTGGGATGTTATCAACTCAAACAAAATAAAAATATCGAATATTAAATATTGAGAAAAATGCTATAGTAACTTAAAAGTATTAAAATGTTATCGTACCTTTCGTACCTTTTTAAATATATTAAAAATGTTATCGTACCTTAAATGTTCTTCTTGGCGATATTGGTGAGCGGCCGTCGTTTAAACTAAAATTCAAATTATAGCCAACTTAATTAATCAAGAACTTAACCTCATTTTAATTTCATGAACCACGCCGCGCCGCGCCGCCAAGAAGAGCAAGTAAGTTTTTTTTTTTTTACTTTAAATTGTTAAATGTATTTCATAATTTAACTAAATTTGTTTTCTTTTTTAAGATATAAAACCCTCCGTCAAAATTAAGCGAACTAAAATAAACATTCGAAAATAAAACATTCGAAAATATACAAAAAAAAAAGGAGTTTTATATTTCTTCCTGGCTCGTAACCAACACCTAACGTCATCGCCAAAAATGCCGCAAGATGTTTAGGTTTCCTTTGGAGATGCAAGAAATTCTTTTTTCCTTCTGATCTGGCTATTATCTATAAAAGTTATATACGTCCAAAGCTTGAGTATAACTCCCATCTCTGGGCTGGTGCTCCAGCAACTTACTTAAACCTCTTGGACAGTATACAAAGACGAGCCTTCAAAATGATCGGAGACAGGAACATCATCGATAGTTTTACGTTACTCGAACACCGGCGTAACGTTTCCTGTCTCACACTTTTATCGTTATTTTCACAATGAAATAGCCAGTTGCATTCCTCTCCTTCGATTCGACCGTAATACTCGCGCTTCCAGGAATGCTCATCAGCTTGCTCTTGAACCCAATTTCGGCCGTACTGTCAAGTACAGGGATTCGTTCTTTAGCCGTACTACGCAAATGGATATCCCTCTCATTGTGATATACTGAAATTCAAGACTAATGTTTACCGACATCTCCTTTCACATCCCCTCCAACTTACCTAAAGCTCGCACTGTGTTTCCGTCCACCAGACGTGGCATGGGGCAACATTAATACATCGCTAAACGTTTAAATTAAAGATAAAACATCACTTTTTAATTGAGATTTGTGCCTCGTAATCATAAACAACGATTAAAGCAAAAATTTGTAATTCTTGCGAACATCATTCACGCTTTCATTGTTCTGATTAACACCGTTTTATATGCAACCCAAAAGGAAACTATCCGATACTTCACCCGAGCAATTATCAACAAACAAAAAATTATTTTCTGCAACTAAATTCATTGAAAAAATGGCTGTTGGTAATATGTCTATTGAAGAATTTAAGGTACTTCTAGAGGAGTGCATATCCAACAAAATGAAAGATATGCTAAGACATAAGCTTTTAGCTGTGTCTTCTAAAATCCAGTTACTACGGACGCACAATTCTCATCTTTTGAACAAAATGCATTTTGTCTGCAATGGAAAATTATTGTCAGCTACTTGAACGTCAAATTGAAGCTTCTTCAAGAAAAAAACACAAAAAATTCTGTTGTTTTGCACTTTCCAGCAGAAGGGAAGACAAATAAAGTCGAGTTTGCTAAACAGACTTGTAAAGGTCTTCTCAAGCTTCAGGACAATGCCTCACTTCCAATAAACACCGCACATGACTTCACTAATAACACCACTAACAAGGCCACAGTGGTGATTAAATTTCATCCCGGAGACACTGCCAACAAAGTCATCAATTTGTTTGCGGCACGAGATTTAAAAGGCACTGGTATTGTTATCCACCGTGAGCAATCAATGATAACGAAGGAAAAAAGAAAATCACTTTATTAAATAAAAACCGAGCTTTTAGCACTTGCACCGAAAACAAAAATATTCATCAAAGGAATTGAACTGCAAGTAGAGAATTTCCTTTTTGTTTACGATTTTCCACGAGGATTAACTATCAGCTCTGATGAAGAGTTGACATTTGTCAAATCAACTTTCGGCGATGGAGCAATGCGATTTTTTGACGGCACCAAAATTCAACAACAACTCAGTCAAAGAAATGGACCAACACGTCAAAACAATAACAACCAAGATGACGCGCAAGCTGCAGAGGCGTCTTTTGACAATTGGAGGCCCTGGGCCCATTTGGATTTGGGGGCCCTCTTTTTTACAAATGTTCTTGTAAACTATTCCCTGGTATCATTTTCACCAGTTAATTACATAGCTTAAAATTATCTTTTGTAAGATTTCGGTAAAAACAATATGATGAGTTTTTGGAGGAAAAGACCACAGTTATAAATAATTATGTGTTGTAATTTGTAACTGCCATTTTGCTGAAAATTGCAAAACAAAAGAAAAGTTGTTATATGTTATAAGTTAAGATTTTTTTTAATTATAGGTATATTTAAATTAGGTATTAAACAAGTTTTGAACTTTACACAAACAACGAATTATTATATATTTAAGGAATTTTTAACTGAACAATTAAAAATAATACAAGATATAATTTATTAATTAGATGATATGCAGTTTTGATTATATACCTATTGAAAACAAAAAAAAACAAAACATAAATAATTCAAAATATAATACAAAAACAAACAAAATAATTGATTTACATTCAATTAAAAAAAAAAATTCAAGATTATTATAAATTATAGGAACTTTTAAGCAGAAAATAACTGGGATCAAGAGAGACATAAAATTAATTATTATTGAAGAGTAACTTTTCTGGCCTTTTCGTTAGCGAAATCGTGAATTATTTCGTCAAATTGTATTTCTTGAAGTAAATCACTTTCAATTGACATCATCGACAGGCTGTTTAGCCTTTCTTGTATCATTTTACTCCTAAGTTCGTTTTTAATCCTTTTTAACTTGGAAAAAGAACGCTCGCCACTGCAGTTTGAAACCATCATGGATAAAAAAATTCGGCATGCTATTTCCACATTTGGAAAGGTGTTTTCTATTTTATCCATCGTAATTAGATTATATAGCTTACATATTGTTAAGTTATATTCATTCTCATCTTCCTGGACCTGGACTTCCTTTATATATTGCATTAAATGCAGACATTCCACCTCAAGCTCTTCGGCAATTATATCTTTGTGGTATTTGTTAGCTAATTGTTGGCATCTGTTCTGCAACTCTATTGAATTTAAATCTTCTAAGCAAGACAAAAAACCAAATAATTGGCTGATTTCGTTGTAGGAATTTGATCGAGTTCGTATATGCATGTTAAGTGTATCAATAATTGGAAGAAAAGTATCAATTTTAAATTTTTCTTTGCCAGTGAGCAGCACGGATGGTGCAGGGCCATCAAAATATGTCTTACGTGAACTTCTTATTATTGTTCTTTGCAAAACGTCCTTATAATTAGCTTCTGGATTTTGTTCTCTGGCACACTTTTCAATTTTGTCAAAATCGTCTCTTAATGTAGTAATAAAATTGCATAGTGAAGATAGCAAATTTGCGGCAACGTCTATTGTTATAGCTTCTTTTTGAAGGCTTCTACTAGTTTTGTCCATTCTTTGCAATATTTTGCTCCACATTTCTGTTAAAATCAGAAATTCCAGTTTTGCCATTTTTTTAGCCAGACTTAGTGCTTCGTTTTTTGTTTCTGGTGCTTGATCTGGATCTATAGACATAGATGTCAGTGCTGCAATAATCTGCTTGTAACCGCGATGTAGGGCAGTTACTGCATTAGCTCGTGCAGACCATCTAGTTTCTGATAGACTTTTAAGAACCTTACTTGAGCCTAAATGTTCTGTTAATTTATTCCAGCGATGGGTTGAGCTCGAAAAAAAAAATTATACAGTTTTTGAACCAATTGAAAAAAACTTGTTGCTTCCTGCACGCAACTAGCAGCATGAAGGCCTACAAGGTTAAGTGAATGTGCGGCACATGGTACAAAGGTAGCAAATTCACATTTCTCCTTTATTCTTGCTTGCAACCCAGAATATTTTCCCGACATATTTGATGCATTATCATAGCTTTGACCTCTACAGTCCATAATTGGGATATCGTGGTTTTCTAAAAATGTTAAGATTTTATCTGCCAAATATTCTGATTTGTGCTCTTGAATAGGTATAAATTCTAAGAACCTTTCTATGGGAACTCGATTTTTGACATATCTAATTATAAAAGTCAACTGGTCAATATGAGATAGGTCAGGTGTACTATCAACACTTATTGAAAAATATTTTGCCGATCTAATTTCACTTAAAATTTTCAGTTGTAATTGTTTTCCCATTATATCAATAAATTCATTACAAATATTTGCTGATAAATATGAAATATGTCCTTTCCCTGGGTTCCCATATTTTTTTAAATGCTCTGCAAGAAATGGATCAAACTCACTCAACAGTTCAAAACATCCTAAATAATTTCCATTGCTGGGAGACCCAATTGCTTCATTCTTACCACGAAACGGAAGTCCTCTGGATGTTAAAAATTTTATGACTGCGACAATTCTTTTGAGTACATCTCTCCAGTAGTCAACTTCTATTTTGTTCTGATAAAGTAAGTCTGTATCTACCCTGCCAACAGTTTTACTTCGTGTGAGATATGTCATCATAGCTTGTCTATGTGCTGAGCTATTTTCATGCTCCAAAATGATCTGATTTATGTGTTTCCAATCATTGCACCCACTGGGAGAACATATGTTTGTTTTAGAATTGTTAAATAATGAACATGAAAAACAAAATATGGATTTCTTCGATGGCGAATATAATAGCCACTTTCTTTCAATGTCTTCATTATTTTTTAACTTACGATAAAAGAGTGTTTTATTAAAATTTCTTGTTTTTGATTTACCATCTGATTCGATGTATACTTTTGATGCTTTTGAGAAGTCACAATCTTTATTTTGAAAAAAATCAGGACCTTTAAAAATCCAAAATTCACATACCTACTTTTTCGGTAAATATTTGCTGAAAATAATCAGCAGGATCACTTGAATTTTGTTCCATTGCTGAAATTTTTTGTTGTTTTTCGAGAAAATTGGTTGTCGGTGAAGTCATAATTTCTTGAATGTTATTTTGAGGGTTACAAGTATTTGTTTGCTCACTACTTACAGAAGGTTCTGATGTGAAATACGTTGTTAATTTTGGTAGTTTTTGAATAATTTGTTTTTGATGTGCTAATTTTTTCCTCTTTTCAGAACCACTAGGATATGATCTTTTCGACATTGTCCACTTATTTTAATACTGTATTTTATAACACTTAAAAACAATTGGAAACACAACACAGGACAAACACAGATCTAATTCCAAAAAACTTGACAAATATTCTTGACACAAAAGGCACTGTGAACTTTTTTGCCGGAAAATAAATCCTTGAAACATGAGAACAGACACGTAAAAATGGTTCTCAAAAGATCAGTAATGTTACAAGAATATTTTGTATCTTTTTCTATATTGAAAGCTCCATATGTACCTATTAATTACATAATATTGTAAGAAAATATGTTTCTATGCTATTTTACGCTCATATGTTATAGTAGATCAAAGAAGCTACATAAATTAATAACATACATTATACAAATGGCGATTAAAAGCTTATAATATTTATAATGATAATAAAAATGTATTAAACAACGCTGGCTGAAATTAACAGTAAACAATTTGTTAGCTTTGTAGCATTCATTTGGATACAATATACATTTATGTGCATTTTTGTGCAAATGTGCACGTGTAGGTATCGCTGAGATTGAGATTCGGAAGCAAAATGTATTTGCTGGTGTTGTCTTGTACGCTAACGCCTTAGGGTTGTGTAACGAACAAATTTAACAGCTCGCTCAAACCCTCGAACTCGAACTAAATTACTCACCTGTCACCGAGTTGGTTCGGTTACGAAGAGAGAGGATTCAAGAGAACAAAAATGATGCACAAGAGGCAGGACAGGAGATTTCATATTGAATGTTCGAAGCTGCGTTGCCTTTTCTCACAGTTGCATAAAAAAAACCAATGTGGCAAGCTTTTTTATTTTCATTATTTTACTGAAACTCAAGTCCTAGCTTAAACTTTTATTTCTGAGAATTGAAACAAACTTATGTTTTTAGACAACAACATTAGCTTTTGTTGTATTTGGATGATTTTTTTAATGAAAACTAAGAAAAAGTTACTTTTATTACATATATGGCACGGAAATGGCAGGATTTTTCACGGAATGTGGCTCTACAATTTTTGCCTGGCCGGCAACGCCGGTTGGTTCGAAGTAGGATTTTTTTTTTGGTGGTTTTCAAAACAGAAACATATAAAACAAAATGAATTGTATGAGAAAAGGCTACAGGTTAATCTGTTTGTCGAACGAAAGCGGTGTCGAAGGTCGAACGAAAGTTTTTTTTCGATCCACTTGCTGATTTCTTGCAAACGTACAAACAAAAAGTGTCAATTTTAGAGATGTATATGTTACTGTAAATTCCCGAAATCTGGAAATTCTTGAATTTACCGGTAAGGCATAGAACTCTTCAGGATCATTGGAAAAGTTAGAAGTATATTGTTTTCATATTTTCTTCAGTACCTACTTTTAGGGCCATGTATTTAATAATTACGGGATTACAGTAACATACCTATACAAAAACATTGAGCCATTATTTAGGTAGGCGTATTACGTTATTTACGTTTTCATTGTATTTTGTATCCTATTGTTTCACTTTAATAGCCCTTTTTTATACATTAATACGGCAGGTGATCGATTCCATTCATGGAAGTATTATATTTGTAATTAGGTATTTATATGTAAATATGAACATCTGCGTATGTATGTATGTTGTCTTGGATTCATATTTGTAAGTGCAATGTTTACAAATTGAAATAAATTCAGTCACAACATTGCAACAACTTTAAAAATTTTTCATGGGTTGATGATGCTTGGGGCCCCAAAAATCGCGGGGCCCTGGGCCCTGGCCCACCGGGCCCATGCCTAAAGACGCCACTGGCAAGCTGGAAGTAGTAATAATTTGATACGAACTGTCAATATTAAGGAAAGAGTTGCCGTCTGTCATTTTTTTGTAAGTCAAAAAATTTCATGTTTTAATATTTCTGGTTTGAAAAACAAATTATTATTTCCTGATTTTTTTAAGTTTATTTTGCAATTTGATATTATAATTTTAATTGAAACTTTTCTCGAGAAAGACAAATAATTAGATATTTTGAAATATTTTAAAGGTTTTAATGTTAAATGTATTCCAGCCAACAGAAATAATCATTTTGGTAGAGCAAGTGGTGGTATCTTATGTGCAGTAAAAAATAGTATAAGTAATTACTAATTATGCATCCTTTAAATTAATAGGGGGAAAAACTTTAATTGAATTAATGTACAGGCAAAATCGCTTTTATATAATTCCAATGAATTGCAGCAATTGGAGTCAAGTTTTTGATGAATTGCATGAGTTTTTAAATGAAAATAATCTTGAAAACATTTTGATTCTGGGTGATCTGAACGCTCGTATAGGTAATTTTCAAAACCCTGCTTCACTGGTTGAGCAACTTGATTACAGCTTGAGTGGGATAAGGGGCAATGGATGAGACATTGAACAGTTGTGGGAGACGTCTTATTAAATTATTTGAAGATTTTGGTCTCTTTGTTTTGAATGGTATGATTGGGAGTGTCAACAACTAAGAAAAAAATTCTTCCGTTTCTTGAATATATTTAGAAAAACAAATTCAAACTTTTTTAAAACTGTATCTCACTGCAAGCTCACTACAGCAAAGAATCTGAAGTGTATAAAAAAAAAAAAAAATAAGGAATTCAAGCTTGTTTGCAAAACCAAAAAAAAGAATTACTTGTGTAATATTGCTCAAAGTTTGATAGCATGTAAGGATTCAAAGTCATTCTGGAACAAAGTTAAGATGTTGGGAGGTTCTAAACCCTACTCGCCACCAGAAATTAGAGTTGATTTGTTGTTAGAATATTTCAAACAGCTTCTTAGTCCTGCGTCCACAATCTCGTCATTTCAATATGCCCAACCTGAAATCTACATAGCCCAACTAGATGATCAAATTTCAATCTCTGAATTGCAGGACACGCTGAAAAGAAAGAAAAATAATAAGGCTTCAGGAGTTGATGGAGTTCCAATTGAGTTTTTTAAATACTCTGACACATCTTTTTTAAATGTCCTTCTAATCTTTTTAAATAAAATTTTGAATAAGGAGACAATCTCTCAATCATTTCTGAAATCCTTAATATGTGCTATTTATAAAAAGGGTAACAGCAACCTTCCAGAAAATTATAGAGGAATTTACATCTTGCCTGTTTTAAGAAATTTTTTTACTAATATACTCTATCACAGATTAATTCACTGGGTGGAATCAAATAAATATCTTAGTATTTTTCAAGCTGATTTTCGCTCAGGATTCTCGACACTTGACCAGATATTTGCCCTCACAAATATTGTTTAGTTTAGTTTAGCTTATTCATTTATTGCATACATAGTAAGAAATAAATCTTATAAATTAGTGTTCTGCTAATTAAGTACAATATAAAAAAAATGGAGAAAAAGCTACATACATAGAAAAGTTTATATTTCAATACTACATATTATTTTGAATCAAATTTAATTTTTACATACATCTCACTTATTAAAATCCTAGTTGCGTAATGATTGGAAGGCAGATTTGAAATCTATGCTCTTTGAAAATAACTTCGAAGATCTCTGCGAAACTTTGCTTCGGCATTTGTTCTTTTTAAATTAGTTGGAAGGAGATTCCACAGGCGAATAGCATTAACGAAGAATTATTGTTCTGAGGTTCGACATGAAAACCGAGGGTGTATAAGCATTAGGGATCTGTCGGAAGAGCTGAACCGTATCCTATTAAATAAATTGCTGAGAGATATATTGATAATAATAAAAAAACTCTTTGCTTTCTTTGTTGATTTTAAGGCTGCGTTCAATACAGTAAACAGAAACTCCTTAATTTACAAACTCTCGACACTAGGCTTATCATCAAAGTTTCTAAGGCTTTACAAACAACTTGTTACTAATACATGTTCTTCTGTGTGGAACGGTACTAACATCTCCGAATTTTTCAACACAGAAACTGGTATTCCCCAAGGTTGTGTGCTGAGTCCAATTTTGTTTGCTATCTTTATTGACGTCGTCTCTAGGGTTCTGTCTGGTGGTGCTAAGATAGGTGATTTAACTATTAGCGTATTACTGTACAGCGATGATCTAGTTTTGCTTACAGATAACACCTCAATATTGCAACTGCAGATAAATCGGCTTAAAGATTATTGCATCTACAAATCAATGTCTCAAGGTCAATTTTTTTTTATATTTAGCGCGCACAAAAGGGGATTTTATGTACCCTCTACATGTCGAAACACAGTGCGAGCTTTAGATAAGTAGGAGGGGATGTGAAAGGAGATGTCGGTGAACATTAGTCTTGAATACAGAGCGTGGAAGGGAATTCCACACTCGCGTAGTACGGCTAAAGAACGAATCCCTGTACTTGACAGCACGACCGAAATTGGGTTCAAGAGTAAACTGATGAGCATTCCTGGAAGCGCGAGTATTACGGTTGAATCGTTTAAGGGGAGGAATGCAACTGGCTATTTCATTTGAGCACTTACCGTAAAAGTAACGATAAAAGAGCGAGAGACAAGAAACGTTACGCCGGTGTTCGAGCGACGTAAAAGTATCGATGATGTTCCTGTCTCCGATCATTCTGAAGGCTCGTCTTTGTATACTGTCCAAGAGGCTTAAGTAAGTTGCTGGAGCACCAGCCCAGAGATGGGAGTTATACTCAAGCTTTGGACGTATATAACTTTTATATATAATAGCCAGATCAGAAGGGGAAAAGAATTTCTTGCATCTCCAAAGAAAACCTAAACATCTTGCGGCATTTTTGGCGACGTTAAGTATGTGATCATTCCACAAAAGATGGTTTGTGACACACATACCTAAAATCGCAAGCTGATTAGTTTCTTCGATGCAAGTGCCACTCATAGATAATGGCAGGGGTGCGTCTCGCTTTAACGACAGAAAGCAGCATTGAGTTTTCGAAGCATTAAATTCTACGCGATTTTTTAATCCCCATTGTACAATGCTGTCTAAGTCAGAATTTAATGTACTTATCATATTTAGCCGTTTCAGTTCCACGTCCGAAGAGCAGGGATGTGAATCTGGAAACGAATATGAAAAGCTAAGAGTGCTATCGTCAGCGAAACAATTTAATGGATTAGTAGTTGCAGACAGGAGATCATTAATAAAAATGAGAAAGAGGGTGGGAGACAAAACAGAACCCTGTGGCACACCAGCATTTATTTTGTGGGTTTCAAGTTACAAATCCAACGAAGAAGGGTTTCATCGATACCAAAAGCACGCATTTTCGATAAAAGAGCAGGATGCCAAACTTTATCAAATGCTTTAGAAATATCAAGTGCAATAATCTTACTTTCTCCAAAACGATGTAAGGATTTGTTCCACTGTTCGGTGAGATAAACCATCAAGTCACCAGTGGATCTATTGCTACGAAAGCCGTACTGCAGGTCATTAAGAAGCTTTCGATCTTCGAGATATTTCTTGAGCTGATAATTTATCAGCGTTTCCATGACCTTGGAAAGAAGGGACGTAAGTGCAATTGGTCGGTAATTTGAGGGTGAAGAAGATTCGCCATTTTTTGGTATAGGCTCGACAAATGCTGTTTTCCAACTGCTCGGAACAAGCCCAGAAGAATAGGATAGATGGAAAAGCTTACGCAGGGGTCTTGCCAGCGATTAAGAACACCTCTTCAGAACAATAGCGGGGATACCATTCGGACCAGCGGATTTATGTGTGTTAAGATCTTTTAGGACTCTCGCCACAGCTCGAGTACGAAAGAAAATTTGTCCCATAGAATCATTTACGCACTCAAGAACTGGGGGAGTCATGACACTATCAGACAGCGTAGAGTCGGCGGCGAACTGCCTAACGAATAAGTTAGCCTTCTCGAGAGAGCTAACGAAAGGAGGGTCATTGACAACGAGTGTTGAGACCGAGGAAGATGTTTTGTTCCTCATGTTTTTTACAAATGACCAAAAATTTTTACTACCTGTGGGACATTGTAGTATTTTTTGCCTTAATTTTTGGTCATGCAAAAATTTGGTCCTTCGAATATGAGCGTTGCAGGCCTTCCTGGCTTGTTTGAACTTTTCCGGTTT